>OY856409.1:1145064248-1145561748 GCA_963693085.1 Alisma plantago-aquatica | reverse complement strand
CATATACATGGGTAACTAACCTTGGTTACCTGCACGGGTAGTGAATGTATGGTGTATATGTATGTATTTATGTATGCGTGTATACATATATAAAGCAATGTGTGCCTGAGTATATGTAACTTACGTGTACCGATCATCATTTATGATGGTTGCAAAACTTTACAAATAATCTAACCTTATGAATGTGATATATACCCCATATATAACATATGTATCAAAATTCACCTCAATATGACATTTGTAGATCATCTATATAAACAAGATGTATATTTTCTAATCAACGGTAAGCTGCAAAAATTGCAGAAACCATTTTATGATATATTTCTATATCATGTGATATGCATAATATATGCTTGAAATTTTTTAAACACGTTCAATATAGGAAATAATGATTCAATCCATATAGTTGGATTTGATTAATGGATTCTACATATGCTATTTTACCAGACAATACACATAAATTACATGTACATTCAGGTACATACTTCCTAACCTCTCTCTCTCTCTCTCTCTCTCTCTCTATATATATATATATATATATATATATATATATATATTATGTGTATGTATATTTATATATATAAGTTTATTCAAAAGGGAACGGAATAGATCAAACAAATAATTAATCGAAGTAGTTTACACCATAATATCAAATATGTCAAGATAGTAAATAGATTATATCAACACATCACACTTCTGGTCCACGTGGACTAGATAGTCATCAAGAAGGATAATACCACATATGCTAGTTCAAATATTTACAATAGTAGATCCCCATGAAATAGTTGAACTGTTCAAAGCATAGATCATGCATCAGATTTCATCTTAAGACCTATTAGGACAATATTCATGTTTTCATGTAATATTCATGATTTCAAGCCATTAACTCATTGTTCATATTACTTATCAAAAATTCATCAATTATCATCATGTATATGTTTTCTTTCAATGTATTTGAGTTTAGTCATTATACACAATGAAATGCAATCAATAATCTCAAACATTCCCTCATACAAAAATGCACATATCCAAATTTCACATTTCATGTATGGTATGTTGTACATGTATTAGGTCAAACTTATCTGAATGTTTATCATGCATAAATTATATTATTATCTCAAGTAATATTTAGTCATGTATCATACATTATATGAGGTAAAACATAATTATGACATTATCATCATACAAGATATATTTGCATCTCACTTGTAATTGAAGCAGATATTCACAAGATCTAGTCACTAGAGTTAAACCTATCTAAATCAAGGAGTGGCTTTCTAGCCACAAGATTTCTATCCATATAAAATTCATTTAGCTATATCTCAAAAGTATGTACATGTTCTAGATTCCTCCGCATGGAACCACCAAGTCGAGTATGCATATCATCATGAAGATCATGTCGAGATAAGTGTTATACATTGTCCATATATTAATAATGAATCAACCACTCCATTCATATGTATCTAATATGTTTGTTTGAGACTGATTTCAGGCATTAGGTACATGAATAGGATGAAATTACTCAAGGCCTAGATTAGCTTAGTTCAAGTCAAAAGAAATGCCTACATAGATTAGGTAGATTAAGTAGTTACAAGTGATCAGTAAAACATCATATACTTTCATAAGGAATATATAGAACATGTAAAAAGGGTAACAGTTGAACAATATAAGAAACAAGGCAAAGGATAACTTCCAATGTGATTTTTGTTTAACCCTAAGCAAATATACTACACAGTTGTATTACGTCTTTTATCCCCCGTGTAGATGAGGTATAATACTCATACTCCAACTATCCAATGCTAAGTTGAAATAAATGCCATACAAGATCTAGGAGGGTCGGACTCTTGTGATCTCCCACACCCTCAGTCAGTACAAGTCTGTGGTAGTGACATATAGAGTCCAATTGCATAACAGCCTAGTCTGCCTCGATATATAGGCACAACACTAATAAATAGGGTATACAAACCATATCATTTGAGGTACAACCACAGTTGTCCTCTATCACTTCATATATACTGAGATATGACCACAGTCATTCTCTAGCCAAGGCATGACCGCAATCATCCTCCATAACCTATAATTGTGGATGCAAGGATATACCCTCAACTTGCACCCCCACATATTCAACAATATGTGCTCCGTGTTTCCCTTAGCAATTACTCATTTCACTATCCAACAAGCCCTAACACAGGAATGGATCTATGGCTCAGAGAGACTATATGATTAAGCTTTCACTTGATTAGTTATTGCCAATTGGATATCTTTTAATGCATCAACTAAGTTACAATGTACTAACCCTAAACTGATTCTACAAAGATAAGGGTATATTGCAATGTGAGAAGATATAAAACATATTAAACATAGATTTGATCACATCACCACATGATATTGTCTCGGTGCCTTACACCAGGCCATCATCATTATCACATCACTATGGGATAACCATCCCTCATCACATCATCAGAGGACATCACCTCATATTAGGCACAAAGCCATCATTAAGGTCATCAGACCATTCACATTATTTCCTACAAGAACATAATTAGTTCATCATGCCTCATCAACGATCATAATCATCACCTTGTGTTACATAAGAGATAACTTAGCAATCATAAGCTATGAGGTTCATTCAACCCACAACTAGGGTTACACAAGTAGGAGAGAGAAAGTAATTCATTACATGTTAATCACTCAAGCAAGTAAGCATTAATCGCTATGTAATCAAAATTTAGGGTTAGAGTTGCTCATAATTAATCGATTAGGGTTTATATGACATCATATAACATTCAACCCTAATGTCACTCCTTCCCACATTCTTGGAACACTTTAAGTCCACTATCATCATCATTAATAGTTTAACCATAAGAAGAACATGCATTTATAAAACCTCACCAGTCGAAGGGAACCAAGGCCAAGGAAACCTCATCAGTCGAAGAGAACCAAAGCCACCCATCTTCTTTGATAAAATAGAAATAACCATCATGCATGACCATTGAAAATAGGAGTCTTGACCACTGAAGACTAGGACTAAACCATCATCAATCGGTCACTTATAACATAGGTTCAACTGCTGAAAAACATAGGGTGCATGATTGTTGAAAGCCCTAGGAATTCACCCCTTCAACGACCGTTGAACAAGGACATCTTCAGCGGTCACATAAGAGAAAGTTCAACGACCATTCATTATGGTCAAAGCTCATCGACCAAATAACACATGGTCACATCTTCGACCATATAAGGAATACCACCTTAGTGACCAAAAACCATCCCAAACCCTTCGACCACTTGGACCATATCATGAAGAACATTAGAGAGAGAAAACCACTTGTCAGAACATGATCAAAATAGATGGGTTACCAACATGAAATGAAACCTCATTGAGTAAGATACATTAAGTAAATCATCATCCAAAACCCTAAAATTTGATCACCAAAACATAGGGGTGACCAAACCATGATCATGAGAGAAAACCAACATTCCAAAAACATCACATGCATCCAAAACCTCCATCACTAAGAGAGATAAAGCATAACCAAGACATAGGGAGAAACATCACTCAAAAAAAGGTGCATGCAAGATCCAGCATCTCCACCATCCATTAAATCTCAGGTATAAGAATTAAGGTTTAGGAAAAAGAGCTAATCTATGTAATATCACTACAGAATCATAAACCCTAAAACAAGGTATCATCATCAAGCATATTATAATCACGTTAGGAATAGGAAAATTTGAATGTAAGATTTAGGTGCAATCATAGTAGAGGAGAGAGTTATATAATCTACCTTGAGGTGAAGATCAACTACCAAGCCACAAAGATATAAGAGAGAGAGAAGAAAACCATAGCCTAGATGAACTCCAAGGCCAAGCAAGATCACATCAAGAGAAGAAGAACAAACCAAGGTCAAAGGAAGCTCAAAGAGAATAGGGTAAAAACCCTAGGCCAAAAAAGAAAGAGGGAAGAGGAAATATCCTTCTCACATAGGTACTACCATGTAAAACTATGGATTTGACCACATAGAGAGAAGTTCCCCAAGAGCACCACCATTGAGGACCATGGGTTCATCCAGGAGAAGTAAAGAGAGGGTAAGGTTCAAGAAAAACAAGATTAAGATGGATAAACCACTTACCTAGAACAAGGATCAACAAAGGAAGATGCTCCAACCCTAGATCACCACACATGTAATGTTCGGCCTCCTTGATCCTAGGTTGACCTCCATATCTTCCAAGAACCAAGGGGATGAGATCCAAGGATGATAGAAGAAAGAGAGGGTGCAAAAGGATAATATGCATGTAAGGAGGGAGGTGTATATATCCAAGGGTAGGAGAGAGGTGAGGGAGGTTAGGTGTCCAAATAAATATGCCACTTATCCACCATAGAACAGCCATGCAACCACTAAAACCATGCATGCAACAAGGATCATGAAAACCAAGGTAGATCAGTGACCTCACTTGGTCCAAAGGACCATCGGTCGAAGAGGATTCTAAGCGACCATCACAACAAAAACCCATCGGTTGCTTAGAACTCAACCCTAGCTCCTTAAGTGACCAAGGAGGAGGTCAAGTGTTCATTGATTGAAGAGACACAAGGCACATCCAAAAGTCATCAAGCGCTGATATCAAGATCAAGGAAACAACAAGGTGGGTCATTGAAACCAACTCAAATGGTCAACACTCAAGCAAGGTCAACCATCTACACAAGGCACCAAAGCAAACCCTAATCATCTACTCCTGATGTCACCTCAACATCTAATGTACAATAAGGTGGCCCTAAGCGTCATTCTCTCTCATGATGCTAAAACATTGGAGGAACATCCAACATGTGACAAATTGCAATATACACCCTTAACATGGGTAAATTGCAACTTGGTTCAAAATAAACACACATATAGCATAACGAGCTCAAACATCAAGCAAATAGGATCAAACTAAAAACATAAGCACATCATATGGCTATATTAAGGTCATAAGCATATCATTATGCTAAACCAACAAGGTCAAGCATAAAGCAAGGTCAGGGGTCTTACAAAAAGAGTGGACCAATTCTATATATGATACACAAAATCCTACTAGAATCATATCTTCACATATAAAATCATGTAGTCAACTCTTAAAAGTTGGTCTAGTTCCATTTTTCATTCTCTAAACAAAAACTTTGGAAATCTCTCCAAGTCCATTACTACCAATGTAGATGTTGATCTTCTCCAATCCAACCCTCTCACATCAATATCCTTAAAACAAACAACAAAAGACCTTGAACATCTCCTAAAATATCAAGAAACCTATTGGCAATTGCAACAACAATTCCACTGGCTAAAGGAGGGAGATAAAAACACTACCTATTTCCATCTCTATTGAACACATAAAAGATATGACTCTATCAAGTTCCTATCAATAAAACATATACCAGACACAAACCTACAATCATTAATCACATCATATCACACTCTAAATTCATTCTCAATAAATACCAATCAAACAACAATTACCACTTGGTGCAACTAAATCCATCTCTATTCTCCCCTTTTAAAGTTAGAGATGCCAACTCCCTAACAAATTTTTTCACTCTTGAGGAAATCCACACAATGCTCAAAAACATAAACCTAGACAAACCCCCTTGACTGGATGATTTTCTTTTTACCTCAAATCAAATTTCAAGGATGCCGCTCTTTTCATCTCTTCCTTCTACAAAGACAAGAGTTGGCTAGTGTTTACTCTCTCTAGGGGGGGTGTTATGATGTACTCTTGTGTGTAAGAGTGGGTTTGTTATATTGATGCAATAGTCTCATGTGTACAATGTGTTTGATTATATGATCATGGTGGGAGTGTATATAGTTGGACTATTTGAAGTCCACGACCCTTGATTATTTCCAATAGTCAGCACTATATAAAATTCTAGAAGGGATGTAGACAATATGATGTGTCTTTTTTTAGGCTAGATAAATGGTTGTAGAAAAAAAAAGGTATATCAATTTATATGGCCAATTAACTTTTAGTATCGGTGTTGGGGACGTGATTTTTCCATGTTTAATGCCCAAAGATTTTATCTATTTTGAGTAACAATGTAAATACATGCATAGTATTCAAAACGGTCCCTTAAGGATCATAATTTAAGTTTAAAACTTGAAACTCTTACCTTCATATAAAAAAAACTTTATTTTGAGAATATCAACAGATTGGCCTCCTAAACTACAATTATAAGATAATTATAATATTCCTTTGTGCTATACTTACCTTACATGTAAATGACATTATAGCATATAATCAATTCACCTTAGTTGAAGTCCTTAACATCCAAGATGTGTATCTTACTATTAATGAGATCATACACCACCACCAATAAAAAAACCTCCCTTTAAACATTCTTCAAATAGATTTAGAAAAGACTTTGATCATATCAAATGGCCCTTCCTTTGGAAAATCCTAGAAGTTCATAGCTTTAACTCTTCTTAGATCAGCTAGTAAAAGTATGTGTTCCAGTCACCTTCATAGTACTTTAGTTGTTCAAATGACCTTTGACATGGAAATTCCTTCTCACATCTAATTTTCATCCTTGCTAATATGTCTCAATACCTCATCCGTTCTCTTGAACCCTATCAGTATAAATTTTCTATCACCATTGACAACTCCATCGTGTCGATGATACCCTTTTCATCAAACTCACACAAAAGAAAATCATTTGTATGAAATGTATTATGTGCGTTATTAGACATATCTATGTACTCAAAATGTCTATAGAAAATCAACCCTTCTCGGTTGCCATATTCTTCAGCAATACCTCCTATCCTTTACACACTATCTCCAACATACTTGAATCCTTTCCTACAAATCAACTTGGCCTTCCTTTTTATACACAGACTATAAAATCATCCTTCTAGAACACAATCATTGTCACAATCCAACCTAAACTCACAGGTTGGGTAATCAATACTCTCATCCTGGTTGGACATCTCACCTAGTTAACTCTATCCTCTGACATGTACATGCATACTTTATTAGTTGCATTGCCATCACATACAAGGTAATTAACTCTTTTTACAAGATACATTGAGATTTTATTTACAGCTATAGAAACATCCACCCAATTTCTTTAAGATATGGTATGTCTTCCTAAATTTGAAGATGGTTGGGCCATCATAAACCTAAAGACTATTGCCCCCTATTATTTCATTAATAACTTTTAAACTCTTTATCATAGACTTCCCATGGTGTAAAATCATTATCACTACTACATATATGACATATTGCGTTGGATGTTTTTTCAAGGAAAACTGGTGATATTATCAATAGCATCAGTTCTATGTAGATAACCAATGTGGATTGACTAGCTGAGAAAATGCAAGTTGCACTCTTTTTTGTTTTCAGTCACTTCTTAAAGCAACCGATGCAATATATCACCCATGAAGATATAATTTCATATAAAATTTTTGGGAGTATTTCATTTGCCTCCAAAAGATCTTCATCGGCGGGTTTTTTCTATAAAACCAACGGAAATAGGTGCACACCCCATCTGCCCCGTGAGAATCAATTGGTGTTTCTTGTTGGTTCTTTATAAAGAGACTGACAAGAAAGATGTTCATGCCATGTGTCCCATGAAAATTTTTCACTCGGTCTTGATGTTTATCATCAGTTTTTCTAACTACAACCGACATCGTACACATCACTGGGTTGAGAGTTTAGGCATCAATTTATGAAGGACATCTGATGACAAAGTTTTGTTTTGGCTGGAAGTTGTTTATAAATAACAGACAACCTAAACCCTGGACCGTCAATTTTTTAAATAACTGACAGTATATCTCTTAACCTTGTGAGAAACCCTTTCCACACTCTTTACCCTTCCCGCATTTTTTGGAATTAGGTTCTCTGGTGATTCTCGTGCAATTGTTTCCTCAGCTACTCCTCTGCCTTGCTGCCTTCGTGCCTCCATGCTGCCTCTGTGTTGGCCCCTGCAGCCACACTGCCTCCTACTCCTGGTCTAGTCCTGTCACCACTGCCATAGGTGATGGATGCCACTGCTGGTGCTACTCCTCCACCGGTGCTCCTCCGCCTTCGGCCGCCACAGCCACAACAACAGTAACAAACATCAGCCACCACTGTTGTTGCTACTCCACTACTACCTTCTCCTTTATCGGTCGCTACAACCATAGCCACAACTACTAGCCACCATAGGTACTTCCCCCTTCTCCCTACTTTCTATGCATTCTATTCTTTAAAATGTTGATGATTTATGATGATATTGTGATGGAATTGAGAATAATTTAACTAACTTGTGTAAAAAATGTTGATGAATTGCATGGAAATTGGGATGAATAGTATGGAAAATTTGATGAATTGTAACGAAATTATGATGAATGTTCCTTCTATGCTTACATTGCTTTCATGTATATCTGTGCTAAGTGCATTGTTTATTGTTAGCAATTCAAATGTTACTATGGATAAGTAATCACATCTAGGAATTAATACACTAAAATTGATATGAATTTCTCAAAATTAACTTGATTTACATTGAATTTTATATAAATTTACTTTATTAACCCTAAACCCTATACTTCTAAAAAGTAAACTCTAACTTGTAAACCCTAACCCGTATACTTTGTTGGCCTAGAAGCCCGATAGACCCAGATTTATGACTATTCTTGAGCACTTTATCTCACTTAGGATGTAAGTGTATAATGTGTGTTTGATTTCAATAAATTTTGACAACATTTCCCCTTTGTTCTCTAGGTACATATGTTGTGGGTATTTGCCCATCTACATCGGTATACTTGGAGAACTACGGGGAAATGTTGCCGAAATTTATTGAAATCGAATACACATTGTACACTTACTAGTGAGATGAACTGCTTGAGAATGGGATAGGTGGTACACATTAATGAATGTGAATGATACTAGATGCTAAGTGCATTGTTTATCGTTAGCAATTCAAATGTTAGTATGGATAAGTAATCACATCTAGGAATTAATACACTAAAATTGATATGAATTGCTCTACATTAACTTGATGTACATTAAAATTGGTATAAATTTACTGTATTAACCCTAAACCCAAAACTTCTAAAAAGTAAACTCTAATTAGTAAACCCAACATGTATACTTTTTTGGCCTAGAAACTCGTCTAAGATTTACTCATTAGGAGTAAACCTTGGATAATCCCCGATTTGGGAATGTTCTTGAGCACTTCATCTCACTTAGGATATAAGTGTATAATGTGTATTCAATTTCAATAAATTTCTACTACATTTTCCCTTTGTTCTCTAGGTATATATGTAGGTGAATGTTTGCCCATCTACATCGGTGTACTTGGAGAACTACGGGGAAATGATGCCAAAATTTATTGAAATCAAACACGCATTATACACTAGAGAGATAAAGTGCTCAAGAATAGGATATGTGATACACATTCATGAATGTGAATGCTACTAGATGATTAGGGCTCAATTATTCAAACATATTTTTTTCTTGAAATTAACTTACTAGCTAGAACCTGATCAGCTACTTGTCTCCCATCTGATCATATAGAAATGGATCGATCATGGATGTTTAAACCAAATTGTTGCACTCCAGAGTTTATTAATGGTCTCGATGAGTTTGTAAGATTTGTAGAGGAACATAGAAAACAACTCGGAGATAGGTTCTATTGTCCCTGTAGGAATTGTGGAGACAACCTAAAATTTGACACTATTGACACGATCAAAGATCTTATCATGTGTGATGGGATTGTATAGGGCTATACAAAATGGTACTGGCATGGAGAAATTCCTAGTATGAGATCAGTAGATGTTGGTAGTGGTAGTTATGTCCAAGAATGAATGGTTGATGATGTTGATGAGAACAAACCAATTCCAACAGACATGGTTGATGCAATGCTAGATAGTTTTGGGGTAAATGTTATAGCCCACCTCTCTTATTTCGAAATGTTGTGCACAATGTTGAGAAACCATTATACTTAGGTTGTACTAATTTTATAAAGTTGAGTGTTGTTTCAATAGGACTATATCAATCTGAAAGAATGTCTAAAATGTGGGGCATCTAGGGTACAATAGGACGACATTGGGTAAGACCAAAACTGAGCCTCCTACCAAGGTGATGTGGTATCTACCTATAATACCCCGGTTTCAACACTTGTTTGCTAATGTCGTATATGCACAAATTTTATCTAGGCAAGTAGATGTAAAGAAAAACAATGATGGTATGCTACAACATGCATCTGATTCCCCTCAATGGAAGAAGATTGATTTGTTGTATACTAAATTTGATGAAGAAGCCAGGAATTTAAGACTTGGACTTTTTACTGATAGGATGAATCCATATGAAACATTAAGAAGCCAACATAGTGATAACACCAAATTTTGTGATGTTTTTTACCCTTATTTTGTTATCAAAACTGCCCTTTTAAATTGTTTTCCTCTCCTTTTATATGTACTTTTGCAATAACAGGACAAACTAAGCTCTTAATTCAATATTTCCATCTTTTACAGAGTTTTCCTCTAATTTTGACCCATTTGTCAGTAATAAGGCCCGTCCCGGCCCACAAACATGATTCCACCTGCATCGGCCTTCCAGCCGGCCGATATGCACACTACTCGGTAGGGTAGGGCAATACACAGACGTGCGACATGAGGATGCCGCGCAAGAAGGGACTAACGGACGATACGCCTATCTACCCGACAGGGAGCCGGGCTCGCCACGACAATCGAAGCTTGTCGCATGACACAGACCACCCACCGGCAGGTGCCGCTCGTTACATCCACCGACAGCTGACATCCTTGTGCTGGGCGATACTGATATCGGTCGTCCACCGACTCCACGATAATAAGAGCTAAAGAAGGACACGTGGTGCCCTGAGCACCATAACTTCCCCAACCGCAGCCTATAAATAGCAGCTACAGGAAGCTAAAAAGACGGGTCAGAACCCTGCGCAAGTCACCTCAGGAAAGCTGTGAAGAGCTAGTGTATCGTGCCTCAGTGCTTGTGTCGGGCAATTCTAGGTGAGCACTTCCCCATCCCGAGAGGGAGGGAATGGTTCACTTAGGGTCGCCCCGGGCAACACTGTAGGCCGATATCAGCCAACAAGGAGCCTCGACATAAGTGATTGATACTAGGAGCATCGCTCTATCCCGGCACGATACCAAACCCTGATACGCATCGCACGTCACGGCGTGTAGCCCGAGAGGGTGCCACACGACATGATCATATCGGGAAAGGGTCCTCGCATGATGCAATCCGCCCATCACGGCGTGTCGCCTGAGAGGGTGTGCCGCCCGACACGGTTGTATCGGACTAGGCTCCTGCCCGGTATTGGGCTAGAGGGTTCGTTGTAGTCTGTTGTCCTTCTATATCAAGAAGGCGACATCTTTCGTTATTATTTCAGTCATTTATTTCTTTTACTTATGCAATGTAATCAGAACCTTATTTGTTTATGGAAATAGAAGAGCTTAATTACATGTTTCTTTATGTTTGGTACCTTTGTTGGATGATTGCTATGTTTAACATCTGAACTCTAGCTTGTATGTTTGGATCGCATTTCGATTAGCTACCGAATCGTGTTTTCCCATCGCAACAGCCTTGAGAGAGGTGTTGTGGCTCTAGTGTTTGGTCTGATTTGGGAGTACGAGAGTGCCCAGAATTAGAGTCATTTTAGTTATCTTTCCACTCTAACTTAAGTCCAGCAACCGCGAGAGGGGTGTTGATGCTTGGTTAGAGGTACCTACTTCGAGAGAAGGGGTACAGGATGTTTCTTCTGCCGCTTGTTTACCGAATTTTTCTCCTTCGTATCTTACTATAGCATTATTGTTATCTCTCTATTTCCGTTGCACGAAAACCCCTAAAAACTGATAATTTCTTAAAACCTTAATCTTCCTCGTAGATCCAGTTGGAGATAGATCTCTTTTGTTTTATCGACCTTAACCAGTTGTCCCCTTGTGGGATTTTATCATCTCTTTTCCCTTACCGGAGTGTAACGTGTCGATTCAGCATTCTCAACACTACCACCCTTGTCCCTGTGTTCGACCCCGTATATCTACTTCGACCCCATAAACAAAGTTGCAGGGGCCTAGATGGTTTCGGGTTATAAATGTAAAAGTCTGACTACTTCAAATCTGCCTCCACTTTTCGGACACGCGATTTAGGCCAGTCAACTTTTTGGCGCTGTTGTCGGGGACAAGGCAAAACGATACTGTAGACGAACCTGAATCAACTAACTACACTCTAGTGCCTCAAGCTTAGAAATAAGCTTGACAACACTCCTTTTTTCCTTTCTTTATTATTATTATTTTTTGCCTGAAATGAATATTTCATATTATCCAATAATAGGTTTTCTAACTTGATTCTTTTTCACACTATCTCAACTACTCAGAAGAAAGGCACCTTGCTCACCTAAGCATCGACATAACCTAACATGCTGCCTCGTGTTGAACAACCTCTTTCTGAGGGCGAATGTCAAAGGAGGGCTAGACCTAACTCCCCTCCACCTGAAGAAAATGACCGCTATGACGGCCATGATCAACATGAAGATCTAGAAGGAGAGCAGTTTGAGGATGACCAACACCGAGATAGATGTCGTCACCATCGAAGGCACAGAAGGAATCACAATGATCAGAATCAGCACCAAGAAGGAAGTGACAGCGATGATTCAAAAGAAGAAGAGAAAACCCTGAGGGAGTTAGCCTCCACGAAGGCTAACAATTACCGGTGCCCGGTCATCATTCCACATTTCAATGCCACTAACTTTGAGCTCAAGCCGTCTGTAATCTCCATGATCCAAAATAAGAGCTTCAGAGGGAGCTCCAAGAACGACAACCCTTATCATCACCTGGACGCCTTCAAGAATATCTGTGACACAATTAAGATGTGAGGTGTACCTCAGGAAGTCATTTACTACAAGGGCTTCATCTTCTCTTTGGAAGACAAGGCTCTATCGTGGTATCTGGGACTTCCCCACCAATCTCTAAATGGATGGGGAGCACTAGCAGACGCTTTCATAAATAAATTCTATCCGACTGAGAAGATAGTGAGGAACAAGCAAAAGATAACCTCCTTTATGCAAACGCCCAGTGAGAATATCTACGACACCTGGGAAAGATACCAGGAATATCAGAGGGACTGCCCTCACTATAACTACAAGAAAGGTTTCCTAGTCACCACCTTTTACAATGGTCTAACTCCCGACAAAAGGGTTTCACTAAATGTTGCATCAAGAAGTGACTTCCTAGGGAAAAAGCTGAGCAAGTCTAAAAGGATCATCAAAAACATGGCCGAGCTGTAAGCCGGCATTGATTATGATAGATCTGATAGAGGGATGGCTAAGAAGGTCAGTGAAGGACCCTCTCTTGAATCCAAGGCTCTGGAGTCTATAACTTCTTAGATACAGAGGATAGCGACAGATGTCAAGCAGCTAAGGGAATCTGGTGGTAAAGGGAAGAAGTAGGTGGAAACAGTAATGAAGTGTGTGACTTGTGGAGAAGGGGGCCATGGGGTAGATAAATGCATCTACACCCGACCAGAAGCATCAAGTGATTCTGACTCTGAGGCCGAAGAGATTGAAAATGTCTCTTTTGTAAATTTTAAGAGGCCAGACCACCCTGGTTTCATCTACGGCAACAAGGATGCATCCGAGAATTCACATCCCAGCTGCATAGCTCGTCTAAGCCGCCCCAAGCATTCGAGAAGAGGGGAGGACCCAGTCAGTACACTAAAAACACCCCCTTCCAGACGAACAAAGGTAACTTCCAAGGTCAAGTCAAGTACCAAGGAACAGGATAAGATTTCTAGCCAGTCAGATGTGGTTGGCCAACTGTTTGATTTTGTGAAAAGGCAAGACATTATTAACAACCAGGTAGCGCAAAGCGCGCTATCAAATTCGGGTGTTTTGAACTCATTGTAGGTACAAATGGCAGACATTGCAGACACATCAGCGCCAGATTGATCAGCAACTAGCTCAAATGGCCGAGTTAATAAAGAATCCATCAGGAAAAATTCCGTCGAATACTGAAACGGCAAAGAAGGCAGGACGGTGATCAAGACGAACGAGGATCAAGTTGCATGAGAGGATGATGGCAGAGACTAAGGAGTGACGAAGCTAAAAGACGTCAAGTAGGAGACGAAGATTACAGCACTTCTCGGGAGGCATCCCGAGCTTTCTTTTATTTCCTAGAATAGGATGCATTTTACTTTCCTGCAAAACAAACATTACAAACATTATGGACTGTAATAAGGCCTGAGTCAGTGCATGCGCCACATGCGCTGAGTCTTCTGTTTTATGGGCCACCGCTCAGTTTTATAGACCGAGATGGGTAATACCATCTGAGGTCGGGATCTTAACCTTAGGCCAATGATGTTTTGCTCATCGACCGCTTTTTCCAGTTTTTTTTAAGTTTTTCTCCTTGATTTTTCTCTGAAGGGTCGTATCGGGAAGCAGCTCATTTGGCACGCTGAACGCGCCCGTATTGGGCAATGGTATTTTGGGCATCACAAAGGTCGTGATGGATGACATGCTTGGGCAGCGTACACTCATATCGTGCAAGTGGAGTAATTACCCTTGTGTCGATGGATGGACTGTCCGTCTCGGGAATGACTTACCCCAACGGCCGACGCGCGCCCCGGAATTACCAGTTTTACTCTCGGTCGAGATCGCTATATATAGCATGGAGAGTTTACCGTGTTGGGCTACTGCCTTTACTGTTTTCACCTACCAGTGTCCTGCTAAGATTTTCTGAGTTATCTCCCGTGCCGTGCAACGTTCCCCTGCTCTCATGTCGTGCGGAAGTTTAAGAAAACAGCAAAGGTATAGCCCGACAGACCGTATCGTCCACCTTGCCTGACACGACCTTCTTTCGTGAATAACTTATCAGGATTGCAGTTTCTTAGCTGAGCAACCTTGTATTGTCTGATATGTATGTCGCACAACGTACCTTTTATTCACATTTGCCCGATACGCCATGTCGCCCATCTTTGCACCGCCTCGCCTATTTTGTTGTCGGGCGACACGTTGCTTTTCTTTCAAGAGAGCCCTATCGGGAATTTTGTCCTTCGCAACTGTATCGCCCGACACACCCATGTTGGGCGACTATCCTGATGCGTAGTTCTAGCTGTTCATCTTGTTTTATAAGTTCTTTCGACGTGACGGGCGATACCCATATCTCATATCGGGCATGAGCCCTAATCTCTGAAAACCTCGTATCACCCGATACAGTGGTGTGGGATCATTTTTGTATTGGGTCATATCTTATCATGCATTCAGTTTCCCTTTTTAAACATCGGCACATTTAATTAATCAAGGAATTTGTTTTATGATTAACAGAAATGGCCCGTACCAAGAAGACTGTTGTCCGAGTTGATGAGCACGGCCGAAGAATCAACAACGAAGACGCAGCTGAAGCGACCACTGTCGGGTAGAAATGTCTGAATCCAGAAGCAATTGGGTCGTCAACAGCGGAAAAGAGGACAAGGACAGGGGAGGTGGCGGCTCCAACCTCAGCACCAGCAGTAGCGGCAGAACCCCTGGATCACACACTAGGAAGGTTTGTGTTGAGAGATGATGAGCACGGATGCCACTATGCAGAGTTGGCGACCAAGCTCTATAGGCCGAGTAGGTTCTGTCACCGGTCTTCATTCGATCAGCTGGGCATCTTTGGAAGACTGGAGAACGTCCTCGCCGCGGCAGGACTGAGGAAGATCTGCCTCAGCCGATCTTCCTCCTACACCAAACTCACGAGGGGGTTCATGTCATCTCTCCGCCGAGTGAAGAATTCTGCTGCTGAAAAGGAAGAATATGGCAGAGCAAATAGACTCCAAGCCCGGATATACAACTTGGAGCACGCCATCTTTGAGAAGCTGTTGAACGAGATTTTCTCTTCCAACGAGGAGGAGAAGGATCTGATGAATAATGGTGAAAGAATCACCGAAGGATATGGGTTCAATCTCGTGGAGCTCTAGAATAGGCTGACCGGCGAGTCATCATTTAAGCCGGGAAGCAAGGTGGCGGCCGTGCACTCATGCTTTTGGAGAATTGTGCACAAACTGGTAGCGTGCTTGCTGTTCAGCAAGAACGAGTCCAGCAATATCTACACCAAAGAACTCCACGTCATGTGGCACATGATGGAGGGAAGAGTGATCAGCCTCAGGCAGTTCTTGCTGAACAGGTTGCACCCAATAAAGGATGCCACCAAAGAATACTATATGAGTGGCATCATCAACCTGATCGCGGTGGGGCTCGGGTACCCAAAGGAGCCGCGCACCCTTTCAAGGACGAAGGGCGATGAGCTGATCGACATCAAATACCTGATGAGGGCCAGCATCATAAAGGAGGGAAGGGACTACTTATACAAGTTTGCAAGGACAAACATCCTCCTCCCGCTCCCTCGATGTGCCACCTATGACGCAGAAAAGTTGGTTTTCACTACAGTAGAGATAGAAGTTGTGGCGGTAGACGCAGCTTATGCCGCCACCACCAGAATTCAGGAAAGGGAAGCCGCGAGAGGAGAACTGATTCCTCTCAACCCAAGGTGGGAAAAAGCTTCAACGACTCGCACCGAGCCTCCCGTGATTCCAAAGCTACCGACGACAGCTGTTAATAGAGTTGTCATCGCTCCTACTATACCAGCCACAACCACAACAACGACTGTGGTGGCTGAACAAGAACCGATGATCGTCAAGGTCACCGAGACAATAACTATGGGAGCTGCCGCGAAAGAGACATTCGCAACCCCCGACATCCCTGTAATGCCTATAGAGGCAGAGGAAGCACCTCAGCCGGACGCCAGTAATGGGGTGTTCGACGAGATCCAAAGAATGGAGCTTGAAGGTACACAGCTGACGCTGACACCGCCGCCGGTGTCCCCTGTTGCAGCTGCTGAGGAGATCGCCGATAGTGTAGAGGTGGAGCAGCATCCACCCACACCACGGCCATCTCCACCATGACGAGAAGGTGAGGCGGTGATGGCCGCAAGAGCGCCGACACCTCACCCGGCGGCATCTGCATCACGAACAATTGAGATAGACTCTACCTCATTTGGTAGACCATCACGTGAGCAAGGTGTCGCGAGGACGGAAGGGAGACCCGTAGGAACCCCTCCGTCGCTCGGGAAGATGCTACGGTACGAGCTCGACTATTTGCGGGAGGTAACAGAGAACAACTCAGCTACATGTATTTCCTTAACCCGTAAGTTTTCATCTTTCCAGAAAAGGCTGAATAGCCAAGAACGAGAGTTGTTGACTCTAGTTAGCCTTCTCGGCCAACTAGAGACTCTAACCGCGACGCTTCAGCAAGCCCTCCAATGCCTCGACGAGATCGAGGAGAGGCTAAACAGGAGGGATGACCATCTGTGTCGAAGGCAGCCGAGAAGGTCTCCGTCGCCCCCTGGCCCTGGCTCTCCACCTTCTTCGTCAACATCCTCCTCGAGATCGGCATCCTCCTCCTCGTCCAGCGGGCCATCTACAACGCCCGAGGAGGGGACACCACCAAGGTCGACCGATGGAGCTCCAGCAGGATAGGAGAGCTCCCTAGGCTTGGAAGAAGAAAATCCCTCAGTCCCCCTGGATGAAATTGAAGATGATAATGGAGATATCAGCATCGGGGTGGACTCTTCTGATGAATCAGAGGGAGAAAAGGGGGACATTTATGCCGCCAATGAAAGACACCTTCACCGAGGAAGACGCTCGATGGCAGACAAGTTCGATGAGCCATCGGAGATACCTTCCTTTGAGATGGTTGAATTCGATAGAAGGGTCATCGGCTACCTGACGATCAGAGACCAGAAACTGCTAAACAAGGTCCTAAGATCGCAGGCAGATGAAGAAGATGTCGTCTGGAGCAATGGCTACTTCTCCGTCCGACGGGGAGCACTCTGCAACATGTTCCGCTCGCCAGCCGTCGTCGGCAAAAGGGTGTTCAGGGTCCTTGAAAGTGCGATCATCAAGAATATTAGCACCGGGAAAGGTCGTAAGACGATATACAATGCCACCCCGACCTTGGCTAGAAGACAGATGTGGGGAGAATCAAACTCCGTTGTGGTGGCCAACATGCTGCAACACATAGATACGCATAACCCAAACCTTGTGTTGGCACCGTACAAGCACCGCAACTTATGGTTCCTCTGTGTGGCAGACCTCAGGAGCCATGACGTCCAGCTGCTGAGCTGCAGCAGCAGCGAGGTGCCGCGCTCCGGGCTTGTTTTTAGTCGCCCAAAGGACAAAAATTTGAGGCTTCTACCGCTGCGTCTCCTACGAGCTATCAAGCAAGGAATCCAATGTCACAAAGGCATCTGGAACTTCTTTTCCATCTGAGAATTCCCCATCCAAGAAGAAGAGGGAAGCGGAAACAGCGCCTTCATCGTCTTTTGTGCCATGGAGCTACTCAACATATTTGGATATATGAGGAATCTCCTGAACCAAAACTTCTACCACCTCATGAGTGTATATGCCCTGCTGCTGATCAAAGACGGGTGCTATTTATGAGACGTAGGGGTACCAGAGTGGCTTTTGGATAGCAATCAAGAAGATGACTCTTCGCAACCAAGCATCTCCTCAGAGAAAGAAGATGAGATGGCAACTGACACCTATGGGGCAGGGAAGCAGTTGGAGATCCTGCGGAAAGTGCATGGAATGGAAGACACTGCTTCGCCTGAAACTGTAGAAGGGATGATCAAAACTTTTGACCGCTTCTCGTGCACTACACTCACCCAGGAGTAGGTCAACGAAATCCTTCTAAAGTTGGTTGATTCTACACTGGCGGATGTCATCTATGAGGCAGGCAATGTCGTAGTCCCAGTCGATGACTTAAGGGACATGGTAAAAGAAGGAGGATGCTTGGTTGTATCTGTGGCGGCCGCTTACATCCAAACAGTACAGCCAAGGTTCGAACACGCATACATAGCTCATCCTATGTTGTTCAACGACATTTGCCTCACCGATGAAACAAGAGCGAAGCAAGCATTTCTGGCAGAGTTGGAGAGCGAGGATCCACACATGATCTTCCTATCCATACTGTATTATAACACCATTCGATGCTCCTGACAATGTACACTCGGCAACGAGCAGGAATCTTCTACAACATCTCAGAAAGCAACAAAGACCATCCAGTGTCGTGTACATCAGCAACGTTGACATCCCTCGAATGCTTAGTTCGAAAATTCTACGATGAGGTGTCAAAGATGATCCAACCATTCCTGGACACGCAAGTAAGCAAATGGCACGAACTTCAGTTCTGCCACCACAGTTCGCAACAACTTCCCCTATCCAATGACTGCGGCATCTTCGTCCTGGAATGGATAGCAAATGAAGCAACACCTGACCAGCTCCACCACATCAACTATCACAGCAAAAGAGGATAATATGTGTGGGAGCTTCTATCTGACGCAGGCGCGCTCACCAGCTAACCTCATTGGAGTAACATTACCTCACCTTATCTACCTCACAACTCTGGGACAGAGTGTGGAGTAAGTTTGGGGGGGTACCATGTACCAGTGAGGGAGGTATAAAAAATTTTGAAAATTTTCTGACTCAAATTCTTTATTCTTTTGTTCTTCTCTATATCATGTGTACATGTATATATGTTCATATAAAATTTTTGAAAAATTTTGTTTATCTTATCTCCATACATATGTACAAAAACACTGTATAGTAAAAATCAGATACAACTTCTTGCCAGTTTGTTTTCTATGTGCCCAACGAGATGCAAGTTTTGTTATATCTTTCTGATAATGCAGCCTCAAACGAAAAAAGGCTACGAATTTCTACGCCAAAAATTTCGAAAAAAAAATAATCTCGCAACAGCTAAGAGACGAGTATGGAGAAGGAAAAAGCTGCCCAAACAACAAAAATCCCTTTTGTTTTCCCTTACCCAACAAAAATCCCAAAAAGAGAAAGTAGCCTTATGAGAGTGAATAAAATCATGAGAGTTGTGCCCAATAAAAGGAAAAAAAAGAAATATATACACACTTGTTTTCCAAAAGTACCCATCTTTAGGCATGGTAGATCCGGGACAGTGGTACGTAGGATGTGAAATCACTGCTCTAAAGCCAACTGGCTTGGACTACAGGGACTACTTGCCCACTAACAGACCCGTACCTGGATGGACTGATGGGAAACAAGAAAAACCCAAAAACCCTTAGCCTACCCAACACACAACTTTTTTCCCCTAAAGTTGTTTGGTGTGAAAGCTAACTTCGGAATCATGCACCAAAGTCTCACTGAAGCTGTACAGAAAAATTTTACTGAAATAATAAGGCAGGAAATACAAGATCTTTTGTTCGTAGTGGGGTAGTATTATCTCTAAAGACATCGTGATACTTGTCTTACCTCTTGGCCTGAAAGCTACACCGCACAAGAAGGAGCATCACAAAATAAACTTTAAATATTGATTGAGGACAATCAAAACGCTAAGTTTGGGGGAGTTGATAACACCAAATTTTGTGATGTTTTTGACCCTTATTTTGTTATCAAAACTGCCCTTTTAAACTGTTTTCCTCTCCTTTTATATGTACTTTTGCACTAACAGGCCAAACTACACTCTTAATTCAATATTTCCATCTTTTGCAGAGTTTTACTCCAATTTTGACCCATTTGTCAGCAATAAGGCACGTCCCGGCCCACAAATATGATTCCACCTGCATCGGCCTTCCAGCCGGCCGATATGCACACTGCCCAGTAGGGTAGCGCAATACACGGACGCAGGACATGAGGATGTCGCGCAAGAAGGGACTAACGGACGATACGCCTATCTACCCGACAGGGAGCCGGGCTCGCCACGACAACCGAAGCTTGTCGCATGACACAGACCACCCACCGGCAGGCGCCGCTCGTCACGTCCACCGACAACCGACATCCTTGTGTCGGGCGATACTGATATTGTTCGTCCACCGACTCCACGATAATAAGAGCTAAAGAAGGACATGTGACGCCCTGAGCACCATAACTTCCCCAACTGCGGCCTATAAATAGCAGCTACAGGAAGCTAAAAAGACGGGTCGGAACCCTGTGCAAGTCACCTCAGGAAAGTTGCGAAGAGCTAGTGTATCGTGCCTCAGTGCTTGTGCCGGACAATTCTAGGTGAGCACTTCCCCATCCCGAGAGGGAGGGAATGGTTCACTTAGGGTCGCCCCGGGCAACACTACAGGCCCTCTATCGGCCGACAAGGAGCCCCGACATAAGTGACGATACTAGGAGCATCGCTTTAGCCCGGCACAATACTGAACCCCAATACGCATCGCCCGTCACGGCGTGTCGCCCGAGAGGGTGCCGCCTGACCCCAAAAGTGTCGGTACCCTATAGACCTAAAGGATATGACCAAGGATTGTGTGAAAACCCAAGTAGGTTCGAGGCCAGTTTTCCCTGAAAGTAACTTTGATATAATGATGATTGCGATATAGAGACATGAGTGGCACGTTTCAACAGAGACTTGAAGGTGTATTGGCGAGGTGGGTTGTACCATCCCTACTCTTGGAATAGGAAGAACTTTGTATTTGGACGGCCGCCAAGTGCTTATTTCTTCTTGTTATGAGAGTGAGAGATAGGACAGCATGCATGCCATACACCAAGGGCAAGGATGTTGTGAGTTGGAACGTTGCTATAAGGAATAATGATAGAGATGTGGAAGGAATGATACATGGATGGTTCGCAAACACTATGAGAGGTAGTGTAGCCAGCTTATGAGGATGTTTTATCAAGAGCTATGAGGAATTTGCAGATTAACCAAGGTCAAGTTCGACCACAGTGAGGATGAGATCAGAGTTTCTTGATGAAGACAAACTTAGAGTTTGATAAGTAGAATACATGGAAGAGTACGTCTTCAACGTTACCTAATACCGAAGGATGTGAAGTGGTAATGGATGCTCTGGTGGAGATAGAGCTGCCTAGTTTGGCTAGAAGGGAGTTGATAGGCTAACCCTACGTTTGGAAATAAGATGTGTTTTGGCTAACACTCAGATGTAATAAGATAGGTTGAACAAGTTAATGATTGTTTGGTTAGCCAGTCTAGTCCTTGACGTAGTGAAAAGATGGTTTAGAGCCTCAGATGCCCTTCTCTGGAAGGGAATGTGATAAAACCCTGATGGAAATAGTTTAGGGTTTCTGAGGTATTGATCTCGAGGAATCATGACTTACAGAAGATCATGATTTTAAGGTCATGATACACCTTGATACTACAAAGATAGTAAGTGATGGTAGCATTCTGGATGCTTAAAACAAAGTTGCATGTAGCATGTGGCCATGCAAGCCAGGAGGTGAAGGACGAACATCATTAACCCAGGGCATGGATGTAAAGTATAAAGAGTTCCCGAGAAGGAATGAGAGTTCATCATTATGGATGTTGTGAGTCTCTTCTAGACCAAGAAGGTCAAGATACAACATGGGTTATGGTAGATCGTCTTACCTAGGTGACAGGAAAAGAAGAGTATTGTCAAGAGACAGGTTTTGTTGAACTACATAAGAGAAAGAGAGATGATTTAACTACGTCATGATGTGAGTTCAAAGGTTCTTGGTTTTGACCAAGGTTCACTTCCATAAGGTGGAAGTAGGTACATGACAAGCTTGATGATAGTATAGTTTATCACCCCTAGCTAATGGTTAGTATGATCCAGACTAGAGGGTCTGATGAGAGCAAGTGTGCTTGTTCAGGGCGATACCATGAGATAGTTGTAAAGATGTGATGTTAACCACTATATCTTTATCGGGATGCAAGAAGTTTTATAGGGAGGGTGTGTCGGTCACCACTTCATTATGATGATGTTGGTGAAGGAGGCCTCATGAAGGTCAGAAAAGAACCCCAGGTGTGTGCAGATGAAGTCGCTTTGATCGTGCAATGGCTGAGAGAGAGCCCAGTGGTGACATGAGTCACGAGCTGATGCAAAGCAGACTGACATGCAGTTCACTGTGGACGAATATAATGTGAAAATCCGACCCCTCTAAGCTACAGCTGAGAGAGCTGAATCCCCGATATATGGGTCCATTTGAGATGGATTGGTGGATATGATTGTGTTTAGCCTTACCCCATAGGATAACGTGACGTGTAATGTGTTACATGAGTCCGATCTAGAGCACTATGTGAGGTACCCAAGCCATGTGTTGAGCCTTGAACCTATTCAGCTTTTAAAAGGCTGAAATGTCCTGAGTCACCTATGAGGGTACGATATACCAAGGTAAGAAAGAACTCAGATGGAAGAATATGAGATGATGAAGGTTCTTGGAAAACACCACGGATAGGGTAAAGCCACATGGTAGCCCTGATGGACATAAGAATGGATTATCCTGTTTGTTTGCTTGCTTGCTGGAATTTTGAGGACAAAATTCTTATAAGAGGGGAAGGATGTTACAACCCTAATTTTGGGTTCACTTTGATGAGAAATTTAATTTCTCATAATAAAGATAAATGAACAAATAATGGATGAATGCCTGGATTTCATTTACAATAGCCTTGTTGTTTGATTTGTGGGCTTTATTGGCTATTGGGCCCAATAACAAGGATATTTGATTTATTAATGAATAAATGAGAATTTGAGATAAGAAAGGTTTGGAAACCTCTAGAAGGCAAATCCAAAGAGGATTTCGTGCCTCTTAGATTCCTTGGGTTCCAAGGAGTCCAAAGTTGCAAAGAAAAGGCAATAAGAAAAGAAAATAGCAATTAAGTATTGTCTTGTTAATAAAGAAATTGAAAACATTGATGAAATAAGGAAAATATGTGAAAAGAGGTATTTTTGAGTTAACCTTAGTGGGATTTCGTATCCCAATGATTACTAATGATAAAAGGAATGCCAATGAGGAGAATAAAATAGAATTAAAGAGAGATCCTCAAAAAGGAATTATTTTAATAAGAAATAAAACAAGATAATGAGAATTATGCATATTGATGCATTTAAGGATAATGGGTATTCCTTAAAAAGGAATTTCGAATTTTAGAGTCTCTTGGGGACCAAGGAACCCCAATAAAGAGAAAAGAAAGAGAAAACACCAAAATAGCAAAATAAGAAGATAATGTGAGTATACCATTAATGTATTACATGATATTGCTAAAAGAAAGTAATTGTTATTAAAGGAAATAGGATTTCATGCTAATGGTTTAAAAAGAAAGAACAAAGGGAATAAGAGGGATGATTTTCGAAATCCCAATATCCAAAGAAGAAGGAATAATAAAGGAAAGTAAGAGAGAGAGAGAGAGAGTTAACTTCTTAATGAAGGAATCACTTTCCTTTTGGTAGAGGGTTGGTTGCTTCGTGGGCAAGCACCCCAGGGCAGTTCTACTCTCCCCTATATAAGGGAGAAGACTTGGGGGCCGAGTCCTGAAGATCCCCCACACGTCTCTTCTTCTTCTTCCATGGTTTTATCCAAAAACCCTAACCAACATAGAGTTGGGTGTTTCCGGGGCCACGAGGCTACATGATAGGGTCTTGAGGGGGGGGCTTGTTGCTTCCACGATGGCCCGAAAAGCTTGGAGGGTATTCTTTCACCCCTGCTGGCCGTGGCAGCAGCAGCACGGCTGCTTTGGGCGGCCGTGTTGCAGGTCTGCCCAGGCCACGTTCCGCCGCCATGGTCACACATTAGGGCATCTCTAGCTGCGAAGGAGGGAGAGCAAGACGATGGAACAAGATTCGGACGTCGTCGGGGTCCGGGAGAGGAGGAGAATCGCGCCCAAACGGACCTAGGGCAGCCGCGTCACGCTGTCCAGAGGTGGAAGATGACCAAAGGCGGGTTGGACGGATTTACCCCTCCGCGGGCTGAAGACAACACAACTTAAACTGGGGGTGTTTCAGTCATTTCGAAATGTTTTAAAGCAAACCAGCCAACGTTGCATGCAAGGGCCTACGTGGCAACCTCCTATTGGCCAGGGTAAGTAAAATTTGTTTAATTCATAGCTAAATATCCATAGCTCGGATAGGTTCGCATAAAATATGAAAGTTGCTCAGAAAAATGAGGAGAATCTAATAAAAATAAAATTGAAGCCTGATTCTTTATGAAATTCGAAAAATAATGGAAGATATCAACTTTAACGTGTTAATGTTTAAAGAACCCTATTTTGATATTATTAAAGTGATTAGTAGGGTTTAATAGCTGATTAAAGTTGATATTAGCCTGTTAGTGATAAAAAGAAACATTAGGAATAAAAAGGATGAGTTTTGCACGTTAGTATCTTAATTGAGAATTCATGAGCATAAATAAGCATTAATGGGCCTTGAAACCCTAATTTTAGTGAATGAGATTATTAAAGGCTTTTATTGATCAATCTAATGAGTGGAGTTGAAACATGTTGAATCTAAGATATTAGAGTATAAAAGTAAGATAAAAGTAATAAAAAGGAAGTGAAACCCTAATTATAGTCAAAACCCTAAAAAGGCTAGTAACCCTAAGGCACGAGTAGATCTATTAGTTTTGTGTACCATGATCAATGATAGAAAATATTGAATGAATATTTCAGGATTGAATTGTGTACTTGCTTGATTCTGGATTACTTGCTTGTTTGGCATATTCCTGCATCTGAGTCTGCCTGACAGGTATGTGGTTACGCTTATGAATAACCGCATTAGTTTCCCGCATGTTTGTCGGATGGTTAATCGCATTGATTGCAATTAAACTGGTTGGATGATTCATATTTGCAAATTATAAAGTCACTATGATTATCACATTAATAATAGAATTATAGATTCTCGCACCTACATGCCACCCTGATGGATGATGCCAAAGGTCAGGCCTAGATGGGTAGACCAATGGACACCTTGAGTGGTGACCCCAGGCACCAAGAAGGTGGCCTATGATATTGCATGACTAGTGGGCACCATGAGTGGTGACCCCCAGGCACCAAGCTCGGGATTGAGAAGGTGGCCTTAAGTCATTGGCAAAAGGGCACCCTAAGGTGGGTATGCCAGGGTTAGGGCAAAAGCGGTGGAGAATGTCATATTGAAAAGTGTAAACTGGATTGTTAAATAATTTTCTTGTGATTATTAAATTGTTAGCCATATGTGCAAAGTTTTGGTTGTCCCCACATACCAGTATATTTCGATATACTGACTGACGTTTTGTTTGTCGGCATTTTAGGTACAAATGAAAAGAACAAACAGTAAAGTGGCATATGTGGAATTAAATGAGAAGTAACGTACACAGGAGGATTAGTTAGAGTAACATCTTCATGGATAGAAGTTTAGAAATCCCATCTTTTAAAAAGGTAAACAAAGTTTTATTTTATACCAGTTTTTAGCTTTAGTTGGTAAAGTTTATTTAATTATTATTGATTATTTGTCGAACCTTTGATCCTGTTAATTGAATAACGGCTCTGACCTTCGGGTCTCCCTTAATTGGGGGTTACCGGGAGACGGGGTCATTACAATTGGTATCAGAGCATAGGTTCCTCAATTAATCTTTAATAATTATTAAATTTTACAAATTCTGTAGAACCCAAGGGAGTTATTAGAGGATTATCCGAAAGACAGAGGTGTCTAGAAAAGGATCACGACCGGGGGCTGGCAAGATTTTCCTCCGCACCGCTAGTCGGAATACGAGGACTCCCGGATCCGTGTGACTGCCTGGCCAAAGTCTTAGGGTATGAATCGAAATAAGATACCTTTTAGGACTCTCTCATCTCGTTCATCCTTTCTCAACTCAAATTCTGTTAAGGACCTTAAGGATTAGGGTTTTCTCTCTTTTCCTCACCCTCTTGAGGTATGGGTAAGGTTGATAAGGATTAAGGAATCCTCCATCAAATCAATAAAAAGCATGTAAATAAGATGTCATGGACATAAGCTTAATAGAGTAAGCGTAAAAGGAATAGATACATGCTTAGGTCGTATGACACGAGTTGTCATTGCCTCAGGAGAGACTTGAGGATAGACCTCCTTGCCAGGAGGATGAGTAGAGAGAGTTAGTCTTGGAGGTAGAGACCTCCATCAAAGGTAGAAACCTAGCACATCCTTTAAGGATGGTGGTAACCCTAACCCTAAGTGAAGGTTAGAGATAGAGATGACATGATGAGTTAGACTGAGTGTTTGGTTGGACATGCCTTGGGATAGTCATATGGGCCATGAGAGGTTGGATAACCTAGTACCTTTGGCGACCCAACCCTGGAGAGGGTCGTGCATGTTTGAGCGAAGGGTAACTCCTTCATGGATAAGGGTAGAGAAGAACCTATAGGATGTAACTTGCACCAAGAGTGCATCAGTAGTGTGGACAGTTAAACGAAACCCTAGTCAAGGGATCATGATGGATGGTTTATGAGATAAGCATAAGGGGTTATGGATAATCTTGAGTAAACATAAGTTTGAGTATAGGCTTCATTCAAGTAAGGGCATGCTTAGGAGTTTGATCCTTCATAAAGACAGGACCTCTTATAGAGAGGTTGGTGGTAGGATTAGCTCTAGAGAGAGGGAGCAGACCTCAGCCAAGAAAGTTGGAAGCCTAAAACCCCGAAACTTGAGAAACAGTGGGAGTCGAGAAGGATGCGACCTAAGTGGATGATAATGGTCGCCTCATGCATGATCCCTGGAGGTTGATGATGTCTTGGTTAGCTTGAGAGTAACCAAACCCTAGAGGGAGGATGATGCTTCTGGCACCTATGGTACAAGTCATTACCTACTAGATGAGATAGAGAGTGCTTTAGACCCTGAGGAGGTTAAGGCACCAGTTGTGAGGTTTTATACCTAGTAGTTGTCCAGGAAGAGGAACCAACTTTGAAGTGTTGCTTGAGTAGAAAGATCATGGGAGTACATGACATATCTTGGACATGATGGATTCCTGGTTAAGAGAATGAGCATGCGGTTGGACACCCGGAGGCGAACCTAGGGTTCCTAGGCCTAAGAGGGGAAGCGGTGTACCCAATGCTCATGTTGAGATTTGAGTCTCTATAGTTTCGAGCATGGTACTCTTAATGTGTAGAGGTAAAGGAAAACCCCTTCAGGTAAGGGTATGCTTGATGAACCCCTCACGAATAAATTGATCTGATGATGAGGAAAGAGAATGAGTGTGACCTAGCATGGTTTTGTAGGTACGCTTGTGCCTTAGTAGTTGTTGGTTTTAGCATGCTCATGTGGAGGTAAACCCTAAGGACGGTTGAGACCTCGTCGTCAAGAGTTGTAGTTCCTCCCATCCTGGGAGAAGGACCCTTTTGTAGAGTGTATACCAGTTTGGTGGGTTTTAAGATGACCTAAGGAGGTCTCATAGGATCTTGAGAAGCTAAGTGAAGAGTACATGGTATGATAATGAACCTATAGGCCCATAGATAACCATCTCTAAGTGCATGGACGTATTACCATGGGAGTAACCGATATGGGGCCTGACCAAGGTAGACAGGTTGCCATGACCCCTGTGAAGGGATGAAAGTCAGTCATGAATGCAGAAAGAGATGATGAAGGCTTGGGTAAGGTTCTAAGTCAGACCTGTACTATAAGAGAATCCCAAGTCTATCCTAGGGTCAGGTAGGGATAAGACTGATGAAAGACGGAGTTGCCTAATTCCCTAGTTGCACATGACCATAGGGTCGGGAGGTAATAGCTATCATTGTCTGAGGGCCATGGGTTAGGAGATTGATCACCTTCATTAACTCATGTGACCTAAAGGGCAAGTGAGTAGGGCACTCTCTGGTGCATATGGGAAGAGGGAGGACCCCAAAAGTGTCGGTACCCTATAGACCTAAAGGATATGACCAAGGATTGTGTGAAAACCCAAGTAGGTTCGAGGCCAGTTTTCCCTGAAAGTAACTTTGATATAATGATGATTGCGATATAGAGACATGAGTGGCACGTTTCAACAGAGACTTGAAGGTGTATTGGCGAGGTGGGTTGTACCATCCCTACTCTTGGAATAGGAAGAACTTTGTATTTGGACGGCCGCCAAGTGCTTATTTCTTCTTGTTATGAGAGTGAGAGATAGGACAGCATGCATGCCATACACCAAGGGCAAGGATGTTGTGAGTTGGAACGTTGCTATAAGGAATAATGATAGAGATGTGGAAGGAATGATACATGGATGGTTCGCAAACACTATGAGAGGTAGTGTAGCCAGCTTATGAGGATGTTTTATCAAGAGCTATGAGGAATTTGCAGATTAACCAAGGTCGAGTTCGACCACAGTGAGGATGAGATCAGAGTTTCTTGATGAAGACAAACTTAGAGTTTGATAAGTAGAATACATGGAAGAGTATGTCTTCAACGTTACCTAATACCGAAGGATGTGAAGTGGTAATGGATGCTCTGGTGGAGATAGAGCTGCCTAGTTTGGCTAGAAGGGAGTTGATAGGCTAACCCTACGTTTGGAAATAAGATGTGTTTTGGCTAACACTCAGATGTAATAAGATAGGTTGAACAAGTTAATAATTGTTTGGTTAGCCAGTCTAGTCCTTGACGTAGTGAAAAGATGGTTTAGAGCCTCAGATGCCCTTCTCTGGAAGGGAATGTGATAAAACCCTGATGGAAATAGTTTAGGGTTTCTGAGGTATTGATCTCGAGGAATCATGACTTACAGAAGATCATGATTTTAAGGTCATGATACACCTTGATACTACAAAGATAGTAAGTGATGGTAGCATTCTGGATGCTTAAAACAAAGTTGCATGTAGCATGTGGCCATGCAAGCCAGGAGGTGAAGGACGAACATCATTAACCCAGGGCATGGATGTAAAGTATAAAGAGTTCCCGAGAAGGAATGAGAGTTCATCATTATGGATGTTGTGAGTCTCTTCTAGACCAAGAAGGTCAAGATACAACATGGGTTATGGTAGATCGTCTTACCTAGGTGACAGGAAAAGAAGAGTATTGTCAAGAGACAGGTTTTGTTGAACTACATAAGAGAAAGAGAGATGATTTAACTACGTCATGATGTGAGTTCAAAGGTTCTTGGTTTTGACCAAGGTTCACTTCCATAAGGTGGAAGTAGGTACATGACAAGCTTGATGATAGTATAGTTTATCACCCCTAGCTAATGGTTAGTATGATCCAGACTAGAGGGTCTGATGAGAGCAAGTGTGCTTGTTCAGGGCGATACCATGAGATAGTTGTAAAGATGTGATGTTAACCACTATATCTTTATCGGGATGCAAGAAGTTTTATAGGGAGGGTGTGTCGGTCACCACTTCATTATGATGATGTTGGTGAAGGAGGCCTCATGAAGGTCAGAAAAGAACCCCAGGTGTGTGCAGATGAAGTCGCTTTGATCGTGCAATGGCTGAGAGAGAGCCCAGTGGTGACATGAGTCACGAGCTGATGCAAAGCAGACTGACATGCAGTTCACTGTGGACGAATATAATGTGAAAATCTGACCCCTCTAAGCTACAGCTGAGAGAGCTGAATCCCCGATATATGGGTCCATTTGAGATGGATTGGTGGATATGATTGTGTTTAGCCTTACCCCATAGGATAACGTGACGTGTAATGTGTTACATGAGTCCGATCTAGAGCACTATGTGAGGTACCCAAGCCATGTGTTGAGCCTTGAACCTATTCAGCTTTTAAAAGGCTGAAATGTCCTGAGTCACCTATGAGGGTACGATATACCAAGGTAAGAAAGAACTCAGATGGAAGAATATGAGATGATGAAGGTTCTTGGAAAACACCACGGATAGGGTAAAGCCACATGGTAGCCCTGATGGACATAAGAATGGATTATCCTGTTTGTTTGCTTGCTTGCTGGAATTTTGAGGACAAAATTCTTATAAGAGGGGAAGGATGTTACAACCCTAATTTTGGGTTCACTTTGATGAGAAATTTAATTTCTCATAATAAAGATAAATGAACAAATAATGGATGAATGCCTGGATTTCATTTACAATAGCCTTGTTGTTTGATTTGTGGGCTTTATTGGCTATTGGGCCCAATAACAAGGATATTTGATTTATTAATGAATAAATGAGAATTTGAGATAAGAAAGGTTTGGAAACCTCTAGAAGGCAAATCCAAAGAGGATTTCGTGCCTCTTAGATTCCTTGGGTTCCAAGGAGTCCAAAGTTGCAAAGAAAAGGCAATAAGAAAAGAAAATAGCAATTAAGTATTGTCTTGTTAATAAAGAAATTGAAAACATTGATGAAATAAGGAAAATATGTGAAAAGAGGTATTTTTGAGTTAACCTTAGTGGGATTTCGTATCCCAATGATTACTAATGATAAAAGGAATGCCAATGAGGAGAATAAAATAGAATTAAAGAGAGATCCTCAAAAAGGAATTATTTTAATAAGAAATAAAACAAGATAATGAGAATTATGCATATTGATGCATTTAAGGATAATGGGTATTCCTTAAAAAGGAATTTCGAATTTTAGAGTCTCTTGGGGACCAAGGAACCCCAATAAAGAGAAAAGAAAGAGAAAACACCAAAATAGCAAAATAAGAAGATAATGTGAGTATACCATTAATGTATTACATGATATTGCTAAAAGAAAGTAATTGTTATTAAAGGAAATAGGATTTCATGCTAATGGTTTAAAAAGAAAGAACAAAGGGAATAAGAGGGATGATTTTCGAAATCCCAATATCCAAAGAAGAAGGAATAATAAAGGAAAGTAAGAGAGAGAGAGAGAGTTAACTTCTTAATGAAGGAATCACTTTCCTTTTGGTAGAGGGTTGGTTGCTTCGTGGGCAAGCACCCCAGGGCAGTTCTACTCTCCCCTATATAAGGGAGAAGACTTGGGGGCCGAGTCCTGAAGATCCCCCACACGTCTCTTCTTCTTCTTCCATGGTTTTATCCAAAAACCCTAACCAACATAGAGTTGGGTGTTTCCGGGGCCACGAGGCTACATGATAGGGTCTTGAGGGGGGGGCGTGTTGCTTCCACGATGGCCCGAAAAGCTTGGAGGGTATTCTTTCACCCCTGCTGGCCGTGGCAGCAGCAGCACGGCTGCTTTGGGCGGCCGTGTTGCAGGTCTGCCCAGGCCACGTTCCGCCGCCATGGTCACACATTAGGGCATCTCTAGCTGCGAAGGAGGGAGAGCAAGATGATGGAACAAGATTCGGACGTCGTCGGGGTCCGGGAGAGGAGGAGAATCGCGCCCAAACGGACCTAGGGCAGCCGCGTCACGCTGTCCAGAGGTGGAAGATGACCAAAGGCGGGTTGGACGGATTTACCCCTCCGCGGGCTGAAGACAACACAACTTAAACTGGGGGTGTTTCAGTCATTTCGAAATGTTTTAAAGCAAACCAGCCAACGTTGCATGCAAGGGCCTACGTGGCAACCTCCTATTGGCCAGGGTAAGTAAAATTTGTTTAATTCATAGCTAAATATCCATAGCTCGGATAGGTTCGCATAAAATATGAAAGTTGCTCAGAAAAATGAGGAGAATCTAATAAAAATAAAATTGAAGCCTGATTCTTTATGAAATTCGAAAAATAATGGAAGATATCAACTTTAACGTGTTAATGTTTAAAGAACCCTATTTTGATATTATTAAAGTGATTAGTAGGGTTTAATAGCTGATTAAAGTTGATATTAGCCTGTTAGTGATAAAAAGAAACATTAGGAATAAAAAGGATGAGTTTTGCACGTTAGTATCTTAATTGAGAATTCATGAGCATAAATAAGCATTAATGGGCCTTGAAACCCTAATTTTAGTGAATGAGATTATTAAAGGCTTTTATTGATCAATCTAATGAGTGGAGTTGAAACATGTTGAATCTAAGATATTAGAGTATAAAAGTAAGATAAAAGTAATAAAAAGGAAGTGAAACCCTAATTATAGTCAAAACCCTAAAAAGGCTAGTAACCCTAAGGCACGAGTAGATCTATTAGTTTTGTGTACCATGATCAATGATAGAAAATATTGAATGAATATTTCAGGATTGAATTGTGTACTTGCTTGATTCTGGATTACTTGCTTGTTTGGCATATTCCTGCATCTGAGTCTGCCTGACAGGTATGTGGTTACGCTTATGAATAACCGCATTAGTTTCCCGCATGTTTGTCGGATGGTTAATCGCATTGATTGCAATTAAACTGGTTGGATGATTCATATTTGCAAATTATAAAGTCACTATGATTATCACATTAATAATAGAATTATAGATTCTCGCACCTACATGCCACCCTGATGGATGATGCCAAAGGTCAGGCCTAGATGGGTAGACCAATGGACACCTTGAGTGGTGACCCCAGGCACCAAGAAGGTGGCCTATGATATTGCATGACTAGTGGGCACCATGAGTGGTGACCCCCAGGCACCAAGCTCGGGATTGAGAAGGTGGCCTTAAGTCATTGGCAAAAGGGCACCCTAAGGTGGGTATGCCAGGGTTAGGGCAAAAGCGGTGGAGAATGTCATATTGAAAAGTGTAAACTGGATTGTTAAATAATTTTCTTGTGATTATTAAATTGTTAGCCATATGTGCAAAGTTTTGGTTGTCCCCACATACCAGTATATTTCGATATACTGACTGACGTTTTGTTTGTCGGCATTTTAGGTACAAATGAAAAGAACAAACAGTAAAGTGGCATATGTGGAATTAAATGAGAAGTAACGTACACAGGAGGATTAGTTAGAGTAACATCTTCATGGATAGAAGTTTAGAAATCCCATCTTTTAAAAAGGTAAACAAAGTTTTATTTTATACCAGTTTTTAGCTTTAGTTGGTAAAGTTTATTTAATTATTATTGATTATTTGTCGAACCTTTGATCCTGTTAATTGAATAACGGCTCTGACCTTCGGGTCTCCCTTAATTGGGGGTTACCGGGAGACGGGGTCATTACAATTGGTATCAGAGCATAGGTTCCTCAATTAATCTTTAATAATTATTAAATTTTACAAATTCTGTAGAACCCAAGGGAGTTATTAGAGGATTATCCGAAAGACAGAGGTGTCTAGAAAAGGATCACGACCGGGGGCTGGCAAGATTTTCCTCCGCACCGCTAGTCGGAATACGAGGACTCCCGGATCCGTGTGACTGCCTGGCCAAAGTCTTAGGGTATGAATCGAAATAAGATACCTTTTAGGACTCTCTCATCTCGTTCATCCTTTCTCAACTCAAATTCTGTTAAGGACCTTAAGGATTAGGGTTTTCTCTCTTTTCCTCACCCTCTTGAGGTATGGGTAAGGTTGATAAGGATTAAGGAATCCTCCATCAAATCAATAAAAAGCATGTAAATAAGATGTCATGGACATAAGCTTAATAGAGTAAGCGTAAAAGGAATAGATACATGCTTAGGTCGTATGACACGAGTTGTCATTGCCTCAGGAGAGACTTGAGGATAGACCTCCTTGCCAGGAGGATGAGTAGAGAGAGTTAGTCTTGGAGGTAGAGACCTCCATCAAAGGTAGAAACCTAGCACATCCTTTAAGGATGGTGGTAACCCTAACCCTAAGTGAAGGTTAGAGATAGAGATGACATGATGAGTTAGACTGAGTGTTTGGTTGGACATGCCTTGGGATAGTCATATGGGCCATGAGAGGTTGGATAACCTAGTACCTTTGGCGACCCAACCCTGGAGAGGGTCGTGCATGTTTGAGCGAAGGGTAACTCCTTCATGGATAAGGGTAGAGAAGAACCTATAGGATGTAACTTGCACCAAGAGTGCATCAGTAGTGTGGACAGTTAAACGAAACCCTAGTCAAGGGATCATGATGGATGGTTTATGAGATAAGCATAAGGGGTTATGGATAATCTTGAGTAAACATAAGTTTGAGTATAGGCTTCATTCAAGTAAGGGCATGCTTAGGAGTTTGATCCTTCATAAAGACAGGACCTCTTATAGAGAGGTTGGTGGTAGGATTAGCTCTAGAGAGAGGGAGCAGACCTCAGCCAAGAAAGTTGGAAGCCTAAAACCCCGAAACTTGAGAAACAGTGGGAGTCGAGAAGGATGCGACCTAAGTGGATGATAATGGTCGCCTCATGCATGATCCCTGGAGGTTGATGATGTCTTGGTTAGCTTGAGAGTAACCAAACCCTAGAGGGAGGATGATGCTTCTGGCACCTATGGTACAAGTCATTACCTACTAGATGAGATAGAGAGTGCTTTAGACCCTGAGGAGGTTAAGGCACCAGTTGTGAGGTTTTATACCTAGTAGTTGTCCAGGAAGAGGAACCAACTTTGAAGTGTTGCTTGAGTAGAAAGATCATGGGAGTACATGACATATCTTGGACATGATGGATTCCTGGTTAAGAGAATGAGCATGCGGTTGGACACCCGGAGGCGAACCTAGGGTTCCTAGGCCTAAGAGGGGAAGCGGTGTACCCAATGCTCATGTTGAGATTTGAGTCTCTATAGTTTCGAGCATGGTACTCTTAATGTGTAGAGGTAAAGGAAAACCCCTTCAGGTAAGGGTATGCTTGATGAACCCCTCACGAATAAATTGATCTGATGATGAGGAAAGAGAATGAGTGTGACCTAGCATGGTTTTGTAGGTACGCTTGTGCCTTAGTAGTTGTTGGTTTTAGCATGCTCATGTGGAGGTAAACCCTAAGGACGGTTGAGACCTCGTCGTCAAGAGTTGTAGTTCCTCCCATCCTGGGAGAAGGACCCTTTTGTAGAGTGTATACCAGTTTGGTGGGTTTTAAGATGACCTAAGGAGGTCTCATAGGATCTTGAGAAGCTAAGTGAAGAGTACATGGTATGATAATGAACCTATAGGCCCATAGATAACCATCTCTAAGTGCATGGACGTATTACCATGGGAGTAACCGGTATGGGGCCTGACCAAGGTAGACAGGTTGCCATGACCCCTGTGAAGGGATGAAAGTCAGTCATGAATGCAGAAAGAGATGATGAAGGCTTGGGTAAGGTTCTAAGTCAGACCTGTACTATAAGAGAATCCCAAGTCTATCCTAGGGTCAGGTAGGGATAAGACTGATGAAAGACGGAGTTGCCTAATTCCCTAGTTGCACATGACCATAGGGTCGGGAGGTAATAGCTATCATTGTCTGAGGGCCATGGGTTAGGAGATTGATCACCTTCATTAACTCATGTGACCTAAAGGGCAAGTGAGTAGGGCACTCTCTGGTGCATATGGGAAGAGGGAGGACCCCAAAAGTGCCGGTACCCTATAGACCTAAAGGATATGACCAAGGATTGTGTGAAAACCCAAGTAGGTTCGAGGCCAATTTTCCCTGAAAGTAACTTTGATATAATGATGATTGCGATATAGAGACATGAGTGGCACGTTTCAACAGAGACTTGAAGGTGTATTGGCGAGGTGGGTTGTACCATCCCTACTCTTGGAATAGGAAGAACTTTGTATTTGGACGGCCGCCAAGTGCTTATTTCTTCTTGTTATGAGAGTGAGAGATAGGACAGCATGCATGCCATACACCAAGGGCAAGGATGTTGTGAGTTGGAACGTTGCTATAAGGAATAATGATAGAGATGTGGAAGGAATGATACATGGATGGTTCGCAAACACTATGAGAGGTAGTGTAGCCAGCTTATGAGGATGTTTTATCAAGAGCTATGAGGAATTTGCAGATTAACCAAGGTCGAGTTCGACCACAGTGAGGATGAGATCAGAGTTTCTTGATGAAGACAAACTTAGAGTTTGATAAGTAGAATACATGGAAGAGTATGTCTTCAACGTTACCTAATACCGAAGGATGTGAAGTGGTAATGGATGCTCTGGTGGAGATAGAGCTGCCTAGTTTGGCTAGAAGGGAGTTGATAGGCTAACCCTACGTTTGGAAATAAGATGTGTTTTGGCTAACACTCAGATGTAATAAGATAGGTTGAACAAGTTAATAATTGTTTGGTTAGCCAGTCTAGTCCTTGACGTAGTGAAAAGATGGTTTACAGCCTCAGATGCCCTTCTCTGGAAGGGAATGTGATAAAACCCTGATGGAAATAGTTTAGGGTTTCTGAGGTATTGATCTCGAGGAATCATGACTTACAGAAGATCATGATTTTAAGGTCATGATACACCTTGATACTACAAAGATAGTAAGTGATGGTAGCATTCTGGATGCTTAAAACAAAGTTGCATGTAGCATGTGGCCATGCAAGCCAGGAGGTGAAGGACGAACATCATTAACCCAGGGCATGGATGTAAAGTATAAAGAGTTCCCGAGAAGGAATGAGAGTTCATCATTATGGATGTTGTGAGTCTCTTCTAGACCAAGAAGGTCAAGATACAACATGGGTTATGGTAGATCGTCTTACCTAGGTGACAGGAAAGGAAGAGTATTGTCAAGAGACAGGTTTTGTTGAACTACATAAGAGAAAGAGAGATGATTTAACTACGTCATGATGTGAGTTCAAAGGTTCTTGGTTTTGACCAAGGTTCACTTCCATAAGGTGGAAGTAGGTACATGACAAGCTTGATGATAGTATAGTTTATCACCCCTAGCTAATGGTTAGTATGATCCAGACTAGAGGGTCTGATGAGAGCAAGTGTGCTTGTTCAGGGCGATACCATGAGATAGTTGTAAAGATGTGATGTTAACCACTATATCTTTATCGGGATGCAAGAAGTTTTATAGGGAGGGTGTGTCGGTCACCACTTCATTATGATGATGTTGGTGAAGGAGGCCTCATGAAGGTCAGAAAAGAACCCCAGGTGTGTGCAGATGAAGTCGCTTTGATCGTGCAATGGCTGAGAGAGAGCCCAGTGGTGACATGAGTCACGAGCTGATGAAAAGCAGACTGACATGCAGTTCACTGTGGACGAATATAATGTGAAAATCCGACCCCTCTAAGCTACAGCTGAGAGAGCTGAATCCCCGATATATGGGTCCATTTGAGATGGATTGGTGGATATGATTGTGTTTAGCCTTACCCCATAGGATAACGTGACGTGTAATGTGTTACATGAGTCCGATCTAGAGCACTATGTGAGGTACCCAAGCCATGTGTTGAGCCTTGAACCTATTCAGCTTTTAAAAGGCTAAAATGTCCTGAGTCACCTATGAGGGTACGATATACCAAGGTAAGAAAGAACTCAGATGGAAGAATATGAGATGATGAAGGTTCTTGGAAAACACCACGGATAGGGTAAAGCCACATGGTAGCCCTGATGGACATAAGAATGGATTATCCTGTTTGTTTGCTTGCTTGCTGGAATTTTGAGGACAAAATTCTTATAAGAGGGGAAGGATGTTACAACCCTAATTTTGGGTTCACTTTGATGAGAAATTTAATTTCTCATAATAAAGATAAATGAACAAATAATGGATGAATGCCTGGATTTCATTTACAATAGCCTTGTTGTTTGATTTGTGGGCTTTATTGGCTATTGGGCCCAATAACAAGGATATTTGATTTATTAATGAATAAATGAGAATTTGAGATAAGAAAGGTTTGGAAACCTCTAGAAGGCAAATCCAAAGAGGATTTCGTGCCTCTTAGATTCCTTGGGTTCCAAGGAGTCCAAATTTGCAAAGAAAAGGCAATAAGAAAAGAAAATAGCAATTAAGTATTGTCTTGTTAATAAAGAAATTGAAAACATTGATGAAATAAGGAAAATATGTGAAAAGAGGTATTTTTGAGTTAACCTTAGTGGGATTTCGTATCCCAATGATTACTAATGATAAAAGGAATGCCAATGAGGAGAATAAAATAGAATTAAAGAGAGATCCTCAAAAAGGAATTATTTTAATAAGAAATAAAACAAGATAATGAGAATTATGCATATTGATGCATTTAAGGATAATGGGTATTCCTTAAAAAGGAATTTCGAATTTTAGAGTCTCTTGGGGACCAAGGAACCCCAATAAAGAGAAAAGAAAGAGAAAACACCAAAATAGCAAAATAAGAAGATAATGTGAGTATACCATTAATGTATTACATGATATTGCTAAAAGAAAGTAATTGTTATTAAAGGAAATAGGATTTCATGCTAATGGTTTAAAAAGAAAGAACAAAGGGAATAAGAGGGATGATTTTCGAAATCCCAATATCCAAAGAAGAAGGAATAATAAAGGAAAGTAAGAGAGAGAGAGAGTTAACTTCTTAATGAAGGAATCACTTTCCTTTTGGTAGAGGGTTGGTTGCTTCGTGGGCAAGCACCCCAGGGCAGTTCTACTCTCCCCTATATAAGGGAGAAGACTTGGGGGCCGAGTCCTGAAGATCCCCCACACGTCTCTTCTTCTTCTTCCATGGTTTTATCCAAAAACCCTAACCAACATAGAGTTGGGTGTTTCCGGGGCCACGAGGCTACATGATAGGGTCTTGAGGGGGGGGCTTGTTGCTTCCACCATGGCCCGAAAAGCTTGGAGGGTATTCTTTCACCCCTGCTGGCCGTGGCAGCAGCAGCACGGCTGCTTTGGGCGGCCGTGTTGCAGGTCTGCCCAGGCCACGTTCCGCCGCCATGGTCACACATTAGGGCATCTCTAGCTGCGAAGGAGGGAGAGCAAGACGATGGAACAAGATTCGGACGTCGTCGGGGTCCGGGAGAGGAGGAGAATCGCGCCCAAACGGACCTAGGGCAGCCGCGTCACGCTGTCCAGAGGTGGAAGATGACCAAAGGCGGGTTGGACGGATTTACCCCTCCGCGGGCTGAAGACAACACAACTTAAACTGGGGGTGTTTCAGTCATTTCGAAATGTTTTAAAGCAAACCAGCCAACGTTGCATGCAAGGGCCTACGTGGCAACCTCCTATTGGCCAGGGTAAGTAAAATTTGTTTAATTCATAGCTAAATATCCATAGCTCGGATAGGTTCGCATAAAATATGAAAGTTGCTCAGAAAAATGAGGAGAATCTAATAAAAATAAAATTGAAGCCTGATTCTTTATGAAATTCGAAAAATAATGGAAGATATCAACTTTAACGTGTTAATGTTTAAAGAACCCTATTTTGATATTATTAAAGTGATTAGTAGGGTTTAATAGCTGATTAAAGTTGATATTAGCCTTTTAGTGATAAAAAGAAACATTAGGAATAAAAAGGATGAGTTTTGCACGTTAGTATCTTAATTGAGAATTCATGAGCATAAATAAGCATTAATGGGCCTTGAAACCCTAATTTTAGTGAATGAGATTATTAAAGGCTTTTATTGATCAATCTAATGAGTGGAGTTGAAACATGTTGAATCTAAGATATTAGAGTATAAAAGTAAGATAAAAGTAATAAAAAGGAAGTGAAACCCTAATTATAGTCAAAACCCTAAAAAGGCTAGTAACCCTAAGGCACGAGTAGATCTATTAGTTTTGTGTACCATGATCAATGATAGAAAATATTGAATGAATATTTCAGGATTGAATTGTGTACTTGCTTGATTCTGGATTACTTGCTTGTTTGGCATATTCCTGCATCTGAGTCTGCCTGACAGGTATGTGGTTACGCTTATGAATAACCGCATTAGTTTCCCGCATGTTTGTCGGATGGTTAATCGCATTGATTGCAATTAAACTGGTTGGATGATTCATATTTGCAAATTATAAAGTCACTATGATTATCACATTAATAATAGAATTATAGATTCTCGCACCTACATGCCACCCTGATGGATGATGCCAAAGGTCAGGCCTAGATGGGTAGACCAATGGACACCTTGAGTGGTGACCCCAGGCACCAAGAAGGTGGCCTATGATATTGCATGACTAGTGGGCACCATGAGTGGTGACCCCCAGGCACCAAGCTCGGGATTGAGAAGGTGGCCTTAAGTCATTGGCAAAAGGGCACCCTAAGGTGGGTATGCCAGGGTTAGGGCAAAAGCGGTGGAGAATGTCATATTGAAAAGTGTAAACTGGATTGTTAAATAATTTTCTTGTGATTATTAAATTGTTAGCCATATGTGCAAAGTTTTGGTTGTCCCCACATACCAGTATATTTCGATATACTGACTGACGTTTTGTTTGTCGGCATTTTAGGTACAAATGAAAAGAACAAACAGTAAAGTGGCATATGTGGAATTAAATGAGAAGTAACGTACACAGGAGGATTAGTTAGAGTAACATCTTCATGGATAGAAGTTTAGAAATCCCATCTTTTAAAAAGGTAAACAAAGTTTTATTTTATACCAGTTTTTAGCTTTAGTTGGTAAAGTTTATTTAATTATTATTGATTATTTGTCGAACCTTTGATCCTGTTAATTGAATAACGGCTCTGACCTTCGGGTCTCCCTTAATTGGGGGTTACCGGGAGACGGGGTCATTACAATTGGTATCAGAGCATAGGTTCCTCAATTAATCTTTAATAATTATTAAATTTTACAAATTTTGTAGAACCCAAGGGAGTTATTAGAGGATTATCCGAAAGACAGAGGTGTCTAGAAAAGGATCACGACCGGGGGCTGGCAAGATTTTCCTCCGCACCGCTAGTCGGAATACGAGGACTCCCGGATCCGTGTGACTGCCTGGCCAAAGTCTTAGGGTATGAATCGAAATAAGATACCTTTTAGGACTCTCTCATCTCGTTCATCCTTTCTCAACTCAAATTCTGTTAAGGACCTTAAGGATTAGGGTTTTCTCTCTTTTCCTCACCCTCTTGAGGTATGGGTAAGGTTGATAAGGATTAAGGAATCCTCCATCAAATCAATAAAAAGCATGTAAATAAGATGTCATGGACATAAGCTTAATAGAGTAAGCGTAAAAGGAATAGATACATGCTTAGGTCGTATGACACGAGTTGTCATTGCCTCAGGAGAGACTTGAGGATAGACCTCCTTGCCAGGAGGATGAGTAGAGAGAGTTAGTCTTGGAGGTAGAGACCTCCATCAAAGGTAGAAACCTAGCACATCCTTTAAGGATGGTGGTAACCCTAACCCTAAGTGAAGGTTAGAGATAGAGATGACATGATGAGTTAGACTGAGTGTTTGGTTGGACATGCCTTGGGATAGTCATATGGGCCATGAGAGGTTGGATAACCTAGTACCTTTGGCGACCCAACCCTGGAGAGGGTCGTGCATGTTTGAGCGAAGGGTAACTCCTTCATGGATAAGGGTAGAGAAGAACCTATAGGATGTAACTTGCACCAAGAGTGCATCAGTAGTGTGGACAGTTAAACGAAACCCTAGTCAAGGGATCATGATGGATGGTTTATGAGATAAGCATAAGGGGTTATGGATAATCTTGAGTAAACATAAGTTTGAGTATAGGCTTCATTCAAGTAAGGGCATGCTTAGGAGTTTGATCCTTCATAAAGACAGGACCTCTTATAGAGAGGTTGGTGGTAGGATTAGCTCTAGAGAGAGGGAGCAGACCTCAGCCAAGAAAGTTGGAAGCCTAAAACCCCGAAACTTGAGAAACAGTGGGAGTCGAGAAGGATGCGACCTAAGTGGATGATAATGGTCGCCTCATGCATGATCCCTGGAGGTTGATGATGTCTTGGTTAGCTTGAGAGTAACCAAACCCTAGAGGGAGGATGATGCTTCTGGCACCTATGGTACAAGTCATTACCTACTAGATGAGATAGAGAGTGCTTTAGACCCTGAGGAGGTTAAGGCACCAGTTGTGAGGTTTTATACCTAGTAGTTGTCCAGGAAGAGGAACCAACTTTGAAGTGTTGCTTGAGTAGAAAGATCATGGGAGTACATGACATATCTTGGACATGATGGATTCCTGGTTAAGAGAATGAGCATGCGGTTGGACACCCGGAGGCAAACCTAGGGTTCCTAGGCCTAAGAGGGGAAGCGGTGTACCCAATGCTCATGTTGAGATTTGAGTCTCTATAGTTTCGAGCATGGTACTCTTAATGTGTAGAGGTAAAGGAAAACCCCTTCAGGTAAGGGTATGCTTGATGAACCCCTCACGAATAAATTGATCTGATGATGAGGAAAGAGAATGAGTGTGACCTAGCATGGTTTTGTAGGTACGCTTGTGCCTTAGTAGTTGTTGGTTTTAGCATGCTCATGTGGAGGTAAACCCTAAGGACGGTTGAGACCTCGTCGTCAAGAGTTGTAGTTCCTCCCATCCTGGGAGAAGGACCCTTTTGTAGAGTGTATACCAGTTTGGTGGGTTTTAAGATGACCTAAGGAGGTCTCATAGGATCTTGAGAAGCTAAGTGAAGAGTACATGGTATGATAATGAACCTATAGGCCCATAGATAACCATCTCTAAGTGCATGGACGTATTACCATGGGAGTAACCGGTATGGGGCCTGACCAAGGTAGACAGGTTGCCATGACCCCTGTGAAGGGATGAAAGTCAGTCATGAATGCAGAAAGAGATGATGAAGGCTTGGGTAAGGTTCTAAGTCAGACCTATACTATAAGAGAATCCCAAGTCTATCCTAGGGTCAGGTAGGGATAAGACTGATGAAAGACGGAGTTGCCTAATTCCCTAGTTGCACATGACCATAGGGTCGGGAGGTAATAGCTATCATTGTCTGAGGGCCATGGGTTAGGAGATTGATCACCTTCATTAACTCATGTGACCTAAAGGGCAAGTGAGTAGGGCACTCTCTGGTGCATATGGGAAGAGGGAGGACCCCAAAAGTGCCGGTACCCTATAGACCTAAAGGATATGACCAAGGATTGTGTGAAAACCCAAGTAGGTTCGAGGCCAGTTTTCCCTGAAAGTAACTTTGATATAATGATGATTGCGATATAGAGACATGAGTGGCACGTTTCAACAGAGACTTGAAGGTGTATTGGCGAGGTGGGTTGTACCATCCCTACTCTTGGAATAGGAAGAACTTTGTATTTGGACGGCCGCCAAGTGCTTATTTCTTCTTGTTATGAGAGTGAGAGATAGGACAGCATGCATGCCATACACCAAGGGCAAGGATGTTGTGAGTTGGAACGTTGCTATAAGGAATAATGATAGAGATGTGGAAGGAATGATACATGGATGGTTCGCAAACACTATGAGAGGTAGTGTAGCCAGCTTATGAGGATGTTTTATCAAGAGCTATGAGGAATTTGCAGATTAACCAAGGTCGAGTTCGACCACAGTGAGGATGAGATCAGAGTTTCTTGATGAAGACAAACTTAGAGTTTGATAAGTAGAATACATGGAAGAGTATGTCTTCAACGTTACCTAATACCGAAGGATGTGAAGTGGTAATGGATGCTCTGGTGGAGATAGAGCTGCCTAGTTTGGCTAGAAGGGAGTTGATAGGCTAACCCTACGTTTGGAAATAAGATGTGTTTTGGCTAACACTCAGATGTAATAAGATAGGTTGAACAAGTTAATAATTGTTTGGTTAGCCAGTCTAGTCCTTGACGTAGTGAAAAGATGGTTTAGAGCCTCAGATGCCCTTCTCTGGAAGGGAATGTGATAAAACCCTGATGGAAATAGTTTAGGGTTTTTGAGGTATTGATCTCGAGGAATCATGACTTACAGAAGATCATGATTTTAAGGTCATGATACACCTTGATACTACAAAGATAGTAAGTGATGGTAGCATTCTGGATGCTTAAAACAAAGTTGCATGTAGCATGTGGCCATGCAAGCCAGGAGGTGAAGGACGAACATCATTAACCCAGGGCATGGATGTAAAGTATAAAGAGTTCCCGAGAAGGAATGAGAGTTCATCATTATGGATGTTGTGAGTCTCTTCTAGACCAAGAAGGTCAAGATACAACATGGGTTATGGTAGATCGTCTTACCTAGGTGACAGGAAAGGAAGAGTATTGTCAAGAGACAGGTTTTGTTGAACTACATAAGAGAAAGAGAGATGATTTAACTACGTCATGATGTGAGTTCAAAGGTTCTTGGTTTTGACCAAGGTTCACTTCCATAAGGTGGAAGTAGGTACATGACAAGCTTGATGATAGTATAGTTTATCACCCCTAGCTAATGGTTAGTATGATCCAGACTAGAGGGTCTGATGAGAGCAAGTGTGCTTGTTTAGGGCGATACCATGAGATAGTTGTAAAGATGTGATGTTAACCACTATATCTTTATCGGGATGCAAGAAGTTTTATAGGGAGGGTGTGTCGGTCACCACTTCATTATGATGATGTTGGTGAAGGAGGCCTCATGAAGGTCAGAAAAGAACCCCAGGTGTGTGCAGATGAAGTCACTTTGATCGTGCAATGGCTGAGAGAGAGCCCAGTGGTGACATGAGTCACGAGCTGATGCAAAGCAGACTGACATGCAGTTCACTGTGGACGAATATAATGTGAAAATCCGACCCCTCTAAGCTACAGCTGAGAGAGCTGAATCCCCGATATATGGGTCCATTTGAGATGGATTGGTGGATATGATTGTGTTTAGCCTTACCCCATAGGATAACGTGACGTGTAATGTGTTACATGAGTCCGATCTAGAGCACTATGTGAGGTACCCAAGCCATGTGTTGAGCCTTGAACCTATTCAGCTTTTAAAAGGCTGAAATGTCCTGAGTCACCTATGAGGGTACGATATACCAAGGTAAGAAAGAACTCAGATGGAAGAATATGAGATGATGAAGGTTCTTGGAAAACACCACGGATAGGGTAAAGCCACATGGTAGCCCTGATGGACATAAGAATGGATTATCCTGTTTGTTTGTTTGCTTGCTTGCTGGAATTTTGAGGACAAAATTCTTATAAGAGGGGAAGGATGTTACAACCCTAATTTTGGGTTCACTTTGATGAGAAATTTAATTTCTCATAATAAAGATAAATGAACAAATAATGGATGAATGCCTGGATTTCATTTACAATAGCCTTGTTGTTTGATTTGTGGGCTTTATTGGCTATTGGGCCCAATAACAAGGATATTTGATTTATTAATGAATAAATGAGAATTTGAGATAAGAAAGGTTTGGAAACCTCTAGAAGGCAAATCCAAAGAGGATTTCGTGCCTCTTAGATTCCTTGGGTTCCAAGGAGTCCAAAGTTGCAAAGAAAAGGCAATAAGAAAAGAAAATAGCAATTAAGTATTGTCTTGTTAATAAAGAAATTGAAAACATTGATGAAATAAGGAAAATATGTGAAAAGAGGTATTTTTGAGTTAACCTTAGTGGGATTTCGTATCCCAATGATTACTAATGATAAAAGGAATGCCAATGAGGAGAATAAAATAGAATTAAAGAGAGATCCTCAAAAAGGAATTATTTTAATAAGAAATAAAACAAGATAATGAGAATTATGCATATTGATGCATTTAAGGATAATGGGTATTCCTTAAAAAGGAATTTCGAATTTTAGAGTCTCTTGGGGACCAAGGAACCCCAATAAAGAGAAAAGAAAGAGAAAACACCAAAATAGCAAAATAAGAAGATAATGTGAGTATACCATTAATGTATTACATGATATTGCTAAAAGAAAGTAATTGTTATTAAAGGAAATAGGATTTCATGCTAATGGTTTAAAAAGAAAGAACAAAGGGAATAAGAGGGATGATTTTCGAAATCCCAATATCCAAAGAAGAAGGAATAATAAAGGAAAGTAAGAGAGAGAGAGAGTTAACTTCTTAATGAAGGAATCACTTTCCTTTTGGTAGAGGGTTGGTTGCTTCGTGGGCAAGCACCCCAGGGCAGTTCTACTCTCCCCTATATAAGGGAGAAGACTTGGGGGCCGAGTCCTGAAGATCCCCCACACGTCTCTTCTTCTTCTTCCATGGTTTTATCCAAAAACCCTAACCAACATAGAGCTGGGTGTTTCCGGGGCCACGAGGCTACATGATAGGGTCTTGAGGGGGGGCCTTGTTGCTTCCACGACGGCCCGAAAAGCTTGGAGGGTATTCTTTCACCGCTGCTGGCCGTGGCAGCAGCAGCACGGCTGCTTTGGGCGGCCGTGTTGCAGGTCTGCCCAGGCCACGTTCCACCGCCATGGTCACACATTAGGGCATCTCTACCTGCGAAGGAGGGAGAGCAAGACGATGGAATAAGATCTGGACGCCGTCGGGGTCCGGGAGAGGAGGAGAATCGCGCCCAAACGGACCTAGGGCAGCCGCGTCGCGCTGTCCAAAGGTGGAAGATGACCAAAGGCGGGTTGGACGGATTTACCCCTCCGCGGGCTGAAGACAACACAACTTAAACCGGGGGTGTTTCTGTCATTTCGAAATGTTTTAAAGCAAACCAGCCAACGTTGCATGCAAGGGCCTACATGGCAACCTCCTATTGGCCAGGGTAAGTAAAATTTGTTTAATTCATAGCTAAATATCCATAGCTCGGATAGGTTCGCATAAAATATGAAAGTTGCTCAGAAAAATGAGGAGAATCTAATAAAAATAAAATTGAAGCCTGATTCTTTATTCAATTCGAAAAATAATGGAAGATATCAACTATAACGTGTTAATGTTTAAAGAACCCTATTTTGATATTATTAAAGTGATTAGTAGGGTTTAATAGCTGATTAAAGTTGATATTATCCTGTTAGTGATAAAAAGAAACATTAGGAATAAAAAGGATGAGTTTTGCATGTTAGTATCTTAATTGAGAATTCATGAGCATAAATAAGCATTAATGGGCCTTGAAACCCTAATTTTAGTGAATGAGATTATTAAAGGCTTTTATTGATCAATCTAATGAGTGGAGTTGAAACATGTTGAATCTAAGATATTAGAGTATAAAAGTAAGATAAAAGTAATAAAAAGGAAGTGAAACCCTAATTATAGTCAAAACCCTAAAAAGGCTAGTAACCCTAAGGCACGAGTAGATCTATTATTTTTGTGTACCATGATCAATGATAGAAAATATTGAATGAATATTTCAGGATTGAATTGTGTACTTGCTTGATTCTGGATTACTTGCTTGTTTGGCATATTCCTGCATCTGAGTCTGCCTGACAGGTATGTGGTTACGCTTATGAATAACCGCATTAGTTTCCCGCATGTTTGTCGGATGGTTAATCGCATTGATTGCAATTAAACTGGTTGGATGATTCATATTTGCAAATTATAAAGTCACTATGATTATCACATTAATAATAGAATTATAGATTCTCGCACCTACATGCCACCCTGATGGATGATGCCAAAGGTCAGGCCTAGATGGGTAGACCAATGGACACCTTGAGTGGTGACCCCAGGCACCAAGAAGGTGGCCTATGATATTGCATGACTAGTGGGCACCATGAGTGGTGACCCCCAGGCACCAAGCTCGGGATTGAGAAGGTGGCCTTAAGTCATTGGCAAAAGGGCACCCTAAGGTGGGTATGCCAGGGTTAGGGCAAAAGCGGTGGAGAATGTCATATTGAAAAGTGTAAACTAGATTGTTAAATAATTTTCTTGTGATTATTAAATTGTTAGCCATATGTGCAAAGTTTTGGTTGTCCCCACATACCAGTATATTTTGATATACTGACCAAAGTTTTGTTTTTCGGCGTTTTAGGTACAAATGAAAAGAACAAACAGTAAAGTGGCATATGTGGAATTAAATGAGAAGTAACGTACACAGGAGGATTAGTTAGAGTAACATCTTCATGGATAGAAGTTTAGAAATCCCATCTTTTAAAAAGGTAAACAAAGTTTTATTTTATACCAGTTTTTAGCTTTAGTTGGTAAAGTTTATTTAATTATTATTGATTATTTGTCGAACCTTTGATCCTGTTAATTGAATAACGGCTCTGACCTTCGGGTCTCCCTTAATTGGGGGTTACCGGGAGACGGGGTCGTTACATAAAGAAACTATGGGGAGAAGGTATGATGACTTATGATGTTTTGTGCTGAGAGATGTATAACTTACGTCTTGACCAGGGTGTTGATGATGTTGATAAACCAAAACATAAGGTAATTAGAGGGATTATTATGATGAAAGATTCCATAAATAGGCAAGGGAGGAAGGGCCTCGTTGAATTCAATGAAGCAGGAATGCCACTTATGAAAGAGTTTTTCAGGTATTGTGGGGTCCTTGGTCAAAGTAAAGGACCTCTCCTTGTTCAGGATTGAAGACAAGTGAGTATGGTCCACAAAAACCTCATTTGGAAGGAGTTGGAGGTAAGATATATGAAGTTAAGTTTTTATAGTCTTTTTTATATTCTTTCTTTCAACATTTCTAAACAGTATTGAATGTTGAACCTTTTAGGGCCGGTATGAACTTGATGAAAAGTTGCTTCACAAGTCTATTGTGCAGCTCGTTGGGAGAAGACATAGAGATTGACGGACAATCCTCACAAGAGACTATGTCTTTAGACACAAGAAGGAACGCTGGATTAAATGGAACTATATTGATAAAGATGATTGGAAGGAGTTTATTTGGCAGAGACAAGCAGATGTGTTCCAGGTATTGAATTAATTACATCTTCATGATTTTTTATGGTTACTTAACAATATCACTTGTATGAATTAATCAGTCACTTCATGATGCTCAAAAAGATAAGTGACATAAGAATGCACACAACCACTGGTTGTGTTCAGGTGGTTATTGGAAACACTGTCTAATGAGAGAGATACAGCGAGAGCAAGAGCAAGGGCAAGGCAAGGGGAAGAGCAAGAGCAAGGGCAATGGTAAGAACAAGAGCAAGGGCCTTCTATTTCTATCCTTCTATTTTTGAGTCTTCTAGTGCTTCCGGATGGTTGTCTCTCTATATTGAGTGGATAGATGCGAGGAAAAATAACACCGGAGAAATCCATGTCCAAGCAACACAGGAGGTGGCTTCAAAAATGATAAATTTCTCAATCTCACAATATTGTCCTTGTTCTTTTTTCACTGGATTGTTAAGTTTTACTTGATAGTTTGTTTTGATGATAATTAGTTGGAGATGGATGCCCAAGCAAAGGAGGGAAAGTTCAACCCTCAAGACACACACGATGAATTGATGGTTTCTCTAGGGACAGAAGAGCATCCAGGACATGTTAGGGATGTTGGATCTAGATATGGATAAAAAAAATTGGCTCATCCCAGCAAAAATGCAAAAAAGAAAAGAAAGGAGAAGTATACCAAGAGTACGTGCAGAGATTGGTAGATGCAACCTTGGAGAAATATATATCTTCTCAGACGACACAAGCTTCTTCAACAGTCACAGAACATGTTCATCACTTGCCCACAGAGTGTATTGGGAATAATCCTTCAGACCTACAAGGCACAGTCGGGGTAAGATACAATTCAAGTCAATTTATATTTACATTGTGATAAAATAATCCTTCAAGTCAATATTTATGTTTGTCAAATTAAATTTTATATTCCATGAATAGGTGTCCAAAAAATATTGTCTTGTCACCGATGTTCTAGCAAGAAACGTCGTGGCAAATGTAGAGGCTTCTACCTCCGATGTGGTTCATGGTATTCCTATACATGTTGATCACTATCATGTGAGAGTCATATGTGTCTTTCTAGGAATGAGTGACATACCTCTCCATATGAGCACCCATATGCCACCACACTCAGAGAGGTAGAAGGTAGCTTTACTGGGTGTCCCAAGAGACTCGTATATTTCTTCAGGTATGACAAATGTATATTGAAACTTATATAAAATAATCAAAATCTCATATTGAAATATATGCATGCAGCCTACAACAGCTAAGAAGCCCCCTAAGTTTCTGATGCCTTCACCCCCTCTTTTTATTCCACAGGAGTTGTTTGACTTCTTCGGCCCTAAAATCAAGACGTTGACAAGTTGGTTAAACACTATAGACCAAACAAATACCATTGTGATCGGCCTTTGGGAGGAGATTGTAGGTATACAACGGGACAATGTTATTGCGTTGGCATATGTTCTTGAGGTATCTAAGTATGATTGGCTGAACAAATCAGATAGAACTTTGGATACGGTGAGTGTGAATACTCTCTCATATGTGAAAATTTATTTAATTGATTCTTACATATAAATCAAGTATCGGTTATATATATATATATATATATATATATATATATATATATGTATATGTATATATATATATATATGTATATATATATATCGGTCATTTGTATTATGTGGCTCATGACTTCAATATAGAAAATATGGGATTTCTAATTACATCATTGATTTTTGATATACTTTGATATTTGAGTAGCGACAAAGAATATGTGACTACTATGATGTAGTTTTTTGGTGCTTCTAAGAATGCGATCTTAGCTCCCTTCAACATTTGATAAGTTTTTGGCTTGTTATTTATATGTCTAACCTATGAATACAATTTTGTGAGGTTTAATTTTTATTTTATTTTCCTTCTATTCACTTAGAAATAGGCACTAGTAGTTGTTGATGATTGTTCCCGAGACCTTGGGAGTGTGTATTTCTTTGATCCTTTGAGTAAAGAAATGCCACCAATTGAGAGACTCCCGATGAAATTTGTAATTCATGCATAAGTATAGTTTTTTGGTGCCCAACATATTTGTAAGTGTTTACATCATATGACAGTTTAATAATGCTATATATATATATATATATATATATATATATATATATATATATATATATATATAACTTATAGCGGTGTGTAAGCATTCATACTGGTGGAGGGAAGGTAGATAAGAAAATGAAATCAGTAACTTTGACGAGTGTTGATGTATAGTCTTCTCATTCCAATTGCATAATCTATGACCAACTCTGCTCAATTATATTTATTAATGTAATTGTAAATCTACATGTCCCTATATAAGATAATGGATGGCCATGCACATATTATGTGATATTGTATATACAAATGATTGTCAATCATACAGAACAAATCAAATGTATAGAGAATGTAAGTTATTAGTCATGGATCATATTAATGAATTAGTCTCATTTGATAATACAAATAATCAAATCTAATTAGAAGTCTCATTCTCTTCGTAGTTTTTTCTAAAGACTGAACCCTATACATTGGGGCAGCTGAATGACCTACATGCATAGTGGGTAGACTTCTTCATCGGAAATGTAGATTTGAATGAAAAATTTAACGGTTGATTGATAGTTTTTTATAGTTCGAACTTTGATGTCACATTTTTTATATGTATTTGTGAGTGTGAATTGAATGTTGATATGTATCATTATGTATTGTGACTTAAAATCTAAGATAACAATTGATGTTGATATGTATTTTATGAGTGTGAATTGAATGTTAAGTGCATATGTGTGTGTGAATTTGAATGTGAAGGCATGAGTCAGAGAATGATTTTTATTCGTGCATATATGTATGAAATTGAAGTGTGGCTAAGAAATGAAATAATTGAGTTGTGGGTTCATGGATTTGTGTGCAATTTGAATTGAAAAAATGATAGAACATGGCGTGTTAATTTGTATAATTTATCTTTTTTTCTTACAGGTGTGACAGTCTGTTGTTAAGTTGTGATGCTTGTAGAGAGTATGATGTTCTTCAGAACTTTCAGTTCTGAAGAACAAGGCTCCAAACAGGCTGGCAAGCTGCACAGCAAGCCTGCTATATAAAAAATAATATACACATTTATCATCGGTTATTTGTAAATAACCGACTACATACTATTTCGTTGTCGATTATTTGCAACCAATGGAAGGAATATGCCTAAAATTTTCATTGATAAACTCGACATCAGGAAATTTATGTCGCCCACTGCGTGTTACGTCATCGGTTTCACCCTAACAAGGAACCGACAATAAAAATTATTGTCTTATGTTTTTCTAATTGGCAAAGAATGGCTGATTTTTAACGTCGCCCACTTGATCTTCTTTAAAATCGACGTAGAATGCCTAAAATAATCGATGCCATATCCCTATTTTGTATAGTATATCTCTAAGATCCACAATAATATACCCCTCTAGAATCATATCCGACACCATTAAGGATCTCCTATAGGGTGGTATATCTTCGATAGAGCGTGTTCTCTCCCATATATGATTTCCTATCATAATCTTTTTGATTTGGCCGTTGACTCTATGGATGAAACATAACTGCATTTTTTATCAATTCCACAACACCAAAACCGTACATTAACATAAAGCATCATGCACATCTTATCGTTAATCATAGATCAAATTGTTTTAGAATATTTCGTTGTGCTAGCATGTCACCTAGTTTTTACAGCATATTTATCAACTATATAAGTACCCCCACAACCAACAAACCACATATGTCCTAAATCTGGGGTAATAAGCTATATATACACAACATTACAAATTCTAGTTCTTTAGAGGTTCTGTGACACCTTCACAAAATCTTTTTTGACATCTTGAATTATACCCATATCGTCTTTTCAGCTAGTCTATATGCTCAAACAAACTCCTTGTGTTCCCTAACTTACATAAATGATCTATACATTGTGGTTTCCGTTCATGTTTTGTTGGGATAGTATAGGAAATGTGGTTGATATCAACATTAGTTGTACATCTACAACATATTTGTGTTAACATCTCAACACCACACTACCCGTTCAGGACATCTATCATCGTCCTTTAACACTCATAACTAGGTCCATTTCCTTATAACTAAAACTAGTGCCCTACAAAAATTCATATGCTTATACTTCTGGTACACTAGGACAGAAAGCAAAGAAATGGTCTTTGATAACAACTGTACTGTTTGTTCATAATACTATACAATATCTAGATATTGATGCTGTTTAACTTTTTCTAATAAAATTTTCATGATTATTACAGCTTCGCCTTGTGAGTTTACCCAACAAAAAGACGCTTCAAACTTTACAAGGACCATGTTGTACCTGGTTTTTCCACTCATACAACTGCGGGCGACATAACTCCGGCCCTGATGTCGGCTCACTCCCTGATTTGCCGATCTTTGTTATGTTGGTTCTAGGAGTTGCTTGTGGAGTTCCCTTTCATTTTACTTGGGACGTGTTTTTGCGGCATTTCCTTACATATATCTAGCTTAACGTGTTTGACAACAAATGCCGTAGCATTGTCTATTCCCTCCAAGCTCCTTGCTTTTTCATGATCTAATTTCGTTTAAAATTATTACATCTTTATCACAAAAAATATTAAGAGCCAAGACTCTCTCCCTAAAAAAGCAATGTAATACATCATTTTTATACACTAAAACGAATTCGGATTGATCTCCTATCAAATTATTACAAGAAACTTCTTATAACAAAGATGTACCATTACAATTCTAAGTATCCCTCTCTTTTTTTGTCTCCCTGGTATTTGGGAGATTTCTTAGGAAAGTTAAGCTATACGTGGTTACTCTGTGGTTGAGAATGTCAGAAGTCAGCGTTCATATCTCTGTCATGTTTGTGTCCGGACCAATGACGCTGCTTTATGAACTTCATTACTTAACCTTTTTGGATATGGCAGAATACTCGCCACGCTGTGTTTCCAAAAAGCGGTATTCGATATTCCTCGTTCCCTTCCAAGAAAAAGGAATTCCGAATGGAGGTGGAGAACCCTCGTTTTATCGCTTCACGGCGTGGCACCAAGCAAGTGATAAGTCGGTGGTCTGGTCGGTGTACGTGGATGGTTTCCACATCATTGATGATAGAGTATATAAATGTAAACTTACAATTGATACCCAAAGAACGATGACGAGGAGATTCAAATTCCCTTATAGCTGAAGCAGAATTTAGATTTGCCCAGAGAAGACGGCAGACAGGCGCGTGGGTATTCACTCCCAAATTATGCACCGACCAGTTGCCATAGGCCACTGCCCCGCGGGCATCTTTTGATTCTAGACATGTCTGAACGATCCTTCCAGTGGCACCTATCTTATCCATACTGGTTAGTTAATTAAAAGATAATAATAACAATTATTAATTGAAAAAGGGGAATTTCAATGTTTAAATGGCTCCTTTTTTTCTTCTTTCACACATGATCCGCGTCTTGTCAATTATGTCTTGGTATCTGGATCATAATTATTGGCATAGAAGTATTATAACGGTTTTTAATTTTTTGGTATTTTTTCATGCTACCTGAACAGCACGTTGAACTAATGATACTTTGAAAATCAAATAGGTATATACTTAGCATACAACATAACTTTACCAGTCAATGCTTGGACTGACCGCTAAATAAAGTTTAAGATTTGGTCAGCAATAAATTACCTATTGCAGTTTTTGAGAACTCAAGGTGCAACATAGCACATTCTGTTACAACTCAATGATAAGGTAGCATGTATATCCACAAGTCGGACCATGATTGAAATCAAATCAGTTTGAGCTTGGTTGGACTGGGTGGTTAAATTAGTCGCAATGAAAATAAGAAAGTATGACTTCATTAGAAATAAGAGGCAGAAAAATCTGATAGCTTTATAAGTTATTAATGAAGTTAAATATTACATAGGTTAAGTCTGAAGTAGATGTTTAGTCTCACGTTGCCTACTTTTAAGTTGGAATACTACTTTTTATATGAGAGTGCATTTGACATTTCCATGGATCCAAAGGTGGGTATACTCAACTTGTATCGTGGGTATAGTGAGCACAACACACTCACGAGAGCACCATGTCTCGTCTCGTTGGGCCAGCTTAGGTACATAACTATTGGATCATAGAAATTGACATCCACCTCTATTCATCAAAAGAATAGTTGCTAATCACATTCTAATTGGGATTGTAATATTTTCCAAAATGATTATGCAAAAACAAATTGGAAAGCAATTCTTCAAATTCTTTAAAGAGTGAATATGTGATCTCAACTTTTTAAAATTCTCTATGTGTGTGTGAATAGTTTGGTGTGATGAGGTGCTAGGGGTTTATCACTAGTGGTTGTACTCTTGTGTTCCTGATTAATCTACCTATCGTCATTGCTTACTGCTATCCACCACGTTATTCATATCAGGTTGTTGCTTGCGGAGATTTTCTGTGCAGTCTTAGCAACAAGCTGTCACACCTTCCCTCTTCTTCGACTATGATTTGTTGGTGGTGGTATTTAACGCTCCTTGAGTTGCATCGGTGGTCTGCAGTTCATTGTTTTCACACATGCAAGAGATCACTTAGTTTACAGGTTTGTAACTGGATCTACTGGAAGAACAACACACTTTTGTATAATATCTAAGTGGTGATTTTTCTAACTAAATGCATCTTTGACTAGGTTTGTAGCTGGACCTGCTAGAAGAATAATGTACTTTTCTATGATATCTGTGTGATGATTTAAGTAAAATTCATGTTCAACTTGCGGGTGATCTGTTATTAGTTTCTCACTCTATTTCTTTTTGTTCTCCTACTATATTTTCTGGTTGCATTTTGACTTTGGATTTATAATGTGGCCTAATAAATCTATTAACTTAAGTTGTAGTTGCATGCCATTGCATGTACATATATATTATTTCATCGGTCACAGAGAAATCAACTACTGTCATTATTAACAAGGTTGAACAAAGATCTGTGTTCCCCAAGGTTTACACGTCTAAGATGCCTAACAAGTTCAACAATGCCAACTTCAAATGTTGCTAAAGTTAGATGACAATCTGACTTATCGTAGTTGTCCTACTTGACTTCATTGATCATGATCTCCATGTTCCAGATGAAACAGACCCGAAAAGTTTATAATAAATCTCTGTGGAAGGAGAATGATAGTATGCACAAAAGATTTATTCACCTTGCATTATCAGTTTCATGTTTGACATAAAAAATTATTTGTCATGTCACTATGCAAACGTCTTTGGGAGGTTTTGGATGATAAATATAATATTGAGGACCAAGCTCTTAAAAATTATTTTGTTTTAAAAAATAAAGTTTCATATGGTAGCAGGGAGATTTTCTAAACAAGCATTTGACTTTAAACTCTTGCGCACATGGTGGTCAGAAAGCATATATGAAGCTACTTCAGAAATTTATTATGATGTCAACTATTGAAAAGTTCTAAAAGTTTTGGGAGGCCTTTGTCCTGGATTTCAAGCAACAAGAAGAGTGATGTTTCTTCATAGAAGAAAAGACATAGAAGAGGAGTACCTAAGAGAGAAAATAAATATGCTTATTGATGTTATCCCTAATATTACGAAATATTTGTAAGGTAAAAAAAATCACATACACCTAAAACCATGATGCAAAACGTAAAGAACTAACCCTATTAGGTCCCCTTTGGTTCGAGGCATTAGGCATGAGAAAGGATTTTAATTCTTTTAGTAATTCCAGTCCTATGTTTGGTAGTAAAAAATTTCACAATGGATAGACATAAGTCCGAATTGGCATCCTTAAAACCAGGGATTATCTAAACCCGTCTAACATGCATCTTAATTAATTCGTCTGTCTCGTCCCAACAGTGACTCACGTGACCCATCTCTTACATCTTGCACGACACAAACTGCCACTGTCGTCCTCTCGACAACAAACTCTTGGACTCGCCCGCCTCCATGCAAGGTGTTGTTGTCATTGTCCCGTCTTCAAACTCAGTCATCCTTCAAGCTCCAGGCCATCATCGCTGTCGGCAACATTTTTTTATTTACCAACGCGCTCCAGCTGGTCGTTAAATATAATCGTGTGCGATCTCAGTTCGGGGAAGAATTCTTAACACCCACAAATTCGTGTTTCACCGCAAGATTTCTCCATATACACCGGTTTTTAGTGGGCATTGACAAACGGTAAGGTTATACAGTTAGATACGGCTATCTATTGATGGCTTTTTTTTATGAAACAGAGTTTAAATTTCTAGTTAGTAATTATATAAGTTAGTTGTTCAGAATTTTATCTTTGTCGCACTTGTAAATCCAGCCAGCCGACAATTTATGCATTGACCATTAATTACAATTACAATGGGGGCTTCTTCATTTATGATTTTGTAGCTTATCCGTGCATGTGTGCTATCCAAACGTGGAATAGAAAAACTACATCCTACATTTAACCATATGCTACCACATCCTAACCTTTGTTTCATCCTTTTCACAACCTTTCCAGCAAACCAAACAAGGCCTCAAAGTTGTGGGAAGATTGGCTGCTAGAACAAAGAAACTCCCAATTGAAGCCCAAAAGAGTTGCATCATCTGTAACTAAGGAGGCTCTAGTCAACATGATGAGTACTTTTTTGTACCTCATGATGGGTACACATCAGTAAACCTAATATTTGTTACTCTATGTGAACCTTTGTATTGGATTGTAGATATTGGGGCTAATGTGTGTATGTGCGGACAAGTCCCCATTTATGTCTTACCCAACATCATCATGCAAACCCTTGAATTTTGGAAATTCAGGGTGTGTGTACTTGAAGTTCCCCTCAAAAAAAAAGTTATGACTCTACAAAGACTCAATAATGTTCCAACCGTAACTTTTTTGTTGTCCAATTTTAGTTAGAGAAGGTTTACATTTATACTTCTAGTGCAATGAAGTAATTGCTACAAGTGTTCATGATGTTTTATTTATTGAAAAATGATATTTATGTAATTTTGGAAACTCATTTAAGATTCATCTTGAACATGTTTTAAATTCTATTGTAAATGTGAATAAAATTTTGTTTGGATGAATATTTTATTGGTAGATATATGGCATCACATTTGGGTCATGTGAACGTTGACTCGATGAAAAGTATGATATACCTAGACCTAATTTTTACTTTTTGTGAAAATAAAAATGTGTAATATATGTACAAGATAAATTGCCTAGAAGGAATTTTCATATTGTGGAGACAAGCTACGTAAATTGATTATGAACTATCAAATCTAAATCTAGCATAGATGTCAATACTATTGTGGAACTCTATGATGCAACATTCTTTAGGGATGGATTTTGTATGACATTTGGTGTGCTGAGTGAAGTTTCTTAAGAAGATCAAAACATCGTAGATTACATTCTCTAACAAGGGGAAAGGACAACAAAGCGAGGTCCAACAGAGAACATATTGTTTCTTAAGTTGATGATTATGAGAAAATCATTGAACTGAGGATTAGTAAATGGCCTAGTACATCCAAAGATTTTGAAAGTGAGTTTCTCACTTATAATATTGAGTATAGTCATATATCCTTCAAACAAGATATGGCTTCTGGTGAGTCTAAGTTTTGTATGAAGCCATTAATTATGACATCCAATCAATCTTCTCAAAAAGAACTTGGAATCTGGTGGATTTTCCTCCTTATCATTATTTATTTATTTATTTATTTATTTATTTATATTTATTTATATATATATATGTGTATATATATGTATGTATGTATATATATATGGGATTAAGAGAGAGAGATTTCTCCCCCCCTCCCATGCCCATGGCAGAGGTCGAACGCCCGGGAGTGTTGTAAATTAAGGCGGCAACTGGGATTCGAACCTGGGTCCCTTCATGAGGAGACACCGTGCTTGACCACTTGAGCCACTCCTTGTCGGCATATATATATATATATATATATATATATATATATATATATATATATATATATATATGTGTGTGTGTGTGTGTGTGTGTGTGTGTGTGTGTGTGTGTGTGGAAGAACCTTAGGTTCCTGTGGGATTTGACAATGAGTACAATGAGTGTAAACTTGTTTGGCATTTTTCAAACATGAAACAAACCCCTGAGTAATGATTGGAAAACGTGATCCTTTTGTGTCATCTCTTGGCTTCATTTCTATTGATTTTGATATGTCTAATTTCATACAAAGCCGCCATTGATATATATAAAATATTATGCTTGTATGTGGATAATATTCTACTTCTTGGTTATGATATGAAAGCAATAAATGAGACAAATTCATTTTTGTGTAGCAATTTTAGATGAAAAATATGGGTTTCATTGATATGATTTTAGGGGTTTTAATCACTAGGGTTGTAAATGGTGAAATTTTCTCTTATCATAATGTTAAGAAACAACAAGATAGATTTGAGCACACATCAAGAAAACTTATTAAGACAATATAATTCATCCAATTCCTTATTCAAAAACCAAATTAGAAGTTTAACTTATAATACTCTTTGCTTATCACAAATTTGATGTATCTTGTACATGATTATACAATGTGTTTGTCATGAGAAAACTAACAAAATAAACATTTTTTCCCGATAGGACCCATTTGGAACCTCTTGGAAGTGTTGAGGTACATTAAGGGTACTTGTTCTCTTAGATGTATTATCTAAAATAGCCTTCCATAGTTAAGGGATATAATGATGCAACATGGGTTTCCATGAACTGTAGGAGTAATGTTTCCTGGAGGCCTAATCAATGGGTTTTGTTTTATTGGTCCACCTATGAGACTTAGTTGTGTGCTTTAGATAAATGGGTTGCAAAGATAAATGGCTACATAGACTAATTTCTAGTTCACCTATAGTAAAAGAAGTCGCTTAATCCAATTTTTTTTATTATGATAGCACAAAAGTTATTTCCAAGATAAGGAGTTCCTAAACATTTAAAGTTAGCATATTCACATCCAATTCAAACTCAAGTCTATAAGGGAGTTAGAGTCTAGTGGGGTTTTATTGTTTACTATGTTTGTAAAAAAAAATATTGAAATTGATGATTTAAGTAAAGTTCTTTTATTAATATTAGTTGAATGATCCCAGTTGGGGATGGGAATGAAACCTTTGAATAATTTGCAAGAAGTAGAAACCCAACCTCAATGAGTGGAGATCCTAGAAATTAGGTTCAATGTGGTAATGGAAACTTGTCTGGTGAATTTGATGATATTATGTAATCTTATAGATGTTATTGAAATTGTGTTTTTCTCCCCTATAATCATGCTAGTGTAATACTTATAGAAGTAACAAATATTTTCTAAATGGTGTCAATTTTAGGATTGGATGTTATTAGTATAGCCTCAGAGGCATCAAGTAGTTGATTGATGTTTTGTGCTATAACAGTGGACTACGTTGTTTCCTTATCATTTCATGATACATAATGTGGATGCATGTATTTTAACTCATCAAAACCTTTGATGACATTGTCTATTATTTTGTCATAAGAGGACACTCTTACACCCAATGTTCAGGTTCAAGATATTAGTTTTCCTAGTTTTTGTAGCAGTGTATTTGGATAATTTAAGCATGGTTCAAGATTAAAGACACTATCGTTGAGAGAACAGTAAGGAGGCATGATTGGTAGGGAACTCCATGATTTAATCTATTGGCTTTTATGTAACTTAAATCTTACATGAATCAAGCCCAGAGTAGGTGCAGCTAGTACATGTGAGTAGGAGATAAACTGGTTTTTTATGCAAAAGGAAGAGAAGTTTGGTATCATGTTGCTCACTTCTAAGGAGAAATTCCTTTTAAATGATATGAAATGTGATATATTTGTCCCAACAATATAGAGACCAACATTCTCACCATATGGTGAGTATGGTGTCCATGACACATACATGTGCGTGAGCCACACCACGTCTCGCCTCTCCAGGTTGGGTTGGGATCGGTCACCTGGATCATGGGTCCTAAGAGTCATCTTTTGTTTCTTGTTCCATAAAAGTATAACTACTAATTATATATTACATATGTTTGTAATACTTTCCTAAATGGTTTTGTAAAACCAATTAGGAAACTGCTATATATATTTCATATACATGTAGAAGAGTGCACATGTAAGAGTCTCTTTTCAAAAAGTTTCTACATGAGTGTGAGATTCCTTTGATGCATTATAAATAATTCTCCTTAGGTGTTTTGGGTTAATCCTATGCATATACTTTTTCATTCCTGATTAATCGCAGCCATCATAAATGCCTACTTCTAATCAACACATTTTCCTATATAGATTTTCTTTGTATTAATTTTCTCTCCTATGTGATTGACATTCCGTCACATCTTACTTCTTTTGTGACTGTAACCCGTGATGATATGAAATGTGCTCTATGTGGCACGAGTAATATGTAGTTCATCTTCATTTCTCTTTCAAGATGATTTCTTCTTTACATGTTTGTGACCATATCTACTATGAGAACACCACACTATCATACAACACCTTAGTGTTGATTTCTCTAAGTGAAACACATCTTCGTATCTTGTGCAAATTCTAGTCTGACTCTATAAAATATGCATCTCTTATGCTTCTCCTACTCAATTTTATTCTAACAACTTCTACTTGGATCTATTAACTTAGCTTGACAAAACATGTTTATCTAATTTAAAATTCCCTACTATTACATGTATAACAATTTAATTAACAAAAACTAAACCGATCCCTTGAACATAATGACAATATAGTTGAGACTAGATATATATATATATAATACATTTTTCTTTGTATGTTATACTCACATGCATATAGTTTGACATATTTTATCGTAAATTATATATAGTGTACTTTTGTACAAACATATATATTTACATATACATGTTTGTAACATATTATTTAAATCATGTAGATAAGTTTGTGTGAGTATGTGTAAATATATTTTTCATGTAATATAATGTTCAAAAGTAGTATGTAGATCAAATTCATAATATAATTTGGTTATATACATATGATTATGCTCATTGATGTATATCTGTGGATATACACATATATAGTATATAGTTTCTATCTTGAAATGTTAATGTATCTTTTCAATACAACAAATAGATAGTTTAATAACTAAACTAAACATGATTTATTACAATAATTAAAAAGAGATAAACATATCCAATCATAATCATATTCAATTCTAAAAACTCTAAATAATATTAATTTATTGCATCTATTTTAAATATAAGATGAATATAGTTCATGTGTCATGTATAGAAGTCCCCTGACATTTTTGGCATAATCGATTGGTTTAGAAAGGTGAAATACCTATTAAGGATACATTTAAGTGTATTTGTTAGACGCGTGTGAGTGGTCTAACTAGTCAATTCATTTGACAACACCTGATTTGTACCTATTCAATTGGTTTGACCACCATTCCCTTTGGTTATAACATTACTAGGAGGCACTAGTTTTTATACCACTTAGATTGGTTAGATAACAGTTCAACTGTCTAGTCTTGTTCCCAAAACATTGTCTCACATGTCCATGCCTAATATACACAACTCATTGTACTACAAAATGACTCTCATCTCCATAGCACCATCACTCCCAACATTTTAAGATCAGATGTGGATCCATGTGAGGGCAATTTAATGTTTGGTGTTCTTTGTTGGGTAACATGAATGAGTCATTATGGAGGGTCAGATCTAGGGTTGATGGCCTCCCCTCCCTGCTCTTCCTTGATCCATTGAAGTAACCATCAACATCACCATCAATGTCACTACAACCATATTCTCACCAGTACCTCACCACACAATCACCAACATTGTTGCCTTCACAATTGCATCTACTAGCATTAATTGTTATTACCACTACCATCATTTGTCAATAATTATGGAACTAACATAGTTATCACTATCATAACCTTCACTTATCCTTTCCACTACCCATTTAATATAAAAGTGATATGGAGTCTAAGGTGGGCATGCCCCATTTTCTAGAATAATGTAACAAAATTACATAAGTTTTGTTAAATTCAAAAAACAAATCCTCGCTCATTTTTGACCTGGCATTTATTGTTCCCCCTTGACAACAACTTTTTGATATACCAAGGTTCCAAATACAAAAATTAGAAAATGATACACAAATACTCTCTAGATCCAAATATACACCCATATAATGACCCAATAATAGCCTATAATGGTCTATTCGTATTTTACATCTATGATTGTTCCTTCATATTTAGTATGTTGTTGCAGACATCAATGGTATTGTGGAATGTAGTTTTTACCAGCCCACAACCTAATCACAAACAGATAACAGTTGTAAAAATCAAATCTAAATCTTTACTTATGGATGGCTATCTAGAAAGTAATACTCCATAATGTTATTCTTCATCAGCCAGCCATCCAATTTGGGGAACATAAAATATGCCTATTGTACACAATTTACTAGTCATACTTTTGATTAACTTAATACGACTCCTTATCACATTATTTCAAATGTTTTGTAGTTGTACAATATGTGTGATAATCTAAATACAAGTAGTATACTAAAAGGTCTACAGTATGTTTTAGATTGTTAAATATTTCTTTTGTAATAAAAAAATTTGACCCAATAATATCTAGCATGATATCTAGATGAAAATGAAAGTAAAATATTACAAGCAATCTTATATGTATATTTATGTTATTATAATTTTTATTCCAATAAAGATTATTAAACATGAGGTGAAATCTAAATTGATTGTATGTAGTAACGTATAACAGGATAGAATTTAACATGCCAAATTGATCGTTTTTTCTATTACATGTGAAATTTCAAAGCATTTCTCCCACAACCATTGAATTGTGAAAATAGAGCTCTTCCAAAAGGGATCACGCCATTCCTCTATCCAACTCTTTACCAACAGTTTTCTCATTTATTCTTCTCATCATACACTGAAAACACCAAGGACCATAACCAATTCCTCTTATGTTTTTTAGGAATTATTGCAAAGAAAATAATGATCTACATCACCAAAATAGTCCAACCTTGAGAACTTGATTCAATAACACCAAGGCACAATATTAAAGTGCAAATCTCTCACTCAGTAAGTCAAGAGAAATAGAGTATAGTTTTGCATCTAATAAATAAGAACTATAAAGTAAATGTTACAATTCATAGTAATTGAATTTAAATAGTCTAGATATGATTGGAAAAAAACCAAAAAACAAAGAGAAGGAATAAAATAATTGCATACCAACTAGTAAAAAGCATGCATCTTGACTTTCTCTATTCACAAAAGTCATCATTGGGAACTAGACTTCTACATGTCTCACTTCTTGTTAATATTACAACCGGTTATCAACTTATCTTTGTCACTTCTCAACAATTATGAAATAAGGTCTCCTACCCCACCCACCCTGAATGACTTGTTTTGGATAGATCTTGAAGAAAAAAAATTGATGTGCATTCACAAACTATTAGTTCACCTTAGGGTGATATTTTGGACATCAACATTTCTATAAAAGTATATGTGAGTTTCAACATATTGAGGGCAGCACTGCCTTTGGTGATACACCACCAAAGTGCCAATAATCTCCAACTACCACTCTACCTTGGAAATAAACCATTGGCACTCTCTTCCATTGGAGAAAATATTGATATCTACCCCAACTAGCACATACTTCCAGCTCCAACTTGCTACCAATATGCATCAATTGTTTATCAATACTCTACCTCATGATAAACACATTATCCCTCTCTCCTTCATAAGATATAATGACTAATTATGTCATTATCTCTAGGTATTATATCACAAAGTAGCATAATTTAGGAATCATATAGATGAGAAAACAATTTTTCACATGGTATTCTATGTATATGTATTCATGCCATACGGTTAAAAATAGGAGTCAAATTACAATTCTTGGTTTGACTCTGAAAATGAATCCATGTTACCTATAGGAGACATGTTTACCTTTGCATCTAAAATACCATTACAATTATCAAAAACCATGTATGATTGTACTTGAAATCTAATGTAGCAGGTATGAACCCCACTCCTAGTGCTATTAGAATAGTTTTCCATTAACTCATGAGGGATACATTATCTTCAATATTTATATAGAGTAATTCCCAGTCAACGGTACAACCTGTGATAAATCTCATAGGTGGATATTCTCCTAATAATGTCAAATATGTATCATTTTATATGTACTCTTTAAGTTTTGATTGAATTTCATTATCTTCTAGGACAACTATCAATAAGAATCTTGGTGCCACCAATTCTATCTCTGTATTACACTTGCAACATTGTTACCTCTAGTTGACTGAACAAATGATAAGTCCTACATCATAAACATGTTTTGACCACTTGAAATTTTGTTCATAAACCCTTTGAAAATGGTTCCCCTATCATGATACATGTTCAACAAGATATTTAATTATGTATGCTAGATGTGACAAGTACATATATAATGGTTCACTCTTTTTCCTCAGAAGAATGGTATGTTAGTCTTTAGAGAGACACTTGTCTATTCTGGAATAAGCTTTGTATGACTCAGGGAAGTCGAAGGATGCCTCTTCATGTGTGATAAACTTACCTTATATAGTGGTTGACAATGTTGAACATCTCATTTAGGCAATCCCAAGACTTGCTACTATATCCCACTTGACTATGTCTCCATGAGTATTATCTCATCAGTTGTTAGTTAAGCATCAACATCTTCTAGCTCCATGATTTTTTTTGCATCAGGTGTGCAATTGTTTCGTAGGATACCTATTGTTTTAACATATAAATTAGTTTCTGATAAGATGTAATTGATTTCCAATTATTGCATCAATTGTTCACTACAACACACTATTAACATGAATGTGTTCCATGCCACTATAACTGATCAATCTCCCAAGATCACTTGTTTATCTATGAACTTCTCTAGTGTTCATCCATCTTTAGTTTTAAACCACCTTCTTTACCCATGAATCATGGAATAAGTCTCTCTAGAGATAATTGTCCCACCTCTAGAAGATAAGGCACACATGAGTAAGATTCGATATGCATCTATAATTGGATCTTTCATGTATCCAATGTTGTGTACATGTACCAATGTCACATTTGCTTTGAGCATGATGAGTAGATACCATTGGGATCCTAGTGAACGTCATTGGATTGTTGTAAAGAACATCTTTAAGTACTTGAGAATAACAAAAGAAATTGAGAATATATAAAGAAAGCTCCGTATATACGGTGGTGAGGAAAAGTTGGTTGTGAAATGTGACACCGGTGCAATCTTCCAAACCGAGAAGGACAATTGATGATCCCAATTAGGTTTTGTCTTCTACCTCAATAGTAGAGTTGTAGGCTGGAAAAGTTATAAGCAAGTGATAGTACTTGATTCTACAAAAGAGGTTTACTACATTGCTACCTTCATTGCAACAAAGGATGTTGTGTGGATCAAGATGTTCAATAGTGAACTAGGAGTGGTTCCATCCATTAACGATGAGTAGATATATATTGCAACACAATAGAGCCATTTGAAAATCTAAGGAACCTAGATCACATCATTATTCCAAGCATATACTATGACACTACCATCTCATATGAGATATCACAAAGTAAGGAGATGTAAAGATTTGTAGAGTACCAACTGAAAGAATGTTGGTGGCTCTCTGGAGGAAGTACTCCTGCTACAGAAGCATGGTCATGCTAGATTACTTGGACATAGATTCTCTAGTGTTTGGTTCTAGTGCAAGTGGGAGACTATTGTTATTATGTCAGGAGATCCAATCATATGATCATCGTAATGGCACACTTTATAATTGATCTGACTATTGATAAAGGCAATTCCAATTATTGTTATTGCTTCAGTATGAGATAATGAATAAATATAATAATGTCCTAAGAATGAATGACTCAGTGACATGTGATTTTGGGTTGAACACCCAAACATGAGATCATGTGTATGCTAGGACTATTCATCCTTCTCTAGGTCCCTAGACAGATATTATTGTGGAAATAATGAAATCGATAATACATATGTGTGTTGACTGATGACTATGTCTATTAGTCATGATATTGGATATCAAGCCAAACACATAGGTATTTTTTTATGAACGAGTGTACTTGAAAAACACAACTTGAGTATGATACATGGAAGCCATAAATGGTTGTTAGAATCATATATCATGTGATAGTGGTGATTGTGGTCCTTAGCAATGAATTTGCTACAATGATCACATGTTGTTTGGTATACTTTAACACTACTTAATGTAGCCTGGAATAAGGGTTGACATATAGGTAGTTCTTGGGTGCACTCTGAAACATTTGGATTGTTGTGAGTAATGTAGATGGAATTTTTCCCTCTTATTGGAGTGATACACTAGACACTTGATGAGTTAGACTAATAAATTCATGGTCATGCTCATGTGAGTCAACATGTGATGTTGACATCATATGTATCCCAAATATTCCACTCTAGATCTAGAAACAAAGATATAACATTAAGAGGATGAAACTTCCATGCCTTGGATTCAATCTAGATATTGTTGACAAAGAGATTTTACAATCATGATAGCACTAGTCACCGTACTATGTGAAGTTATTCTCCAACCTGTACAGTTACTTGGGTCGAAATGAAGTCTTGCTAGATACTAATCATTATCTGTGAAATAATTATATGATTATAGATGTCACTACCAGTGTAATTTGAATCCATAGGGACACATGCACATGATTCATAGGTAAGAATAGTATAATAATGGATACATGCTCAATTGGTTACTAAAAGGTTTAAGAAATCAATTGAATCATTGATGGGTTGACTGGAAGCCCATACGACTGGATGGAAAGTCTATTTTCCCAAATTTATAGCCCATCCAATCGAATGGATTGTCCAATAGATTTACCAAGCGAGATTCACCCAATAGATCGACGAACGGACTGTACTAGATTAGCTAATAGATCGACTAGTTGATCTAATTACCCAACTGGGACTGGTTAGTGGATCATATCTAGAAGCCATGATGCAATCCAATTTTGATTTATTGAATTTTCCAATTAGTCAAATGGATGTCCTAGGAAGGCCATTATAAAGTATCCCATCCAGGACATTGCATCAAATAGACTAAGGTCAATCAATTGACTGGATGACTATGAGTGAGATGCTAAAAAGTGGTTGGTGTCTTTTCATTTAATGAGGATTTTTTAGGAACCATTCTTCCCTAATTATCCTATAAATAGGGGCATGATGGATGTGGTGTTGGTTACATTTGTGAGACAATTTTGTCTCACCTCTAGTCTAGACATCATACCCATAATGATAGAGAGAGCTAAGGAAAGCTTGTGTAATGCTAGAACATTTCCAATGAAAAGGCTACTCCATCCACACTCGCTCTTGAAGCAAGAAGTGGAGTTTCCATCAATAATGTTTACTATGTATATATGTGGATGTCTTTTAAGTACATTGGGAGAATGTCAATGATATCCTTCTCCATTTATATTATTATAAGTATTGTCGTCAGGTCTACTACATGACAAAGGCATACATCACATCCCTTCCTTCCCGGTACACGGTCGTTGATGACATTTGCTTGTGGGAAAATGGATATGTATATTGTCTCTTCGATGGTTATCGCATCCACAAAATCCTATTATGGTATCAGATCCACATTGATATACGATATATTAATATCAACACCTTGACAAGATTTGATTTTTTATGCGGTTTTGTGTCACTACATATGATGTGATTGATTGACGGTTAACATGCATATCATTATTAATTCCAAATACATCTGCAATGAGAGTTTTGATATAGTAGATGGTGTCAACTATGAAAAATGCAAATTATCTTAGTGCAAGGAAGTAAAAATGTATTTAACTTTTTAGTAGTGTTGCCCCTGGGACCCCATGAGGGTGGCATCCCGTTGACTCCTATCCACTGACTGATCAGTGAGATCCCAACACAGGGGCACTGCCCCTACATAACCAGTCTTATATGTGTGGATGTCGAATGAAATTCTTTGGGATTTTCCAGTACAGTAAGGATGCAAACTTTACCATACATGTGTAAGATATGATATATTTTTAAATCATACATGTTGGTGATGAAATATGTTTTATTTGGTTGATGTGTTCATGGTTATGGACAAAGACCTCTTTTGTGGGTGTATTATGTAGATGTGAATGGACCCTTTTTGTCTTACAAGTAGTTTGGCTTGCATGTCGAACCTCATGTCTAGTGGGTTTCTTTGGCAACCACATGGTCAATGCCTCCCATTATTCTCTGGAGGTGTCAGTTCCTTTGAGGCGGTCCCTGATGGGAGTGGAGTTGTTGGGCTAGATCTAGGGTTTCTCGGGGCCAGTCAGGTCATAGTTACCCATAATTCTAGGTCTTCGATAGTTGTGCGCTTGTATCATTGAGACTTCCTTTCCATATCCCCTTTATTTTATTTTTCCTTTCTCTATGATTAGCTTGCTTGCTTTCAGTTCTTTTTTGTTGTGATTTCTTCCATTTCAACAATATTTTTTCACCTTCCTTCAAAATTTTGGTTTCCCCTCCCTTTCAATAGGTGGATGAATTTTGGGTTCCCCCAACTTACCATCTAGAGTCAGGGTTTCCCCTCAACAACCAGTTCTTGGAGGTAGATGAATAAGGATCGTTTTGTGTAAGACTCGTAATCCCATTAGTTCGTTGATGTTCTTTGAGTTTGTTGTATCTTCTATTTATGTATTGGAAACTAGGGTGACACCAATACATAAGATGCATATGATTGAGGAAGGATTCTTACAAATGTTGTATGTGCAAAAATTAGGAATTTGGACATAATTTTTCTATTTGTTTATGGTAACACAATTTATAGTAACACATTTGTTAATTTGTTGTACCCTTTTTCTTGATATGGTGTGGATCCAGTTCACTCTATAGGTTTTGTGTTTCTTTTTAATATCTAATACCATGGTGTGGATCCAGTTCGCTCTATAGGTTTTGTGTTGCTTTTTAATATCTAATACCATCTATTCACTAATATAAAAAACTACACCAAGAAAAATTTTGTTAAACTACTAACAGAGCTTGGCATGTTGAGAACAGCTGAGGGACAAATGAAAGAAAAGCCAAATTTTGTGTTGATGATAAGCATAAGATAAGGAAAGTTAAAGGGAAAAGTCAAATACAAAAAAGGTTCTAAGGATACCCAAAAGTCTAAATCTTCTACACTTAAGGCAAAATGAAGAGTGGGTAAGGAAGGCAATTGTCATCAATGTCAACATGATGGGCATAGGAAGAGAAATTGTTCTCTCTTCCTAGAGGAACTGAAGAAGGGGATGGATATCTCCACTTTAAATATATATATGTTATAGAAATAAAGGTATCTATTTCTTCATCATAGGTATTACGTACCATATATGGATATCATATCCATAATCTAAAAAGAAGTAGACCCTTGAAGAAATGGGAGATGGAACTACATGTTGCAAATATATAAAGAGTTGTTGCCACTACTGTAGGCACTATTATTTATCTATGCCCACTGATGTTGTAAAAGAGTTATATAATTGCTATTATGTACCTACCATATCTAGAAACTTTATATTTTTATCTTTCCTAGACAAATAAGGTTTTGAATTTCTAATAAATAATTTTCGAATATCTAGTTCAAGAGATGATATATTCTATGACAGCTCCCCAATGTATTGTAGTCTCTATTTATTAGAATTTGAGACACATGTACATAACATAAATACTAAGATATCTAAACTTGGTGACTCAAACAAAAGTTACATATGGCAATGTCGTCTAGGGAACATAAATGAGAAGTGCATTTATAGACCCCCAAAATATGGTTATCTAGACTCTTTTGATTTTGAATCAATAGAGACATGCAGATCTTATTTCTTATGAAAGATGAACAAAGCACCTTTTAATAGAAATTGTGAAAGGGCAAGTGACTTATAGGACTAATACATATCAATGTATGTGGACCTTTTAGCATAATTTCTAAATGTGGTTATCAATATTTCATCAATTTGTCTGATGGCCTCACTAGATTTGGTTGTGTGTATCTCATGGAATTAAAGTCAAAATCCATTGGAAATTTCATGGAATTCATGAATGGAGTACATAATGAACTTACAAAATGAACTAAAGCACATCAAATACATCTACATGGTGTATACATAAGCCAAGAGTTTGATTCCCTTTTAAGGGATCGTGGTATTATATCACAATGGACTCCGCCTAAAACACCAGAACATAATGGTGTATCAAAAAGACAGAACTGCACCATTTTGGACATTTTATGATCTATGATGAGTTTTGATGTTCTTAAGACTTATTTTTGGGGATATGCTCTCAAAAATGTAACATTTACAATTAATCATCAACCTTCTAAATTACTTTAAAAGTTACTAGATGAGATATGGACTAGGAAACTTCCCAAATGTCTTTTATGAAGTTTTGGAAAAGTGAATCTTAATTTAGGAAATAGTTTTCTGAAAAGTTTGGTTTCAATTTAGACAAATGTCATTTTGTTGAATATCCTAAGGAAAATGAAGGATGTCACTTCTATATGTCATGTGATTACAAAGTTGTTATTTCAATATTTGATGTATTCCTCAAAAAGGAATTCATTTCTAGAGGAACCAGTAAGAGAAAAATAGCACACAAAGAAGTTCAAGAGAAAGATTATAACATTGACCGATGGAGTTTGATAAGGAACAAGAAGAACCATAAGTTATTGTGGAAACTCAGATTCCTCCTGTAACATAGGAACCTTGAAGATCTAGTACAACACATCTTGAGCTTGAGAGATATGAATCACTTGTGACTTAACAAGATAATATGTAGGTCATTGGTGGTGATGAACCAACAACTTATATTGAGGGACTAGATTCTACAAAATGGAATGAAGACTTGAGATTTGAGATGGACTCCATGTATACCAACAAGGAATGGACCTTGGTTGATCAACTTGAAGGGGTAAAACCCATAGGGTGATAATGGATCTTCAAGAAGAAGACCAACATGGATGGTAATGTACAAATATAAAAAGGCCGCTTTGTAGCAAAAAAATTCAAATAAGCTCAAGGTGTTGACCATGATAAAACTTTTCACGAGTTGCCAATGTCAAATCCATAAGGATCATGCTTCCAGTTGCATTTGATCATGACTATGAAATATGGAAAATGCACATTAAAACCACATTCCATAACGTGAATCTCTGAGAGGATGTATAGGTGACACAATCTGAAGGTTTTATTGCTCCAAAAGAAGTTGGAAAGGTCTGTAGCAAAGGTCAACAAATTGATTGAAGCAAGAATCTTAGAGAAGGAATCTTCATGTTGATGAGACTGACAAATAGTTTGGATTTATTCAAAATGAGACAAACCTTGTGTTTACAATAAGATTAGTGGGAGCATGATTTTATTCCTCATATTGTGTAGATGATTTACAATTGATGGGGAATGGTATCCCTACTCTACAGTGGGTTAAACATGGTTGGGAAATTCCTTATCCATGAAGGACTTAGGGGATCATCCTATATACTAGAAGGTAGGATATATAGAGATAGATCTAGATGGATTCTTTGATTTAATGCAAAGTATATACACTAAAAAAGTATTGAAAAGGTTCGGCATCTAAGAGTCTAAGAGAGGGAACTTACCCATGTATCATGGAATAAATCTATTTAGATCTCAATGTCCCATCTCTTCTAAAGAGAGACCACTCATGAGTATAATTACATATGCATAAGTGGTTGAATCTATCATGTATGCAATATTTTGTATATGTCCCAGAGTCTCATATGTTTTGAACATAATGAGTAGGTACCAGTCACATTTCGGTGAAGGTCATTGGACTATTGTAAAGAACATCCTTAAGTACTTGAGAAGAGCTAAGCATTATTTCCTCCTTTTATGTGGTAAGGAAGAGTTGGTTGTAAAAGGTTACAATGCAAGCTTCTAAACCAACAAGGATGATTATTGATCACAATTAAGTTTTGTGTTTTGCCTCAACGGAGGCGATGTAAGTAGGGAAAGATCATAGAAAGAGATGGTAAATGATTATATAATAGAGGTAGAGTACATTGTTTCCTCCATTGCAGTAAAGGTAGTATGTTGATCAAGAACTTCATTGGGGAAATGGGAGTGGTTTCATCCATTGATGATGTAGTATAGCTATAGTGTGACAACAATGGAGCCATTGCATAAGCTAATGAATCTAGATCACATCAGCATTATAAGTATATTCTTTGGTGATACTATCTTATTGAGAGATCTTATAGCTGGGAGATGTGTAAATTTATAGAATATGATTAAAAGCAGTGTTGTAGACATTTGATGAAATAACTTTCCTAGTAGAAGCATGATGGTCATGTTAGATCACTTGGACTTATATTCGCGAGTGATTGTCTCTAGTGGAAGGGGGAGATTATTGGTAGTATGCTCTAAAAATGAATCATATGATGATTGTAGTGGCACACTTTGTAATCTATTTTGTTATTTATAAAGGCAATTCCAATCTTTAGTTTTTCTCTAATATGAGATAATGAATAAATATAATAATATCCTAAGAAGAACGGCTCAATAACATCTGACTTTGGTTTGAGGACCTGCACATGTGATCGTCTGTATGTTAAGAGTATCCATTCTTGTCTAGTCCCCTAGTCAGATATTATTATGGAATCTAGCATAAAAGTAATACATTAAGGAAAGCATGTGAGTTTAATGATGACTATGTCTCATTAGTCATGATATTCGATATTAAATTAAATAAATAATTACTTGTTATGAACAAGTGTATTGGAAAAATCCAACATGAGTATGATATATGGAAGCCATATATTTTTGTTGAAATCATATTTCATGTGTCAGTAGACATTGTGGTCCTTATACTTAAAGTCACTACTTGTTTGGATTACCTTAACACTATTCAACATAACCTTGAATAAGGGTTTCCATAAAGGTGCCACTTGGGTGCACTATAACACAATTGGATAATTATGAGTGATATAGATGGAATTAAACCCTCTTATTGGAGTGATATCCTGGGCTCTTAAGGAGTAAGACTATGAAACACATGCCCATGCTCATTTTATTCAACATGTGAGGTTGATCTCATATGTATCTTAAATAGTATATTAGATCAAGCAGCAAATATTGAACATTAAGAGGATAACTTTTCCATGCCTCTCATTCAACCTGGATGATGGTAACAAAGATATTATATGATCACTACAGTATTGGTCATGATACTAGTTTGAAGTTGTTCTCCATCTTCTCCAATTACTTTGGTGGCAATCAAGTCTAACTAGATGTCAATAATTGTCTATCAAACCATTATATGCTTATAGCTGTCACTATCAATGTAATATGGAGCCTATAGGGTCAAACACATAGGATGCATAGGGAATATGAGAATAATAGTGGACACATGAGCAATTGGTTTCTAGAAAGTTTAGGAAATTAATCAAATTAGTGACAGATTGATTGGAAGCCCAATTGGTCGAGTAGAAAGTCTAGTGAGTTAATTGGATAGTCCAGTCACCCGAATGGATAGACTAGTCAATCAAATGGATGGTCCATTTGATTGACCGGGATGAGATCCACCCAATTGGTTGACTCAGCAGCCTGGTCAAATGATTAGACAATATGAAGCAATGGTTTTATTGGCTTGTCTAGTCGTCCGAATGTGCTAGATTGGTGGATCGACCCAAAGGTCAAGGCTCAGTCCAATCAAGTGATTGCAATAGCCAGTCTATTGACCTGGTATCTCAAGTGGATCCCACCTTGTACATTCGATTTACTAGACTCATATTGATCAATCAATTCGTTCTCCATCAATGGGTTGTTGAAGCAACTACTATCTTTTGTTTCCCATGGTTTATTGAAAACCTTGCCTCCTGACTTTCCTATAAATAGGGGCATGACAACCATGGTTTTGCTTACACTTGTATGATACTTGTGTTACACCTCTAGTCTATTCATCATACCTACAAGGAGACATAGATAAGGTGGTTGTGCAATGCTAGCACATCATCAAGGGAAAGGTTAATACTTCCACGCTAGCTCTTGGAGCACAAAGTGGAGTTCCCATTGTCCATGTGATCTATGTAATGTATGCTAAGAGAACATCACTGACATCCTCGTTCATCTATATTCTTCTGAGCACCATTTCTAGACTACCAACAAAAGTATACCCCACATCCCTTCCTTCTCGATACATTATTTTGACGAGATCTGCTCAGGGAAATGTGGATCATTAAGTTTTTTTTGCTTCCTCTTCACCTAATGCATCCATAGAATCATAAAATTTGAACCTAACATGAATGGAATCCTAGGCCTCTTGGTAAGTGAAACTAGAGAAATTGTATGGTCATTCTTAAATACCATAGTATATGTTACTAATGTCATGTTTAACTTATTAGTCTACCTTAAGATAAGGGAATTTGCATTGAAGGTCTTGAGAATGATCTGTGCAATAAGTATGAACTTAGAGGGTCTCCACTCCTTACTTAATTTAGGAATAATTACATCTGATACAAATGCACAAATATGTATGATGTAAAAGATGTAGTTTCATTTATCAGGTATGATACACCAAAGTGAGTCGTATTATAGTAGCTGAAAGAATAACTATATTGACATGATTTGCATTGCATAGTTCATGACCTCATGGGCGTTAGTACAAAAGGATAAGTGTACATGTGATTATTACAAAGGACCAATGAAGGGAACAACCTGACCATTCCAAGATATCCTCCAAACCATTGTTTTGGTACAAGATTATTTGGAGCCATCATCCTTTCAAATGCCTATTTTTGGATGACTTGGGAACAACATCCAAAATAGGAAGGAAAAAGGGGTATGTATCCGTAAAATATTGTGTATGTGCATAAATATAACAATCATACATAATAAAGAATTTTAAATATAAAAGAGGGTGTTCCTATATGGGGGGCTATATGAATTTAGGTAAGCTCAAGAGAATATAATTAATGAGAATAAATAGTAAAATAATTAAACAATCATTTTATGAGAATTGTGTGATTATTTTAATGATTTTTCAATATAAATCATTTCTACAAGTAACAATAATAATAACATTGCATGCAAGTTAGACTAAGTCATCAATTGTAGGATGAATACACCATAGCATCCTAAGCCAAGGGAAATGGGGACTAAAACTTGATATGCCCAAGGTCAATAATTTCTAAAACCCTTTTACTCAAACTGTATAAAATGAGCACATGATATATATGTAGGTGATAACACCAAATTTTGTGATGTTTTTGGCCCTTATTTCGTTATCAAATCTACCCTTTTAAACTATTTTCCTCTCCTTTTTGTCATGTTTCTGAATAAACAGGCCACGCTATGCTTTTAACTCAATTTTATCATTTTTTGCAGAGTTTTCCTTGATTTTAACTCATTTATCAACAAAAAGGCCCGTCCCGACCCATGAACGTGTTCCACCTGCATTAGCCTCCTTACCAACCAGCCGACCGATACGGTCACTACCCGATAGGACAGCACGATACATTGCCGCATGAGACGGGGGTGTCGCGCAAGAGGAAGCAGACAAGCGATACGCCTTCTACCAGACAGGGAGCCGGACCCACCACAAATGTTGAAGCATGTCGCGCGATACAGGCCACCCACCGACAGGCACCACTCATCACGATGACCGACAGCTCGACACCCTTGTGCTGGGTGACACGCGTATCGGGCACCCCTGAAGCTGCAATAATGGAGCTGAAGGAGGACATGTGTCGTCCGGAGAACCATAACTTCCCCCAACCGCTGCCTATAAATAGCAGCTACAGGAAGACAAAAAGACAAGTCGGAACCCCCTGAAAGCCAACTCAGGAAATCATCTGGAGCTAGCTTGTCATGCCTCACAGGTGTGTCGGGTGATTCTAGGTGAGCACTTCCCCATCCTGAGAGGGAGGGAATGGTTCACTTAGGGTCATCCCGGGTGCCACTGCAGGCGGATATCGGCCTACAAGATACCTGATACGAGTGACCGATACTGGAAGCAACACTCTAGCCGGACACGATACCAAACCCCGATACGCGTCACCAGTCGCAGCGTGTCGCCCGAGAGGGTGCCGCCCGACACGATCGTATCAGGCAAGGGTGTCACGCACGATACGTCCGCCCATCATGAGTGTGTCGCCTGAGAGGGTGTGTCGCCCGACACGGGCGTATCAGGCAAGGCCCCCGCCCGGTATCGGGCTGGAGAGTCTGATGTTGTCTATCATCCTCCTAAATTAAGAAGGCGGCATTTATCTTCCCTTATTTCAGTCATTTACTTCCTTAACTTATGCAATGTAAACAGACCCTTATATGTTAATGGAATTAGAAGAAGTTTAACTATCTGCTGCTTTATGTTTGGTACCTTTTGTCGGATGATTTCTATGTTTAACATCTAAACTCTAGCTTGTACGCTTGGATCGCATTTCGATTAGCTATCGAATCGTGTTTTCCCATTGCAACAGCCTTGAGAGAGGTGTTGTGGCTCTAGTGTTTGGTCCGATACTGGAGTACGAGAGTGCTCGGGATCGGAGTCATTGTAGTAACCTTTCCACTCTAACTCAAGTTCGGCAACCTCGAGAGGGGTGTTGACGCTTAGTTAGAGGTACCCGCTTCGAGAGGAGGGGTATATGATGTTTCTGTTGCCTCTTGTTTTACCGAAGCTTTCTCCTTCGTTCCCTACTATAGCAAGAGTGTTATCTCTCTGTTTCCGTTGCACAAAAACCCCTAAAAACTGATAAATGTTTAAAACCTTAATTTTCCTCGTAGCTCCAGTTGGAGATAGATTTCTTTTGTTTTATCGATCTTATCCTACTGTTCCCTTGGGGAATTTTATCATCTCCTTACTTGCCAGATTGTAACGTGTCGATTCTGTGTTCTCAACACTACCACCCATGTCCCTGTGTTCGACCCTATAAACAAAGTTGCGGGGGCCTAGAAGGTTTCGGGTTATAAATTTAAAAGTCCAACTACTTCAAATCCGCCTCCAAATTTAGGACGCGCGATTTAGGTCGGCCAACTTTTTGGCGTTGTTACCGGGGACAAGGAAAAATGGTATTGTTGACGAACCCGAATCCACTAACTACACTCCAGTGCCTCAAGCTTAGAAATGAGCTTGACAACACTCTCTTCTTCCTTTTTTATTACTCTTACGTGAAATGAGTAAATTGTATTGTTAATAACATATTTTCTAACTTGATTTTTACATGCGATTCTAGGTACTCAGAGGAAGGCGTTCTACCCAACTAAGCACCAACACCATCAAACATGCCACCTCGTGTTGAACAACCTCTTTCAGAAGGTGAATGCCAAGGGAGAGCTAGACCTCACTTGCCCCCGCCTAAAGATAATGACCGCTACAATGACAATGATCAGTCTGAAGACCCAGAAATGGAGCAATTCGAGGAAGATCATCGCCAGGATAGACGTCGTCATCACCAGAGGCACAGGAGGAACCAAAATAATCAAGAACAAGACCAAGGAGGCAGCGACAGCGACAATTTAGATGAAGAAGAAAAGACTCTAAGGGAGTTAGCCTCCACCAAGGCTAACAATTCCAGATGTCCTGTTGTTATCCCGCGATTCAATGCCACTAACTTTGAGCTCAAGCCATCAGTCATCTCCATGATTCAGAACAAAAGCTTTATAGGGAGTTCTAAGAATGACAATCCCTATCACCACTTGGATGCTTTCAAGAACATCTGTGACACCATCAAGATGCGAGGAGTCCCCCAGGAGGTAATCTATTGCAAGGGATTCATCTTTTCTTTGGAAGATAAGGCTCTGTCATGGTATCTGGGGATACCCCACCAAGCTCTGAACAGATGGAGTGCACTGGTAGATGCCTTCGTAAACAAGTTCTATCCTACCGAGAAAACCATCCAGAACAGACAAAGGATTACATCCTTCATGCAAAAGCCAAACGAGAACCTCCATGATTCCTGGGAACGATACCAAGAATATCAGAGGGACTTCCCTCATCACAACTATAAGAAAGGTTTCCTGATAACTACCTTCTATAACGGTCTAACCCCTGAGGAAAGGGTTTCACTGAATGCAGTAGCAGGAAGTGACTTTCTGGGGAAGAAGTCAAGCAGGTCTGAGAAGATCATCAAGAACATGGCCGAGCTGCAAGCTGGCACGGACTATGATAGATCCGACAGGGGACAATCTAAGAAGGCTGGTGAAGGACCGTCTTCTGAATCCAAGGCTCTGGAGACTATCACCTCTCAGATCCAGAGGATAGCAACTGATGTAAAGTAGCTGAAAGAGTCCAGTGGGAAGGGAAAGAAGCAAGTCGAAAAGGTCATGAAATGTGTCACCTGTGGACAGGGTGGACACGGGGTAGATAACTGTATCTACACCCGACATGACGCATCGAGCGAAACCGAACCTGAGACTGAGGAGACTGAGAATGTCTCTTTCGTAAATTTCAAGAGGCCAGATCATCCTAGTTTCAGTTATGGAAACAAAGATGCAGTCGAGAACTCGCATCAGTTGCATAACTCCACCAAGCCACCTCAAGTTTTCGAGAAGAGGGGAGGATAGATTCTATTTACCAAATCCACTTCTTTCAGACAAACAAGGCTAATTTCCAAGGACAAGGTCAAGCCAAGGAACAGGGTCAAGACAAGGTTTCTAACCAATCAGACTTGGTTGGCCAGTTATTTGATTTTGAAAAGAGACAAGATACAATTAATAACCAGCTGGCGCAGAGTACACTTTCAAATTCGGGAGTTTTGAATTCAATGCAGGTCCAGATGGCAGACATGCAGACGCATCAATGCCAAATTGATCAGCAATTAGCTCAGATGGCCGAATTGATAAAGAATCCCTCGGGAAAAATACCCTCTAACATCGAAACCGCCAAAAGGGAAGGACTGTGATCAGGAAGGACAGAGATCGACTTGTAAGATATGGATGTTGTTGAAGGCAGAATTGAAGAACCTAGACTTTTCGAGCTGGCAACGCTAACTACAGCGCTCCTCGGGAGGCGGTCCGAGCATTTACTTTTCCTAGAATAGGATGTTACTTACTTTCTTGCAATACAAACATTATGAACATTTGGACTGTAACAAGGCTCGAGTCAGTGCATGCGCCACATGTGTTGACTCTTCTATTTTATGGGCCACCGCTCTATTTTATGAAGCATTGAGGGGTAATACTATCTGAGGTTGGGACCTTAACCTTAGGCCAATGATGTTTTACCCATCAATGGCTTTTTCCCTTGCCTTGTTTTTAGTTTTTCATCTAGATCTTGTTCCGAAAACCGCGTATCGGGTAAGCATCTCCTTTTTCCTGATCGTGTCAGGCAGCAACTCAGCCGGCGCGCAGAACGCGCTCGTATCGGGCGACGGTATATCAGGCATCGCATAAGCCATGACGGACGACACGCCCGGGAGGCGAGCACCCGTATCGGGCAAGATGAGTAATTACCCTTAATTAGACAGATGGGATTGTTCGTCTCAGGAATGGCTTGTCTCAATGGCCGACGCGCGTCCCGGATTTACCCGTTTTACCCCCGGTTGAGATTTCTATATATAGTACGGAGGTTTCACCGTGTCGGGCTACTACTTTTACTCTTCTAGCTACCTGTATCATGCTATAATTTCTCCCTTTGCTCGTGTATCGTCCAGCTAGCTTTTACTCACGTGTCACGCAAGAATTTCAGATAGTAAAGGTATAGCCCGATAGCCTGCTTGCCCGACACGAGTTCCATACCACGCAGAGTCTGTATCGGGCTGACGACTTTGGTTGGACCCCCTGTATCATCCGACACATGTATCGCGCGACATGCTTTAACGCTTTTTCCCGACACACATATCAGGCAATAACCGTGTCGCCCAGCTTGGTGTCGCCTCGCTTGTTTCTATTGTCGGGCGACACATCTTTTTATCAGGGAAGACCCTATCAGGCTTTTCATTTTACATGACTGCATCGCTCGACACACCCGTATCGGGCAACGAGGATGACGCGCAGCTTTTCTCCATATCATCCCATTTTGTATCGCCTAAAATGTTCTTTTGATGGACGACACCCAGAGTCTGTATCGGGCCAAATTTAATTGTGCAATCAGTTTCCCTTTTTAGATCTTTCCTACCTAACATTTAAATGATCAATGAGTTTGTTTAATGGTAACAAATATGGCCCATACAAAGCAAATTTTCGTTCGAGTTGAAAAACACGGCAGAAGAATCGACATTGAGGCCACAAATAAAGCAACAACGGTCCAGCAGAAATGCCAGAATCTCGAGGCAGCTGGGCCATCAACCGCTGAGAAGAGAGCAAGGACGGAGGAAGTAACGAGTCCATTTTCTTTCCCAGAGGATGCAGCCAGAACAAGTACAAAGCTCTCAAGAAGGAAACGCAAGGCTCATGCAGATTATGACAACGATAACCGACCTATGGTAGACAGAGAGCTCTCGAAAACACTTGTGGATACTATATCCAAAGAATATGCCCCCCATGAAGAAGGTGGCTTCATGGCTGATGAACCCAAAATACCCACATTCAATCCAGAAGCCACTAGAGAAAGACTTCCACTAATTTTCTCTTTTGGAGATGGTCCTAAACCACCGCAGAAGACAGACTATGATAAGGAAATGGACCTCTCTTGGGACTACCAAATTAAGAAAAAGTATTCAAAGAGATAAGTGGACTCCTCTGACTAGTTCAATAGATGATGAAAGTTTAAAGAAATTGAAATCAATGATCAGTCCTTTTGTTCATGTTCACAATGGAAGTATCTTAAAAAGTATACCTGGTTTAAGGGAATGCCTAATAGTTTTGGAACTTCTTCCTCAGCAAAAGTGCATGACTGATCTCATTGAATCTTGCAATTCTGATCCCTCAATTACCTTTTGGTACAACTGACTACGGCATCTTCGTCATGGAATGGATATCAAATAAAGATATGCCTGACCAACTCCACCACATCGACTACCACAACAAACGAGGAGAGTATGTGTGGGAGCTTCTATCTGGCACAGGCACGCTCACCAGCTAACCCTCGTTGGGTTAACATTACCCTACCTTATCCACTTCACAACTCTAGGACAGAGTGTGGAGTAAGTTTGGGGGGTACCATGTACCGGTGAGGGAGGTATGTAAAATTTTTTTGTTCTTTTCCTTCAACATGTGTACATATATGTATACATGCTCATACAAAAATTTAATTTTGCTAAAAATTTTGAAAAATTCTGCTTACTTTGTCTCCACATATATGTACAAAGACATTATATAGTAAAAACCTGATACGACTTCTTGCCAGTTTGTTTTCTATGTGCCTATGGAGATGCAAGTTTTGTTATGTCCTTCTGATAATGCAGCCTCAAACAACAAAAGACTATGACTTTCCACACCAAAAAATTTCAAAAAATAATCTCGCAACAGCTAAGAGACGTGTATGTAGAAGGAAAAAGCTGCCCTTACAGAAAAAATTCCTCTTGTTTTCCCTTACCCAACAAAAACCCCAAAAAGAGAGAGCATAGCCTTATGAGAGTGAATAAAAGCATGAGAGTTGTGCCCAATAAAAGAAAAAAAAAAAAATATATACACACTTGTTTTCCAAAAGTACCCATCTTTAGGCATGGTAGATCTGGGGCAATGGTACGTAGGATGTGAAATCACTGCTCTAAAGCCAACTGGCTTGGACTGCAAGGACCACTTGCCCGTTATCGGACCCATACCTGGATGGACTGATGGGAAACAAGAAAAACCCAAAAATCCTTAAGTCTACCCAAACACACAACTTTCTGCCCCCAAAAGCTGTTTGGTGTGAAAGCTAACTTGGAAATCATGCACTCATGTCTCGCCGAAGCTGTGGAGAAAAAAATTTCTGAAATAATAAGGCAGGAAATGCAAGGTCTATTGTTCTGGTCGGGCAGTATTCTCTTTAAAGACATCTCAATACTCGTCTAAACTCATGGTCTGAAAACTGTACCGGTCAAGAAGAAGCATCAAAAAACAAAGTTTAAAGATTGACTGAGGACAATCAAATGCTAAGTTTGGGGGAGTTGATAACACCAAATTTTTTTATTTTTTTGCCCTTATTTCATTATCAAATCTTCCCTTTTAAACTATTTTCCTCTCCTTTTTGTCATGTTTCTGAATAAGCAGGCCACGCTATGCTTTTAAATCAATTTTATCATTTTTTGCAGAGTTTTCCTTGATTTTAACTCATTTATTAGTAAAAAGGCCTGTCCCGGCCCACGAACATGTTCCACCTGCATTAGCCTCCTTACCAACCAGCCAACTGATACGGTCACTGCCCGATAGGGTAGCACGATACACTGCCGCGCGACACAGGAGTGTCGCGCAAGAGGAAGCGCACGAGCGATACGCCTTCTACCCGAAAAGGAGCCGGACCCGCCATGACTGCTGAAAAATATCGCACGATACAGGCCACCCACCGACAGGCGCCATTCGTCATGATGACCGACAGCCTGACACCCTTGTGTCGGGCGATACGCGTATCGGGCACCCCTGAAGCCGCAAGAATGGAGCTGAAGGAGGACATGTGGCATTCGGAGAACCATAACTTCCCCCAACCGCTGCCTATAAATAGTAGCTACAGGAAGATGAAAAGACAGGTTAGAACCCTCCGAAAGCCAACTCAAGAAAGCATCTGGAGCTAGTGTGTCGTGCCTCAGAGGTGTATCGGGCGATTCTAGGTGAGCACTTCCCCATCCCGAGAGGGAGGGAATGGTTCACTTAGGGTCGTCCCAGTCGCCACTATAGGCCGATATCGGCCTACAAGATACCCGATACGAGTGACTGATACTGGAAGCAACACTCTAGCCCGACACGATACCAAACCCTGATACGCGTCACCAGTCGTGGCGTGTCGCTCGAGAGGGTGCCTCCCAACACGATCGTATTGGGAAAGGGTGCCCCGCACTATACGTCCTCCTGTCATGAGTGTGTCGCCCGAGAGGGTGTGTCGCCTGACACGGGCGTATCGAGCAAGCCCCCGCCCGATATTGGGCTGGAGAGTCTGCTGCTGTTTGTCATCCTCCTAAATCAAGAAGGCAGCATTTATCTTCCCTTATTTCATTCATTTACTTCCTTAACTTATGCAATATAATCATACCCTTATATGTTAATGGAATTAGAAGAAGTTTAACTATCTGTTGTTTTATGTTTGGTACCTTTTGTCGGATGATTGCTATGTTTAACATCTAAACTCTAGCTTGTACGCATGGATCGTGTTTCGATTAGCTACAGAATCGTGTTTTCCCGTTGCAACAGCCTTGAGAGAGGTGTTGTGGATCTAGTGTTTGGTCCGATACTGGAGTACAAGAGTGCCCGGGATCGGAGTCATTATAGTAACCTTTCCACTCTAACTCAAGTTCGGCAACCTCGAGAGGGGTGTTGACGCTTGGTTAGAGGTACCCGCTTCGAGAGGAGGGGTACAGGATGTTTCTGCTGCCGCTTGTTTTACCTAAGCTTTTTCCTTCGTTCCCTCCTATAGAAAGAGTGTTATCTCTCTATTTCCGTTGCACAAAAACCCCTAAAAACTGATAAATGCTTAAAACCTTAATTTTCCTCATAGCTCCAGTTGGAGATAGATTTCTTTTGTTTTATCGATCTTATGATGTTGTTCCCTTAGGGAATTTTATCATCTCCTTACCCTTTCCAGAGTGTAACGTGTCGATTCTATGTTCTCAACACTACCACCCATGTCCCTGTGTTTGACCCTGTATATCTACTTCGACCCCGTAAACAAAGTTGTGGGGGCCTAGAAGGTTTCGGGTTATAAATTTAAAAGTCTGACTACTTCAAATCCGCCTCCAATTTTAGGATGCGCGATTTAGGCCGGCCAACTTTTTGGCGTTGTTGTCGGGGACAAGGCAAAATGGTATTGTTGACAAAACTGAATCCATTAACTACACTCCAGTGCCTCAAGCTTAGAAATGAGCTTGACAACACTCTTTTTTTTTTCTTTTCTTTCTTTTTTATTCTTGCCTGAAATGAGTAATTCTTATTATTTATAGATTTTCTAACTTGAATTTTCATGTTATTCAGCTACTCTTGAAGAGAGGCGCTCTGCCCAACTGAGCACTAACACCATCAAACATTCCGCCTCGTGTTGAACAACCTCTTTCTGAAGGTGAACACCAAGGGAGAGCTAGACCCCACTCGCCCCTGCCTGAAGATAACGACCGCTACGACGACAATGATCAGCCTGAAGATCCAGAAATGGAGCAGTTTGAGGAAGATCATCGCCAGCATAGATGTCGACATCACTGGAGGCACAGGAGGAACCAAAATAATCAAGAACAGCACCAGGGAGGCAGCGACAGTGACGATTCAGATGAAGAAGAAAAGACTCTAAGGGAGTTAGCTTCCACAAAGCCTAACAATTCTAGATGCCCTTTCATCATTCCTCGATTCAACGCCACCAATTTTGAGCTCAAGCCATCGGTCATCTCCATGATTCAAAACAAAAGATTTAGAGGGAGTTCTAAGAATGACAATCCCTATCACCACTTGGATGCTTTCAAAAACATATGCGACACCATCAAGATGCGGGGAGTCCCCCAGGAGGTAATCTATTACAAGGGCTTCATCTTTTCTTTGGAAGATAAGGCTCTATCATGGTATCTGGGACTGCCCCACCAAGCTCTGAACGGATGGAGTACGCTGGCAGATGCCTTTGTCAACAAGTTCTATCCCACTGAGAAGACTGTCCGGAACATACAAAGGATTACATCTTTCATGCAAAAGCCAAGCGAGAATCTCCATGATGCCTGGGAGCAATTTCAAGAATATCAGAGGGACTGCCCTCATCACAACTACAAGAAAGGTTTCTTGATCACTACCTTCTACAATGGTCTAACCCCTGAGGAAAGGATTTCACTGAACGCAGCAGCAGGAAGTGACTTTCTGGGGAAGAAGCCGAGCAGGTCTGAGAAGATCATCAAGAACATGGTCGAGCTGCAAGCCGGCACTGCCTATGATAGATCCGACAGGGGGAAAGCTAAGAAGGCCAGTGAAAGAACATCTTTTGAATCCAAGGCTCTGGAGACTATCACTTCTCAAATCTAGAGGATAGCAACTGATGTGAAGCAACTAAAAGAATCTGGTGGAAAGGGAAAGAAGCAGATCGAGAAGGTCATGAAGTGTGTCACCTGTGGAGAGGGCGGACACGGGGTAGACAACTACATCTACACCCGACCTGACTATCGAGCAATACTGAATCTGAGGCTGAAGAGACTGAGAATGTCTCTTTTGTAAATTTCAAGAGGCCGGACCATCCTGGTTTCAGTTATGGCAACAAAGATGCAGCTGAAAACTCACATCAGCTGCATAACTCCACCAAGCCACCTCAAGCTTTCGAGAAAAGGGGAGGACAGAGTCAATTCGCCAAAAACACCTCCTTGTAGTCAAACAAAGGAAACTTCCAAGGACAAGTTAAATACCAAGTTCAAGCAAAAGAGCAGGGACAGGACAAGGTTTCAAACCAATCAGATGTGGTGGGACAACTATTTGATTTTGTAAAAAGGCAGGATACAATTAATAACCAGCTAGCGCAGAGTGCACTTTCAAATTCGGGAGTTCTGAACTCACTGCAGGTCCAGGTGGAAGATATGCAGACACATCAATGCTAAATTGATTAGCAATTGGCTCAGATGGCCGAATTAATAAAGAACCCCTTGGGAAAAATACCATCCAACACCAAAACTACCAAAAAGGCAGGGCTGTGATCAAGAAAGACAGAGATCGAGTTGCAAGATATGGATGATGCTAGAGGCTAAAAGTGAAGAACATGGAGCCGTCGAGCTGGCGAAGAAAACTACAGCACTCCTCAGGAGGCAGCCCGAGCTTTTATTTTTCCTAGAATAGGATGTTATTTACTTTCTTACAATACAAACATTATGAACATTTGGACTGTAATAAGGCCTGAGTCAGTGCATGTGCCACATGCGTTGACTCTTCTGTTTTATGGGCCACCACTCTATTTTATAGACCTGGATGGGCAATACTATCTGAGGTCGGGAACTTAACCTTAGGCCAATGATGTTTTACTCATCGACTGCTTTTTCCCCGCTTTGCTTCTAAATTTTTTTTATCTAGATTTTGTTATGAAAGGTTCGTATCGGGCAGCAGCTCATCCGGCGCACAGAAAGCGCTCGTAACGGGCGACGGTATTTCGGGCATCGTAAAAGGCTGTGACGGATGGCATGCCCATCTCGGGAATAACTTATCTCAATGGCCGACACGCATCCCAGAAATTCCCGTTTCACCCCCGGTTGGTATTACTATATATAGTACGGAGGTTTTACCATGTCGGGTTTCTACATTTACTCTTTTCACCTACCTGTATCATGGTGTGATTTCCTTCGTTCGCTCTCATGTCGCGCAACCCTCTTCTGCTCTTGTGCCGCACAAGGTAGCTTCTAGCAGCAAAGGTATAGCCCGACAACCGTATCGCCCTGGCTTACCCGACACGACCGTCGTATCGCGCATAACGTAACAGGCTAACGACTTTGGTTAATTTCCTTGTATTGCCCGACACTAGTGTCGTGCGACACACCTTAGCACTCGCTTTCCTGATACACCATATTGGGCGCCAACCGTGTCTCCCATCCTTGTGTGCCTCGCTTGTTTTGTTGTCGGGCGACATGTTGTTCCTTTTATCAGAAAGGCTCTATCGGGCACTGTGTTTTACGCGACTGTATCACCCGACACACCCATGTCGGGCAACGAGCCTGCCGCACAATTTTCTCTGTATCGCTTAGTTCTGTATTGCCTAAGATTTGCTTTTGACGGACGATACCCTGATCTCGTATCAGGCACGAGCCTACATCTTTGAAGGCTTTGTATCACCCGATACAGTGGTGTCGGGTAATTTTTGTATCGGGCCGAATTTTATCATGCTTTCATTTTTCCTTTTTAAATGTCAGTATCAATTTTTAGTTATGCCTACCTAATATCGGCGCATCTAATTGATCAATGAATTTGTTTAATGCTAATAGAAATGGCCCGTACAAAGTAAACCGTCATTCGAGTTGATGAAAACGGCAGAAGAATCGACACCGAGGACGCAGTTGAAGCAGAAACAGTCGGGCAGAAACGCCTGAATCCCGAGGCAGCTGGGCCAACAACAGCTGAAAAGAGAATGAGGACAGGAGAAGTGACGGCTCCAACCACAGCTCCAACAGTAGCGGCAGAACCTCTGGATCACACACCAGGAAGGTTCGTGCCAAGAGATGAAGAGCATCGACGCCGCTACTCGGAATTGGCGACTAAACTTTACAGGCCGAGCAGATTCTGCCACCGCAGTCCACAACAAATTCCTCTATCCAACGACTGTGGTATCTTCGTCTTGGAATGGATATCAAATGAAGAGACGCCTGACCAGCTCCACCACATTGACTACCACAGCAAACAAGGAGAATATGTGTGGGAGCTTCTATCTGGCACAGGCACGCTCACCAGTTAATCCCTCACTGAGTTATACATTAACCTACCTTATCTACTTCACAACTCTGGGATAGAGTGTGGAGTAAGTTTGGGGGGGGGTACCATGTACCAGTGAGGAGGTATAAAAATTTTCTTCAAACTTCACCCTTTTTGTTCTTCTTCTATATTATGTGTACATATACTTTCTCATACAAAAATTTTGAAAAGTTTTTCTTATTTTGTCTCCATATATATGTACAAAGACACTATATAGTAAAAACCTGATACAACTTCTTGCCAATTTATTTTCTATGAGCCTAAGGAGATGCAAGTTTTGTTACGTCTTTCTGAAAATGCAGCCTCAAACAACAAAAGACTACGACTTTCCACGCCAAAAATTGCAAAAAATAATCTTGCAACAGCTAAGAGACGTGAATGTAGAAGGAAAAAGTTGTCCAAACATCATCAAAAATTCCTCTTATTTTCCCTTACCCAACGAAAATCCCAAAAAGAGAGAATAGCCTTATGAGAGTGAATAAAAGCATGAGAGTTGTTCAAAATGAAATATATATATATATATATATATATATATACTTGTTTTCCAAAAGTACTCATCTTTAGGCATGGTAGATCCGGGGCAGTGGTATGTAGGATGTGAAATCACTGCTCTAAAGCCAACTGGCTTGGACTGCAAGGACCACTCGCCCGCTAACAGATCTGTACCTGGATGGACTGATGGGAAACAGGAAAAACCCAAAAAAGCCTTAAGCCTACCCAAACACACAACTTTCTGCCCCCAAAAGCTATTTGGTGTGAAAGCTAACATCGAAATAATGCACCCAAGTCTCGCCGAAGCTGTGGAGAAAATTTTTGCTTAAATAAGGCAGGAAAAATAAAGTCTGATGTTCATGGTCAGGCTGTATTCTCTGTAAGACATCTCAATGCTCGCTCAAACCCATGGTCTGGAAACTATACCAGTCAAGAAGAAGCATCACAAAACAAAGTTTGAAGATTGATTGAGGACAATCAAAATGCTAAGTTTGGGGGACTTGATAACACCAAATTTTGTGATGTTTTTGGCCCTTATTTTGTTATCAAAACTGCCCTTTTTAACTATTTTCCTCTTCCTTTTGTCATGTTTTTGAATAAACAGGCCATGCTACGCTATTAACTCAATTTCATCATCTTTTGCAGAGTTTTCCTCATTATTCAACTCATTTATCAGCAAAAAGGCTTGTCCCGACCCACGAGCGTGTTCCACCTACATCGACGTCTTTACCAATCAGCCAGCCGATACGGTCACTGCCCGATAGGGCAGCACGATACACTATCGCGCGATACGAGGGTGTCGCGTAAGAGGAAGCGGACGAGCGATATGCCATTTACCCGATAGGGAGCCGGACCCACCATGACTGCTGAAGCATGTCGCGCGATACAGGCCACCCACCGGCTGGCGCCACTCGTCATGACGACTGACAGCCCGACATCCTTATGTCGGGCGACACGCATATCGGGCACCCCTGAAGCCACAATAATGGAGCTAAAGGAGGATATGTGGTGCCCGGAGAACAATAACTTCCCCCAATCGCTGCCTATAAATAGCAACTATAGGAAGACGAAAAGACAGGTCGGAACCCCCCGACAGCCAACTCAGGAAAGAATTTGGAGCTAGCGTGTCGTGCCTCAGAGGTGTGCTGGGCGATTCTAGGTGAGCACTTCCCCATCCCTAGAGGGAGGGAATGGTTCACTTAGGGTCATCCCGGGCGCCACTGCAGGCCGATATCGGCCTACAAGATACCCAATACGAGTGACTGATACTGAAAGCAACACTCTATCCCGACACGATATCAAACCCCGATACGCGTCACCAGTCGTGGTGTTTCGCCCGAGAGGGTGCCTCCCGACACGATTGTATCGGGCAAGGGTGTCCCGCACGATACGTCCTCCCGTCATGAGCGTGTCGCCCGAGAGGGTGTGCCGCCTGACACGGGCGTATCGGGAAAGGCCCCCACCCAGTATCGAGATGGAGACTCTACTGCTATCTGTCGTCCTCCTAAATCAAGAAGGCGGCATTTATCTTCCCTTATTTCAGTCATTTACTTCCTTAAATTATTTAATGTAATCATACCCTTATATGTTAATGGAATTAGAAGAAGTTTAACTATCTCCTCCTTTATGTTTGGTACCTTTTGTCGGATGATTTCTATGTTTAACATCTGAACTCCAGCTTGTACGCTTGGATTGCGTTTCGATTAGCTACTGAATCGTGTTTTCCCTTTGCAACAGCCTTGAGAGAGGTGTTGTGGCTCTAGTGTTTGGTCCAATATTGGAGTACGAGAGTGCCCGGGATCGGAGTCATTGTAGTAACCTTTCCACTCTAACTCAAGTCCGGCAACCTTGAGAGGGGTGTTGACACTTGGTTAGAGGTACCCGCTTTGAGAGGAGGGGTACAGGATGTTTCTGCTGTCGCTTGTTTTACCGAAGCTTTCTCCTTCGTTCCCTACTATAGCAAGAGTGTTATCTCTCTATTTCCATTGCACAAAAACCCCTAAAAACTGATAAATGCTTAAAACCTTAATTTTCCTCGTAGCTCTAGTTGGAGATAGATTTCTTTTGTTTTATCAATCTTATCCTACTGTTCCCTTGGGGAATTTTATCATCTCCTTACCCTTGCCAGAGTGTAACGTGTCGATTCTGTGTTCTCAACACTACCACCCTTATCCCTGTGTTCGACCTCGTATATCTACTTCAACCCCGTAAACAAAGTTGCGGGGGCCAAGAAGGTTTTGGGTTATAAATTTAAAAGTCCGACTACTTCAAATCCGCCTCCAATTTTAGGACGCGTGATTTAGGCCGGCCAACTTTTTTGGTAGGCTTCACTCTTCTTTCTCTTCACCCTTCTTGCATGCATGTGTATTTCCTGCATTCAGTCTTAAATTTTCAAAAATATTCAGCTTTCTAGCTTTGCAATTATGGCTATATGGTGCGAATCTAATAGATAAATGCTTGATTGTATGCCTAGATGCACAGTTTTCATCTTAAAAATTGATTGACCTTTTTCTTGACTTGCTTTTGACTCTTTCCTTGAGTTTGGAAATAAATCTAAGGTTATGTCCCTTTTTCATAGCTTAAAGCTAAATTCCCTTGATCTATGTTGTGAATGGCGAATCCATGGTAAAGGACTGTTGGAATGAGCTAAAATAAGATTAAAGAATCCTAGCCACGGTTTCACAAGCTTGTCTCTATTCTAAGGATTCTTGAATAATAATTGCAACTTTTCACATAGGTGTCAAGCGGATCATGATGAGTTTTGTGCTATGATCAAAATGAAGTGTTTTCCTTGATGGACTACATGCCTTCTCACATTAGATTGAGTCAAAAAGATGAAAATATAAAAATGTGCAAAAGAGGCTTGGTCGTCCACAAAATCCCAAAAATATCTATATAGTTCTCACCCAAGCCTACAAATAGAATGCAGATGAAAAAAGCCTGAGTGTGAACAATAAATGAGTGTTGCTTTCTCTTTTAGGAGAGTTGAGGATGGTGCCCAGCCGATGTATGACTGTGCTCACAAATGCGGGTATGTCGTGCCTGGTAGTATCATTCCAAAAGCTCATTAGAGAGTCATTAGGAACCCCTAGGTGACCTATGAGATCATCTCAGTAGCAAGGTTTGTTCGAGCACAGTACGAGGAGTTTGACTCACTGCTTTGGACCAACTAGTTCAGACTACAGGGACTGTTGCTCGCTACATGGACCAACCTGACGCAGATCGGGATCCTCAGAAGTCATTAGAGTCTTTTTGCTTTGTTTCTTAGGACATGAATAAGTGAGAGGCGTGGTATTCCTGATTGGTTTGCATGGATTCATGGTGATGGCTCATTGCTCATCACCCACGTGATCACCTGTGTGACAGCTCGTTCATGTTTAAATAATTATGGTTCAAACCCTCATGAGTATCGACATGTTGTAGTGGATTTGCTTAATCTTGCCTGGAAACTCTTTGATCTTGCTTTGGCAGGATTGTGCCTGACAGGTGGGGGTTTGTTCTGAAACGACATGGATCAGGAGAATTGATGTTTTAAACTATTTTTCTTAACCTTAGCATTTATTGCCAAGCTTAATTTGGATGTTATCTTTTTGTTCTTTGAGCACAGCCTTGCTTGAGGACAAGCAAGTTTTAAGCTTGGGGTAGTTGATAACACCCAAATTAGCACATATTTTCTATGCATTTTATCCATAGTTTTGTGCCACTTTAGTCTTAATATGCACTCTTTTGCTCATTTTTTATGATTTCTGTCTTGAATTAGATAAAAGTAGTAAAAATAGCCAATAATGTAGCTAATTAGCCAATTTTTTGACTTACAGGCACCGAAACTAGCCAATTTTGGGACTCTCAAGTACCGAACCTGAAAAGACAAGAATTCCAGCAGCTGGTCAATATGGTTGCCTGATACGGCCTGGCCGATACGGCTACCCGATATGGTCTGGCTGATATGGCTGCCCGATATGGTCTGGCCCGATATGGGAAAGCCCTTCATTCTATCCAGATAGGGATTGTCATTCTTAGAACTCCCACTAAAGCTTTTGTTTTGAATCATGGAGATGACTGATGGTTTGAGCTCAAAATTGGTGGCGTTGAATCGAGGAATGATGATAGGGAATCTGGAATTGTTAGCCTTTGTGGAAGCTAACTCCCTTAGAGTATTTTATTCTTCATCTAAATCATCATTGTCACTGCCTCCCTAGTGCTGTTCTTGATTATTTTGGTTCCTCCTGTGCCTCTGGTGATGTTAGCGTCTATCATGGCGATGATCTTCCTCAAACTGCTCCATTTCTGGATCTTCAGGCCGATCATTGCCGTCGTAGCGGTCATTATCTTCAGGAGGGGCGAGTGGGATCTAGCTCTCCCTTGCCATTCACCTTCAGAAAGAGGTTGTTCAACATGAGGCGGCGTGATTGATGGTTTTAGCACTTAGTTGGGAAGAGCGCCTCTCTTCAAGAGTAGTTGAATAGCTTGAAAATTCAAGTTAGACAATCTATAAATAATAAGAATTACTCATTTCAGGCAAGAATAAAAAAGAAAAAAAAAAGAGTGATGTCAAGCTCATTTCTAAGCTTGAGGCACTGGAGTGTAGTTAATGGATTTGGGTTCGTCAACAGTACCATTTTTCCTTGTCCCCGGAAACGGCGCCAAAAAGTTGGCCGGCCTAAATCGCGCGTCCTAAAATTGGAGGCGGATTTGAAGTAGTCAGACTTTTAAATTTATAACCTGAAACCTTCTAGGCCCCCGTAACTTTGTTTACGGGGTCGAAGTAGATATACGGGGTCGAACATAGGGACAAGGGTGGTAGTGTTGAGAACACAGAATCGACATGTTACACTCTGGTAAGGGTAAGGAGATCATAAAATTCCCCAAGGGAACAGCAGGATAAGATCGATAAAACAAAAGAAATCTATCTCCAACTGGAGCTATGAGGAAAATTAAGATTTTAAGCATTTATCAGTTTTTAGGGGTTTTTGTGCAACGGAAATAGAGAGATAACACTCTTGCTATAGTAGGGAATGAAGGAGAAAGCTTCGGTAAAACAAGCGGCAGCAGAAACATCATGTACCCCTCCTCTCGAAGTGGGTACCTCTAACCAAGCGTCAACACCCCTCTCGAGGTTGTCGGACTTGAGTTAGAGTGGAAAGGTTACTACAGTGACTCCGATCCCAGACACTCTCGTACTCCAGTATCGGACCAAACACTAGAGACACAACACCTCTCTCAAGGATGTTGCAACGGGAAAACATGATTCGGTAGCAAATCGAAATGTGATCCAAGCGTACAAGCTAGAGTTCAGATGTTAAACATAGCAATCATCCGACAAAAGATACCAAACATAAAGCAGCAGATAGTTAAACTTCTTCTAATTCCATTAACATATAAGGGTCTGATTACATTACATAAGTTAAGGAAGTAAATGACTGAAATAAGGGAAGATAAATGCCGCCTTATTGATTTAGGAGGACGACAGACAGCAGTAGACTCTCCATCCTGATACCAGGAGGGGGCCTTGCCCGATACGCCCATGTCGGGCAGCACACCCTCTCGGGTGACACACTCATGATGGGCAGACGTATCGTGCAGGGCACCCTTGCCCGATACGATCATGTCGGGCGGCACCCTCTCAGGCGACATGCCGCGACTGGTGACGCGTATCAGGGTTTGGTTTCATGTTAGGCTAGAGTGTTGCTTCCAGTATCAGTCACTCGTATCGGGTATCTTGTAAGCCGATATCTACCTACAGTGGTGCCTGGGATGACCCTAAGTGAACCATTCCCTCCCTCTCGGGATGGGGAAGTGCTCACCTAGAATCGCCCAGCACACCTCTGAGGCATGACACGCTAGCTCCAGATTCTTTCCTGAGTTGGATTTCAGAGGGTTCCGACCTGTCTTTTCGTCTTCTTGTAGCTGCTATTTATAAGCAGCGGTTGGGGGAAGTTATGGGTCTCCGGGCACCACGTGTCCTCCTTCATCTCCATTATTACGGCTTCAGGGGTGCCCGATATGTGTGTCGCCTGGCACAAGGATGTCAAGCTGTCAGTCGTCATGACGAGTGGCACCAGCCGGTGGGTGGCATGTATCGTGCAACATGCTTCAGCGGTCGTGGCAGGTCCATCTCTCTATCGGGTAAATGGCGTATCACTCGTCCGCTTCCTCTTGCGCGGCACCCTTGTATCGTGTGGCAGTGTATCGTGCTGCCCTATCGGGCAGTGACCGTATCGGCCGACTGATTGGTAAAGAGGTCGATGCAGGTGGAACACACTCGTGCGTCGGGACCATCCTTTTTGCTGATAAATGAGTTGAATAATGAGGAAAACTCTGCAAAAGATGATGATATTTAGTTAATAGCGTAGCGTGGCCTGTTTATTCAAAAACATGACAAAAGGAAGAGGAAAATAGTTAAAAAGGGTAGTTTTGATAACAAAATAAGGGCCAAAAAATCACAAATTTTGGTGTTATCAACTTCAAAAAGTTGGTCGGCCTAAATCACGCGTCCTAAAATTGGAGGTAGATTTGAAGTAGTCGGACTTTTAAATTTATAACCTGAAACCTTCTAGGCCCCTGCAACTTTGTTTACGGGGTCGAACACAGGGACAAGGGTGGTAGTGTTGAGAACACAGAATCGACACATTACACTCCGGCAAGGGTAAGGAGATGATAAAATTCCCCAAGGGAACTGTAGGATAAGATCGATAAAACAAAAGAAATCTATCTCCAACTGGAGCTACGAGGAAAATTAAGGTTTTAAGCATTCATCAATTTTTAGGGGTTTTTGTGCAACGGAAACAGAGAGATAACACTCTTGTTATAGTAGGGAATGAAGGAGAAAGCTTCGGTAAAACAAGAGGCAGCAGAAACATCATGTACCCCTCCTCTCGAAGCGGGTACCTCTAACCAAGCGTCAACACCCCTCTCGAGGTTGCCGGACTTGAGTTAGAGTCGAAAGGTTACTACAGCGACTCCGATCTCGGGCACTCTCGTACTCTAGTATCGGACCAAACACTAGAGCCACAACACCTCTCTCAAGGCTGTTGCAACGGAAAAACATGATTCGGTAGCTAATCAAAACTAGATCCAAGCATACAAGCTAGAGTTCAGATGTTAAACATAGCAATCATCTGACAAAAAGTACCAATCATAAAGCAGCATATAGTTAAACTTCTTCTAATTCCATTAATATATAAGGGTCTGATTACAATGCATAAGTTAAGGAAGTAAATGACTGAAATAAGGGAAGATAAATGTTGCCTTCTTGATTTAGGAGGACGACAGACAGCAGTAGACTCTCCAGCCCGATACCGGGTGGGGGCCTTGCCCGATACGCTCGTGTTGGGTGGCACACCCTCTTGGGCGACACGCTCATGACGGGCGGACGTATCGTGCGGGGCACCCTTGCCCGATACGATCATGTCGGGCGGAACCTTCTTGGGCAACACGCCGCGACTGGTGACACGTATCGGGGTTTGGTATCGTGTCGGGCTAGAGTGTTGCTTCCAGTATCGGTCACTCGTATCGGGTATCTTATAGGACGATATCGGCCTGTAGTGGCGCCCGAAACGACCCTAAGTGAACCATTCCCTCCCTCTCGGGATGGGGAAGTACTCACCTAAAATCGCCCGACACACCTCTAAGGCACGACACGCTAGCTCCAGATGCTTTCTTGAGTTGGCTTTCGGGGGGTTCTGACCTGTCTTTTCATCTTCCTGTAGCTGCTATTTATAGGCAGCGGTTGGGGGAAGTTATCATTCTCCGGGTGCCACATGTCCTCCTTCGGCTCAATTATTGCGGTTTCAGGGGTGCCCGATATGCGTGTCGCCCGGCACAAGGATGTCGGGTTGTCAGTCGTCGTGACGAGTGGCGCTAGCTGGTGGGTGGCATGTATCGCGTGACATGCTTCAGCAGTCGTGGTGGGTCCGGCTCCCTGTCGGGTAAATGGTGTATCGCTTGTCCGCTTCCTCTTGCGTGGCACCCTCGTATCGCGTGGTAGTGTATCGTGTTGCCCTATCGGGCAGTGACTGTATCAGCCGGCTAATTGGTAAAGAGGTCGATGTAGGTGGAACATGCTCGTGGGTCGGGATAGGCCTTTTTGCTGATAAATGAGTTGAATAATGAGGAAAACTTTGCAAAAGATGATTAAATTGAGTTAATAGCGTAGCGTGGCCTGTTTATTCAAAAACATGACAAAAGGAAGAGGAAAATAGCTAAAATAGGCAGTTTTGATAACAAAATAAGGGCCAAAAACATCACAAAATTTGGTGTTATCAACTCCCCCAAACTTAGCATTTTGATTGTCCTCAATCAATATTCAAACTTTGTTTTGTGATGCTTCTTCTTGACCGGTATAGTTTCCAGACCATGGGTTTGAGCGAGCATTGAGATGTCTTACAGAGAATACGGCCCGACCACGAACATCATACTTTATTTTTCCTGCCTTATTTAAGCAAAAATTTTCTCCACAGCTTCGGCGAGACTTGGGTGCATGATTTCGAAGTTAGCTTTCACAACAAACACCTTTTGGGGGCAGAAAGATGTGTGTTTGGGTAAGGTTAAGGCTTTTTTGGGTTTTTCCTATTTCCCATCAGTCCATCCAGGTACGGGTCCATTAGCGGGCGAGTGGTCCCTACAGTCCAAGCCAGTTGGCTTTAGAGCAGTGATTTCACATCCTACGTACCACTGCCCCAGATCTACCATGCCTAAAGATGGGTACTTTTGGAAAACAAGTGTGTATATATTTTTTTCTTTTTTTTTCATTTGGCACAACTCTCATTCTTTTATTCACTCTCATAAGGCTATTCTCTCTTTTTGTGATTTTCGTTGGGTAACGGAAAACAAGAGGAATTTTTGATGTTGTTTGGGCAGCTTTTTCCTTCTGCAAACACGTCTCTTAGCTGTTGCAAGATTATTTTTCGCAATTTTTGGCGTGGAAAGTCATAGTCTTTTGTTGTTTGAGGTTGCATTGTCAGAAAGACATAACAAAACTTGCATCTCCTTAGGCTCATAGAAAATAAACTGGCAAGAAGTCGTATCAGGTTTTTACTACATAGTGTCTTTGTACATATGTATGGAGATAAAATAAGCAAAAAATTTCAAAATTTTTGTATGAGCAAGTATATGTACACATGATATAGAAGAAGAACAAAAAGGGTGAAGTTTGAAGAAAAATTTTATACCTCCTTCACTGGTACATGGTACCCCCCCAAACTTACTCCACACTCTGTCCCAGAGTTGTGAAGTAGATAAGGTAGGTTAATGTATAACTCAGTGAGGGATTAACTGGTGAGCGTGCCTGCGCCAGATACAAGCTCCCACACATATTCTCCTCGTTTGCTGTGATAGTCGATGTGGTGGAGCTGGTCAGGCGTCTCTTCATTTGATATCAATTCCAATATGAAGATACCACAGTCGTTGGATAGAGGAATTTTTTGTGGACTGTGGTGGTAGAATCTGCTCGGCTTGTAAAATTTAGTCACCAATTCTGAGTAGCGGCGTCCATGCTCTTCATCTCTTGGCACGAACCTTCCTGGTGTGTGATCCAGAGGTTCTACCACTACTGTTGGAGCTATGGTTGGAGTCGTCACTTCTCCCGTCCTCATTCTCTTTTCAGCTGTTGTTGGCCCAGCTGCCTCGGGATTCAGGCGTTTCTGCCCGACTGTTGCTGCTTCAGCTACGGCCTCGGTGTCGATTCTTCTGTCGTGTTCATCAACTCAAATGATGGTTTGCTTTGTACAGGCCATTTCTGTTAGCATTAAACAAATTCATTGATCAATTAGATGTGCCAGTATTAGGTAGGCAGAACTAAAAATTGATATCAGCATTTAAAAAGGAAAACTCAAAGCATGATTAAATTCTGCCCGATACAGACTCTGGGTGTCGTCCATCAAAAGAACAATTTAGGCGATACAAAATTGGACGATATGGAGAAAAGATGTGCGTCATCCTCATTGCCCGATACGGGTGTGTCAGGTGATGTGGTCACGTAAAACGAAAAGCCCGACTTGAGTTAGAGTGGAAAGGTTACTACAGCGACTCCGATCCTAGGCACTCTCGTACTCCAGTATTGGACCAAACACTAGAGCCTCAACACCTCTCTCAAGGCTATTGCAAAGGGAAAACATGATTTGGTAGCTAATCGAAATGCGATTCAAGCGTACAAGCTAGAGTTCAGATGTTAAACATAGCAATCATCCGACAAATGGTACCAAACATAAAGCAACTGATAGTTAAACTTCTTCTAATTCCATTAACATATAAGGGTCTGATCACATTGCATAAGTTAAGTAAATGACTGAAATAAGGGAAGATAAATGTCGCCTTCTTGATTTAGGAGGATGATAGACAGTAGCAGACTCTCCAGCCCGATACTAGGCGGGGGCCTTGCCCGATATGCTCGTGTCGGGCGGCACACCCTCTCGGGCGACACGCTCATGACGGGCGGACGTATCGTGCGGGGCACCCTTGCCCGATACGATCGTGTCTGGCGGCACCCTCTCGGGCGACACGTCATGACTGGTGACGCGTATTCGGGTTTGGTATCGTGTCGGGCTAGAGTGTTTCTTCCAGTATCGGTCACTCATATCGGGTATCTTGTAGGCCGATATCGGCCTGCAGTGGTGCCCGGGACAACCCTAAGTGAACCATTCCCTCCCTCTTGGGATGGGGAAGTGCTCACCTAGAATCGCCCGGCACACCTCTGAGGCACGACACGCTAGCTCCAGATGGTTTCCTGAGTTGGCTTTCAGGGGGTTCTGACCTATCTTTTCGTCTTCCTGTAGCTGCTATTTATAGGCAGCGGTTGGGGGAAGTTATGGTTCTCCGGACGCCATGTGTCCTCCTTCAGCTGCATTCTTGCGGCTTCATGGGTGCCCGAGACGCGTGTCGCCGGGCACAAGGGTGTCGGGCTTTCGGTCATCGTGATGAGTGGTGCCAGCCGGTGGGTGGCCTGTATTGCGCAACATGCTTCAGCAGTCGTGGCGGGTCTGGCTCCCTGTCGGGTAGAAGGTGTATCGCTCGTCCGCTTCCTCTTGTGTGGTACCCCCATGTCGTGCAGCAGTGTATCGTGCTGCCCTGTCGGGCAGTGACCGTATCGGCCGGCTGGTTGGTAAGGAGGCTAATGCAGGTGGAACACGTTCGTGGGCCGGGACGGGCCTTTTTGCTGATAAATGAGTTAAAATCAAGGAAAACTCGGCAAAAATGATAACATTGAGTTAAAAGCGTAGTGTGGCCTGTTTATTTAGAAACATGACAAAAAGGAGAGGAAAATAGTTTAAAAGGGCAGATTTGATAATGAAATAAGGGCCAAAAACATCACAAAATTTGGTGTTATCAATAGGGAAATATGGTACAGAGCAGGCAGCAGAATTTAAAATTATATTATCATATTCCACATAAATAGTAGATCGCGTCAATAACTATAATTCAGGCAGGATGGTTAATGGGATATACTTGGTTCCAGAGCAAGTCTAGAGACAATCCTTGTTGTTGTAGATGTGTAATTGTGAATCCTAGTTGCACTGGGACACGTCTGACTACTGCTCCTATTGATCGGCACCTCGGACTGTAGCCATGAATGTTGTCTTTTTCAGCAGCTCCTCTTGTCATGAACTGTTGGTTGACGTTGTTCTCCAAGTGGCATGAAATGGCTTCCTACCTCTATGGTAGTCCACATGGACTTCCTAGAACTCATGTCATCCTGTTAGACCAGACAAGAAGGAGTCATCCCTCTTGCTGGCATACTCATGTCATCCTGTTAGACCAGACAAGAAGGAGTCATCCCTCTTGCTGGCATACTAGTCACCAGCTTTCTCTCCCATCATGACAACTCTCAATTGCTCTCTCCCTTGGCGATCTCTCCCTAATCTAGTAGGACTTGCCTGGGCTCTCGTGGTTACCACAACCAGAGAGGACAACAGTTGTTAGAGGAACTGATTCTCAGTTGTCTGTGTTATCTTTTGGGAAGCCTCCAATACCCCTCTATTTATAGTAGAGGCTAGGGTCAAGGTTCCTAGTTTCTATCCAATGCGGGATTAATGTGCGGGAGTGGAAAGGACTGGAAGAACTCAAATTTTCGCAACAATCCTAAAATTTGCACAACATGCGACAGCTAAAATTGCCATTTGGCTCATCCAGACTGACATCTCACACATGAGATGGTCGGACTGCGGTTCCCAATTGTACAAAAATTTGGCAAATCAATTCCCATCAATGTCAGACATTAATTTCCTTGTGCAATAAATATTTCTCTATCAAAACAAATAGGGAAACATCTAGAACTTTCCCCGACCAAGCTGGACCATCTCACCCATGCAAGATGGCCATTTCAGTTCACCCAGACGGTCATCTGGTGACCGAGTCGAGCCCGTTTGTCCAGTTTGGTTCGTTCCGTTGCCAATTTCAACTGATAATCGTTCCAACACCCCAACGCCCATCTCAACTCTTAAGACATCCATTTGACACTTCCAGACAGTTGTCTCAACACTTGAGATGGGCGTTTGGAGTGTTTTCATCCAGTTTTTTGCCTAAATTAAATGCCTAAACACTTTAGTACTTAATTCAACTATCATTCGAGATCTGAACTTCTCATCTAGGTCAAGACCTATGTGTGTGACCCTATAGGTCCCATATTACATTAAAAGTGAATGTCCATAACAATTTATGACATCACAAGAAAAGAGTGGTGCCTAGTCGCACATCATTACTACCCAAGTAAATGGAAAAGTTGGGGAACAACTTCAACCTACAATATGTGTATAATGTTGTAGTGTTTGTATAGTTCCTTTGCCAATGATGTCCGGATTGAACTAGAGGCATGGAGCAGTCATCTGCATTATTATTCAATCTTGTTTCTTGAACCAAGAGTAAACTGTCTAAGATATATGTAAGCTCAATATCACATATTGACTGACATGTGCATGGCCATGCTTTTCTCAGTCTCTCTTATCAAGAGGCCTCAGACATCACTCTCCATTAGGAGGGACAAATCCCATATCTATCACTCACAGTCAATCCCCGTGTGTCAAAGCCACCCAATCATTACTGTTATAACAACTGATGCTTCAGGATTGTGTTGGATGATGTCAAAGTGTACCCAACGACATGTGTTGAGTGTAGTGATTTCAAGTCTAAGAACCAAAACCACCACCATCATTGTGAGAGCTAACTATGACTTCCATGATAATGGCTTCCATGTGTCAGTCTCATGGTGGGTCTGTCTGATACATTGTTCACTAACATGGATCTATGTGTTTGGTTTGATATTGTTATATCATGACTAATGAGATTTAGTCATCAACTCACATTCTAATATTATGTGTCATTATTGTCTATAAACCTTCCACAATGACAAACAATCATGGACATAATGAGAATATGTATATTTACTCTTAATATCCATAGATCTCATCCACAAGGATAGTAACTTGAATACGTACATCATTGAGTAATATAATTCTCTAGACATTTATATTGTTACAGCATTATCTCATAACTGAATTAAATAGGATAAATTGGAATCTTGCCTTTTATTAATAAACAAAACATTTTTACATGATATGCCATTACAATCATCATGATTAGCTCTCTAGGAATACATGACCAATAGACTCCCACTTGCACTTATAGCCAATCACCCACAAATCTTATTCTGAGTGACCTAACATGAACTTCATACTTTTGCTATGAAAGTGCCTTAGTCAAGGGATAAGGATCATTGCTTTCAGTTGGAACTTTGCAGATCTTCACATATCCATGATGCATGATCTCACGTATGAGATGGAATCGCCTTTGTATATGTGTTGAGAACTGATGTGATCTGGGTTCCTTATCTTGTACAATAGCTCCATTGTTGTCACAATATACCTCAATTGCATCATTGATGCTTGGAAAACCCCAAGTTCTATGATGAACTTCTTGATCCATACATCCTCCTTTACTACACTCGATGTAGCAATATACTCAGCCTCTATTGTAGAATCAAAAATTGTCTCTTGCTTGAACTCTTCCAACTTATAGCTCTGTTGTTTAAGCAAAACACAAATCCAAATTGTGATTTGTAATCATCTTGATCAGTCTAGAAGCTTGCATCAGTGTAACCTTTTACCACCAACTCTTACTCGCCACCATAGACCAATAATTGATCCTTAGTCCTTCTCAAGTACTTGAGGATGTTCTTTACGGCTACCCAGTGAGCATCACCTGCATCTGACTGATATTTTCTCATCATGCTCAAGGCATATGAGACGTATGGACGGGTACACAACATTGCAAATATGATTGATCCAATTGTTGAGGCATATGGAATCTCACTCATGTGTTCCCTTTCTTCACAAGAACTGGTACATTGAGCCCTAGAGATAGGGACACCATGGCACGCAAGCAGGTTTCCTCTCTTTGAGTTATCCATTTTGAATCACTACACTTTGTTAATGTATGTGCTCTGACTTAGTCTGAGAAGTCTTTTGGATCTATCTCTATAGATCTTTATCCCCAAGATGTAGGATGCTTCCCCCAAGTATTTTATAGAGAATGTGTTTCCAAGCCATGCCTTTACCTTTTATAAAGTAGGGATATCATTCCCCATCAATAGTATGTCATCTACATACAATATGAGGAATGTCACTATGCTCCCACTAACCTTCTTATACACACAATGTTCATCTTCATTTTGAGAAAAGACAAACCCTTTGATGGTCTCATCAAAATGAAGATTCCAGCTCTGAGATGCTTGCTTCAACCCATAGATTAACCTTTGTAGATTACAGACTTTATTAGCAAACTTTGGATCTATAAACCCCTCAGGTTGTATCATATACACATCCTCAACAAGGTTCCCATTAAGGAAGGTGGTATTAACATCCATTTGCCAAATCTCATAGTCATGATAAGTTGCAATAGCAAGCATGATCCTGATGGATTTAACCATGGCCACTGGAGAAAAGGTTTCATCACAGTCAACACCTTGAACGTGTCTGAAACCCTTTGCAACCAATCTTCCCATATAGGTTTGAAGTTTTCCATCCATGTCAGTCTTTTTCTTGAAGACCCACTTGCACCCTATGGGTTTCACCCCTTCACGTGGATCCACCAAAGTCCATACTTTGTTGGTATACATGGATTCCATCTTAGGTCTCATGGCCTCAAGCCATTTCTCATACTCTCGTCCCTCTATAGCATCTTTATAGGATATTGTCTCATCATCTATGACCAATTCACTATCTTCGTGAGTCACAAGATATCCAACTCTCTCAGGTTCAAGGTGTTTCCTATTAGATCTACAAGGTTCATGTGTTACCTAGGGAGTTTAAGATTCCACAACACCTTATGATTCTTTAGGTTCCTCTGGTTCATATACTGGTTCTATGTTCTCTTGTTGGTCTTAAACCTCTTCGAGTTCTACTTGCATCCCACTAATTCCTTTGGAAATAAATTCCTTTTCAAGGAATACAATATTTTTGGAAACAAACACTTTGTTGTCAGATGGATTATACAAGTAGTATCCCACAGTTTCTTTGGCATAACTAACAAAGTAACATTTTTTAGATCTAGGACCAAGCTTTTTAGGAAAAATTTTCTTGACGTAAGCTTCGCAACCCCAAATCATCATAAAAGACATTTTGGGATGCTTCCCAGTCCATATATCATATGGTGTATTTCAAACTGACTTAGATGGTACACAGTTTAGTGTAAATGTGGAGGTTTTTAGAGCATACCCCCAGAAGGTAGTTGGAAGCTCAGCTAAACTCATCATCGATCGTTCCATATCCAGTAATGTGTGATTCCTTCTTTCTGATACACCATTATGTTGAGGTATTCCAGGCGGAGTCCATTTGGATACAATCCCATGGGCTCTAAGACGGTCCTCAAACTCTTGGTTCAAGTGTTCTCCACCTTGATCTGAACGAAGTGCATTAATACTCTTACCAAGTTGGTTTTGTACTTCATTCATAAACTCCTTCAACTTTTCAAGAGCTTCTGACTTATTTTTCATTAGATAAACATAGCCATACCTACTGAAGTCATCAATAAAGGTAATGAAGTATTGATACCCACCTCTAGATGTTGTTCTAAAAAGTCCACACACATCAGTATGTATGAGTCCTGATAGATCATTATCCCTCTCATTGTTGTGAGTGAAAGGGGTCTTAGCCATCTTGCCCAAAAAAATAAGATTCACACGTCTCAAATGATTCAAAATCAAAAGAGTCTAGATAACCATCCTTATGAAGTCTAGATATGTGATTCTCAATTATGTTCCCTAGACGACAATGCCAGAGGTATGTTTTATTTGATTTGTTGAGTTTTAGCCTTTTTGTATTAATTTTATATACATCTGTCTTTATATCTAACAAGTAAAGACCATAAGACATACGGGCACTATCGTAAAAGATCCCATCTTTTAAAATAGAACATCGACCATTTTTAATATGGAATTCAAATGCATCCTTTTCTAAACAAGATACAAAAATCATGTTTCTATTTATAGAAGCTACATAATAGTAGTTCTTTAACTCTATTACAAGGCATGTGGGAAGAGATATGCTATAGGTTCCAACTGCATTGGCTGCAACTCTTGCACCATCAGCAACTCACAATTCCACCTCATCTTTCCCCAAAGGCCTACTTCCCATTAGATCTTGCATATGAGAACATATGTGAGATCCAGATCTAGTATCTAATACCCAAGATTATGAAGTAGATAGATTTATATTTATAAAGTATATATCTAAAGTGGAGATCACCATCCCCATCTTCTGCTTCCTGAAAGCCTTCTAGTATAAAGGATGAGTTCCTCTTGTACTTTTCTTTCTTCTTATCTTGAGTGTTGAACAATTAGACTTAGGCTTGACTGTAGAACTCTTCTCGGTCTTGCTTTGATCCTTGGACCTGGCCTCACTAATCACCATCACGGGCTTGTCCTTCTACACTTTTGCTTTGGCATGAATCAACATGACAAGCAGTTCTGACATCTATCCAGACGAATTAATCACATGTTGAAATGCAATAAAACGGCTATATGATTATGGAATAGTCATTAGAATCATATCAGTAGCCAACTCTTGGATCAAGGTGAATCCCAGCTCTTCAATATGATACACATGTCCAATCATATTGAGCACATGTTCTTCTACTGAGGTTCCCTCTGTCAGCTTTGACTCAAGTAGCACCTTTAAGATAGCATTCCTTTCTTTCCTATCAAGACTGAGTGTTACCTTTATAATATGTGTCACCATATCAAGAACTCTCACGTCCTCACATTGCTCGTGCAACTCATAGTTCATGCAACTTAGCATAAGGTACTTTATCTCGAAGGCAGGATTGGCATGCTTCCAGTAAGCATCCACATGTGCCCTAGGTGCATCAGGAGGAGGTATTTCAGGCACCGATTTGTTAAGGACGTAGAGCTTGCACTCTTCATTGAGAACCCTTCTCAAAGTCCAAAACTAGTCATGGAAATTTCTCTCGTCAAGTTTGTCTTTCTTCAGGACCAATCGCAAATCAGATTTGTTCATCATTGATTCTACAAGATAAAATTTGCATTTATCAAAAACCATTTTTGATTTGATTTAATTTGATTTGATTTGAGAAATTAGATGATATTAATTAGGTATTTAATTATTAGCACTTGCACTATTTTATTTGAATTAATATCCCTCAATATCAATTTGGAAGATTGCATTGTACAATATTCTAGTGGGCTAAGATCCATGTTTCATCAAGTCATCAGTCAACTTTTGTCGATCGCCCACAACCTGACTATTTAGGTAGGCCATCATGCCAATTGCATCATATGCAACTCTTAGATAGATGATATGTGCAACACATTGACATGATCATCTCCATGCCTCTGGGCTTGTGCTCTCCAAGTCACCAGTTAAGCCTGACCTAATAGTCAATACAATAGATACGCACCATGTTTTGTACAAATCTACATTTACCATCACACTCCCACGAGATAGACGGTGCACCATGCTTTGTGCAAATCTAAACTTAGTCAATCAAGCTTTTCATGTGTATTGCTAATGGAAGGCATATGAGACTTAATATTTTAGTTGAGGGAGTTTGTATAAATACATATACTTTATCCAATCACCACATACATAGTATGTTTCATATACATGTTATATCCCACAACAAAAACATGCAATAAACGAAAGCAATGGTTATGGGCAGTCCTAATGTAATCCTTAGAGACACAAGGAATTACGATCATCTAGGTTTACATCACATGTAGAAACATGTTGTTGATGAAGATCTATTCTTATCAATCTGGGTTGATCGGTTCAACCCTTGAACCGATCAGCTTGTCTTTTGGTCGGTTGTTAGGTCATCTCAACGGTCGTATGGTCCATCTATCCACCATCAGCTGGATCCTCCATCTGATTGGTCTGGCCCACCAGGTTATCAGTTCGGCTTGTCTACCATGTTCTCTAGGTTCCTTCAGTCGGTTGACCCATCTTCGGGATGCCTTCAGCTTCGTCACAATAGGAAAGTAAACTACCCTACTTTTACATGATTATATGGAAACCTCAAGTTACATTCGAGGGGAGAAAGGGTAGGAGAGAATTAACATTACATTGGGAAGATGAGATAGAGGCTCGATACGTAGACCGAGATAAATAGATGAATCAACCACATACAACCATGCACAGATAGGAGTTATTGGCCATAACCATGCCACACATCCACCATCACAACCATTTTAGGGTGACGCATGTAAATTGCATATATATATATATATATATATATTAGTTTGGTATTGTTGTGGTGTTTGGATTTGACAAGATATTATTCGCATCGCATGCAATAATAGAATGACAAAACCAAAATATGATCATATCAATTATCCCCTAATATTGTAAATTGACGTTGGCTCTGATACCACTGTAGGGAAATATGGTACAAAGCAGCAGGAAGTGGAATTTAAAATTTTATTACCATATTCCCCATAAATAGTAGATCATTTCAATAACTATAACGTAGGAAGGATGGTTTATGGGATATACCTGGTCCAGGAGCAAGTCCAGTGACAATCTTCGTCATTGTAGATGTGCAACTCTAAATCCTAATTGTATCAGGACACATCTTACTACTGCTCCTACTAATCGACACCTCAGATTGTAGCCATGAATGTCGTCTTCTTCAACATCTCCTCTTATCATGAACTACTGGTTGAAGTTGTTCTCCAAGCAGGAAATAATGGCTTCCCGCCTCTACGTTAGTCCACACACACTGCTTAGAATTCATGTCATCCTATTTGACCGAACAGGAAGGAGTTGTCCCTCCTCCTGGCGTACTAGTCACCAACTTGCTCTCCCACCATGACAACTCTCAGTTGTTCTCTCCCTTGGCTATCCCTTCCTAGTCGGGTAGGACTTGTTTAGGCTCTCATGGTTACCACAACCAGAGAGGACAACAGTTGTCAGAGGAACTGATTCTCAGTTGTTTGTGTTGTCTTCTGGGAAGCCCACAATACCCCTTTATTTATAGTAGAGGCCAAGCTCAAGGTTCCCAGTTGCTATCCAATGCGGGATTAATGTGCGGGAGTGGAAAGTATCAAAAGAACTTGAATTTTTGCAACAATCCTAAAATTTGCACAACCTACGACAGCTGAAATGGCCGTTTGGGTCAGCCAGACTATTGTCTCACACGTGAGACAATCGTCACACACTATAAGATGGTCGTTTTGCAGTTCCTAGTTTTACACGAATTTGGTAAATCAATTCCCATCAATGTTAGACATTGATTTCCTTGTGCAACAAGTATTGCTCAAGCAAAACGAATAGGGAAACATCTAGAACCTTCCCCAACCAAGATGGACCATATCACCCATGTGATACGGCCATCTCAGTTCACCTAGACAGTCATTTGGTGACCCTAGTCGAGCCTGTTTGTCCGAGTCAGTTCGTTCCATTGCCAATTTCAACTTACAACCATCCCGACTCCCAAACGCCTGTGTCAACTCTTGAGATGGCCGTATCAACACTTGAGATGGGTGTTTGGAGTTTTGTCAACCTGTTTGTTGCATGTATTGTGAGAACTCATTACACTAAACAAGATTACTCAAAACGCAAAGCACAATCGATCACTAATTAATCACATACCCAAAAATATGGGTAAATTAAAACCGATTTCAACATCAGCACCAGCTCATTAACATTTGCATAAGAGCCCAACATCTTTCTTATATCCATACTATGATAAGAATTTGATACAAATTGTACTATCGTATTAGCCACAACATATATACACAGGAGAACAATATATGTATATGCTACACAAACAAGCATTAATATGCTAACAAAAGTTTGATTCGTTTGAAACACCATATAAAAACTTTTCCTGCCTGGACCTGAGAGTACAGGGATGACTCTAGGACACACTAGACATCTAATCAACTTTCTCATAGATTCATTACTATAACTCCTCTTTGCTGCCACAGGTTTGTTTTCATCACTTCAGATTACCTAAAAAGATGTGGCAAACCACAAGGGTGAGACCCATGTCCCAGCAAGAGATATAACCTCCAACAACGCTTATTGATTACAACATTTTAGGTAATGAGATAGTTTAAGAAGTTTAATCATATATAAAAAAATAGGCTCAGCAACACTGATGATTAACGAAATACATAAAGGAGCTGATAACAATTATCATCATAAAGTTGACTATCATCATTTTCCTTATTAACTGTATAAGAGATTCAATAACATATGCATAACTAGAATAAGCAAGTCTAGTAGCATATTATCTCTATTAACATGAATAAGTATACATTCATAAGAATAGCTAACAACATTAGCATGTCTAACAGTTTGAACATATCAATATCATAAGCAGAGCTATCAACATAAGCACGAGTATTTGCATAAGCATGATTAGTAGTATAGGCATTTCTAATTATAGAGGCATGGCTAGCATGCTAAACATAACTAACAACATGATATAATTAGCATCATGATTATAATCAGCACTAGAAGTATAGATATCAACATAAGCATGACTAATGTGTGTACACATTTACAATCTTATGCATATTCACAACATAAGTATAATTACTATCTCTTAAGCATCATCTTTATGTAAAGAGAACAAACAAGGGTTATTTAATGTGAAGTATCGTGTATAACCCTAAACAGATATGCTATACGACTATATTACATCTTTTATTATGCCGAGAGGAATTTGAGGATACCACTCAAAATCCAACTGACCACTGCTAAGTCAAAATAAGTGCCATACAAGATCTAGGAAGAGTCAGACTCCTAAGATCTTCTCTGCCCTCGGTCAGTATGGGTCAACCACAGTGACACATAAGGTCAAGGTGCTAACATCCTAGTCTGTCCTTAGTACAGGTCATGGAACTAGTGAAAGGAGGTGGATATGCATACCCTACCATCTAAGGTACAACCACAGTTGTCCCCCAATATCATCACATAAATAATCACCGAGACACGACCGTATCCATTCTCAAACTGAGGGCTAGGTATGACCGCACTCATCCTCCCTAAACACTTGAATTCAAAATGACAAGCACCCTGCATACTCATCAGTATGCGCTCCAAGTTTCCCTTAGGAATACTCGTTTCACCATCTGGCAAGTTTTGACACTCGGATGGATCTATGGCACAGGGCACTACATGATTAGAGTTCCACTTAATTAGTTATGCCAATTGGGTGAATTAAGGTTGCATCAAACAAGTGGACATACAAACCCTAATTCACTTCTAGAAAGCATATAAATATCACAACTTTTAACAGATATAAAATGTGTGGAACATAATTTTTCATCTCATCATCACATGGTACTATTCACTTGCCATTCATGAGACCACACTAGTCATCATACTATCACAAGATATAAATCCTTTTTCACAATATCATACGGTATCAACCCTTATCAACACAAGAGTTTTACACCTCATTCAGGGCTCAACCATGCCCAAAGGTCATTAAGACCATGATACTATTCCCTACAAGATCATCATTATCTTTGCATGCCTTATAACAAGGCTCAACAACATCACTTACATATAATACACCAGATCAACACAATATTGCATTAATAAGCTAGGAGATATTCATAAATAATCATAGTAGGGTTATATTAACATTAAGAACATTCCTTCATTACATCAACATGCAAGGAATCTAGATATGATTAACCCTCATCATATTCATAATGCACATGTTTAGCATAAGAAAGTATCAACCATGTGGCTATGATAACCACCAATTAACACATTAGGGTTATGATCATATTAACGAGGTTATTCCACCATCATTCCATCATGTTAGAATGTTACACATGAATACTCATCTTTATCTATTTGCATTAGAGTTAGGTTCAACATGACAAATTATATCAATGTTATTAATCAGCACTTATACCCAAACCCTAACTCACGGCATCCCCATTGGATCATGGATGCATAAGGTGAAGCATCACCATAACATTCCATACTATTCTCAAGTATGAACCCACACATAAATCAAGGTTTAACCATCAGGTTATATCATACTAGGGTTTCAACAACAATAAGAGAGTACCCCATGATTGAATTTGTCATTCAAGGACTATTCATACCCAATTACCATCATTTAGTTATATTAAAGCTAGGTATAACAAGCTATACCTCATTAGGGTTACAAATCAACACAATATGGTTATCATCCCTTCTATTCATATGAGTGAATAGGTAATGCTACCTTATTAAGGGTAACCATGCATGTGTTCCATCATCATTCAACCCATATCACCATACCACAATGTCACCCAGAACCATTAGATGTTTAAAAGGTAAGACCATTGGTTGTTTACATAAGTAAACACCTTGGATAAACAAACTATAAAGTCCTTGATTTGTTCTCTAGAAAGAGTCACCATTTAACCCTAGACATCCCTTGATTAACAACACAAAAATTTCCATTGAGAGTAGGGTAAAACCCACAATCGACTGTTCATTTAAAACAAGCCATCCATTGTCAACAAGTAAGCTCCTTAAGTTGATTATATAAAGGAAACCATCTAAATCACATTATTAGAAACAAAATATTATATTAGCCATAATTCCACTTTTTTGGAGGAATAAATAGTATATCTTGACCATTGGGTCAAGTTCATATGTTAAAACCATCAATTACAGTATAGGTCCGACCATTGCATCAAGTGACCCAAGAAACCATTGGTCTAAGGATTATTTGATGCTACAACTACAATGCTTAACTTACCATAGGTTGTAGATACGTGATCTACCATCATTAGTGACCATGAAATCACCATAGGTTGTTAGATCAACACTATATTCATTATTCAACATCAAATATTAAGCTAGTGTCATCATTGATTGATAACATCAATGGGGTACTTAATGATTGATCATTAAACTTCTAATTGATTCAAAACCTAACCTAAGGGGGTGACCATAGGCTGTCTCCATCATTTGACACCTTTGATCACGACCATCAGTTGTCATGAAGACAACACCATAGGGTTGTAGCAATGGCAACTTCATCGGGTCATGGATTTATATAAGAAATCAGCTTTAAACCCTAAAATTAACCATTGGTTGATAGGTGCTTAGCACCATAGGTTGTAAAAACAACCTGATCCAAGTCATATTATACCTTAGGAATAACGTACACATGATCACAAGCACTATTCGAGAAATCGGTCCGCACAGACGCATATATTCCTACATATACCTATTCAGTCACCCTACCACACCGTATATTACTAATCGGTCCACTAAGCAGTCATAGGCCGCATATACTCCCGCTTGGCTGATTAAGCAACCGATTAAACTCTTCTTTTTGAAAATCCCCCAACTAATGTTCATGCATTTCGTACATACATTCATATATATACACATATTTCATTATATATATAAATTAAGATATATAGTCATTGAATTATATGTATATATTGTAATACATATAAAAATTTTCCACATGCATTTGTACATTTATTCGAATACCTTTTGATATATTAACATGTATAGATACATACACAATATATCTAAATATACAATCACATATTTGTTCATGCATATATACATTTTGAATTATTCTTATTTATATACACTATACATATATTTGTACATTGATTCACCTACATTTTAGTATTTGTACATATATTACAAACACATTCTATATATAGACGTATATACATATATAAGCATATCATACATCATACATGCATATTAATATGTTTATAAGTAAATAGATGTACGTGCCTACACTATATATTTTAATTTATGATCTAGCTATATTATTTTATATATAATTAGTTTATTGAAATAAAAAAAATCCAAAACTATATATACTCCCGTATATACTCCCACATACCGCATATACTCTATGCAATACCCTCTCCACCCATACATCGCATACTGATATCCTAAACCATGATCACATGTTCATCTAGAATTGAAATCAGAATAGGGAACATCATAAAAATTGAAAGAACATGAGCTAGCAAGCTTATGGTAAGCAATAAACGTGGAGAAAGTTACAAAACTTTCCTCTAATGAGAAGATGAAACCCCCCATAGAAGAAATCTCGAGTAGGTAGGGTAGAAAATCTAAGAATAAGATATCAATTTGTAACAACCCTGCCTCCCGGTAACCCCCAATTAAGGGAGACCGAAAGGTCGGTGCCATTATCCAATTAACAGGATCAAAGGTTCGACAAATAATCAATAACAATTATGAAATTCTACTAACTAACTCAAATTTGTTATAAATTTAAAACTTTACTTACCTTTGAAAACCTTGGAAATCTATCTATCCTAGTCTTGAATTATTCTATCTAATCCTCCTTGCACTTTATTTCTTTTTCCGCAATGTGTCACTTTACTATTTGTTCTTTCAATTGTTGTACCTAAAACGCCAACAAACAAAACGTCAGTCAGTATATCGAAATATACTGGTATGTGGGAACAACCAAAAACTTGCAAATATGGCTCACAATTTAATAATCACAATCAAATTAATTAACAAGCCAATTTACACTTTTCAGTATGACATTCTCCACCACTTTTGCCCTAACCCTGGCATACCCACCTTAGGGTGCCCTTTGCCAATGACTTATGGCCACCTTCTCAATCCCGAGCTTGGTGCCTGGGGGTCACCACTCATGGTGCCCACTAGTCATGCAATCTCATAGGCCACCTTCTCATTCTCGAGCTTGGTGCCTAGGGTCACCACTCAAGGTGTCCATTGGTCTACCCATCTGGGCCTGACCTTTGGCATCATCCATCAGGGTGGCATGTAGGTGCAAGAATACATATTTCTATTTTTAATGTGTTAATCATAGTGACTTTATGATTTGCAAATATGAACATCCAACATATAATTTGCATTCAATGTGATTAACCATTCGGAAAATCCTCGGGAAACTAAGGCAGTTATCCATAATTAACCACATACATGTTAAGCAGACTTGAATGCAGAAATAACCAATCAAGAAATCAAACAAGTGCACACAGGTTGATCCTAAAAAAGGCATTCAATTCTCTATCATCAATCATGTCATCTTGATCCATTAATCCTAGTTGTTTCCTAGGTTATTTTTCCTTTTTAGGGTTTGACCATAATTAGGGTTTCACTTCCTCTTTACCACTTTTACTTTATCTTTATCGAAATATCCATCAAACCCTAATTATCTCAGTTTATTTTCCATTAAGATCTTTAAGATCAGGTTCGGCCCACAAAACCCTAATTTTTGGATTAATTATATCTTTTCTTTCCCACTTAGGTTTCTAAGGGTATTAATTACAACATTAGATTTAAAACCCCAATTCTTGCAATTCCATCATCAAAATAGGTTAAAAACTAACTTTATCATTGAACAAGTTAACCATGCTTGAATTAACCTAATTGCAATAAGAAATCTACCCTTAATCTACCATTAGGGTTTCTATTCACAAATTAACACCTTTTTTCATAAACATTAGATACTTTTGCAAACATTTACTGATTTAGACTTTCAAACCATTTTTAATGCATTCCTCATATTTTTCTGATCATTTTTCATGTATTAACTTCCCTCATCTGAATTTTCTATCAGAAGATATGATTTTATTACGAAAATTCCTTTTACTTGATTTACTTACTATTTCCAGAAAAATATGGATCGTTTGATCCGTGGTCCGCTGGTCCACTTAGGATCCAATGACCACGATCACGTGCACCTATTTGCGATGAAGAAAACAACTAAAAGATTCAACTAACCTCGACGCATTAGGAGAAGGTGAAGGGCAATTTGGTAAACAACCGTGAGGTTGTCTTCAACCTTGCGTTGAGTGCAACAGACCCGCAGTCAACTCAAATGTTGACTCTACGATCCATCCATCCTTCGAGCTCGCCAAGAATCCAGGAAGCTTCGTCTTCCTATGTCGAAGCTACCCAGGTTTTCAATCATTCACCCGGAGCTTGCCAAGATCTCCTCCTTCTCGCCGGACTCTGGCAAGGTTGGCTGCGGGGTTGGGAGCGAAGGTCAGGGCGAAGTGGACAATTGATTGTACGAAAACGGTCCTTGGTTAATTCCGCAGCATCTAAACTAGCAAAAAGGGATGTTGGTTCCCTCCTTAACCCTCCCCTATTTATAGGGTCGAGGCCAGGTTTGTGGGAATTGGGGGTTTCCCAAAACGAAGGCCAAACCTGTGCAAACCAGGGATGACTCCTCTGCGATTTTGTCTCCTGAGTCCAATGGGACTATGATCACACGACCACTCTCTATGAATCTCAAGAAATTTGAAGAGGAAAAATTCTCTATAAACACGCAGAGTCCTAGTCCCAGTAGGACTTAGATGATGACCGATTGTTGTTGGATTAAGATCCAATGGCCAGTGTTATCTGCGTTTGATCAAAAAGGAAAATCCTTTTCCTAATTCTGAATAAATCCAATTTTAGCAATTTTCTTAGGAAATTCATATCTTTCAAACCCTTGCTCCTTTTTAACTCAAATTTTAAGGGAAGGTTTGCCTTGGCATTATCTAGTTTTGAACGAAGTTTGGGAAGCAACTTGCAATGTATGAGAAGGTTTCCTTCTCTCCCAAGTTATCTTATCCAATTAATCAAAACTTAATTAGTATTCCTATTCCTTTTGCTTCTATCTTGTTATTTTGGGTCCCTTGGACCTCAAGACAACCTAAGGGCACGAACTCCCATATTGGGGAGAATATATTTTCCTTTAACTTCTCTTAATTGTCAATTACTCATATTTCCTTTTTATTTAACAAATCCTTTTCCTTTTTATTTCTCTTTTCAAGGATTTCTCTTTACCTCTCTTCTATTTTCCTATTGGAATTCTTTTTAACATTAGGAATCCTTGGGATACACAAATCCACCAAGGATAACTTGATTATACCTCTTTTCGCATATTTTCCACATTTCATCATTATTTTCAATTTCTTTCTTAACAAGGAAATACTTAATTAGTCTTTTCCTTTCTTATTGAATCCTCTATGCAACTTTAGACTCCTTGGGACCCAAGGAACCCAAGAGGCACGAAATCCCTCTTTGGATTTGCCTTCTAGAGGTTTCCACATCTCTCTTTTCTCAAATTCTCAGTTATTCATTAATTTATTGAATTTCCTTTTTATTGGGCCCAATAGTCAATAAAGCCCACAACACAATCATCAAGGCTATTGTAAACGAAATCCATTTATTTCCAATCATTTCTCCAATTATCTTTAATGTGAGAAATTACATTTCTCACCAAAGGAACCCAAAAATTGGGGTTGTAACATCCTTCCCCTCTTATAAGAATTTTTGTCCTCAAAATTCCATCAAGCAGGCAAACAAACAGGATAAGCCTTTCTTATGTCCATCAGGGCTCCCATGTGGCTTCACCCTTTCCATGGTGCTTCCCAAGAACCTTTATTATCTCATATTCTTCCATCTGAGTTCTTTCTTACCTTGATATATCGTACCCTCATAGGTGACTCAGGACATTTCAACCTCTCAAAAGCTGAATAGGTTCAAGGCTCAGCACATGGCTTGGGTACCTCACATAGTGCCCTAGATCGGACTCACAAAACACATCGCACATCATGTTATCCTGTGGGGTAAGGTTAAACACAACCATCTCTACCAATCCATCTCAAATGGACCCATATATCGGGGACTTAGCTTTCTTAGTTGTAGCTTAGAGGGGTCAGATTTTCACATCTCATATTTTCCCATAGTGAACTGCATGTCAGTCTGCTTTGCATCAGCTCGTGACTCATGTCACCACTGGGCTCTCTCTCGGCCATTGCACGATCAAAGCGACTTCATCTGCACACACTATGGTTCTTTTCTGACCTTCGTGAGGCCTCCTTCACCAACATCATCTTAATGAAGTAGTGACCGACACAACCTCTCTATAAGACTCTTGCATCTTGATAAAGGCTATGGTGGTTAACATCACATCTTAAGAACTATATGTATGTATCACCCTGAATGAGCACACATGCTCTCATCAGACCCTCTGGTCTAGATCATACTGTCCATTAGTATGGGGTGATAAACTGTACCAACACTAAGTTCTTCTTGTATCTACTTCCACCTCATGGAAGTGAACCTTTAGGTCACATCAAGAACTTTTGAATTCGCATCATGGTGTAGTTGAACCATCTCTTTTCATATGTAGTTCAACCAGATCTGTCCCTTGACAGAACTCTTCCTTTCTCATGTCATCTAGGTAAGGTGATCTACCATAACCCATATTGTATCTTGACCTTCTTGGTCTAGGAGAAACCCACAACCTCCATAATGATGAACTCCCATTCCCTCTCGGGAACTCTTTATACTTTATATCCATGCACTGGGTTAATGGTGTTCGTCCTTCACCTCCTGGCTTGCATGCTACATGCAACTTTGTTTTAAGCATCCAGAATGCTACCATCACTTACTATCTTTGTAGTACCAAGGTATATCATGTCCTCCTGTATTGTTATGATTCCTCAAGCTTGATACCTCGGAAACCCTAAACCACTCTCAAAATGGTTTTATTACCTTCCTATCCAAAGAAGTGTATCTGAGGTTCTATCACCATCCTCTTACTACATCAAGGACTAAACTGGCTACCCAAATAACCATTAACTTGTTCAACATATCTTATTACATCCGAGTGTTAGCCAAAACACATCTTCTTTCCAAACATAGGGTTAGTCGAACAATCTCAACTTCTTCTAGCTTCCAGCTAAACTAGGTAGCTATATCTCAACCAGAGCATTCATTACCACTCCTTATCCTTACGTGTTAGTTAATGTCGAAGACATACACCTCCATGCATTATACTTATCATCTCATCTCAAACTCTAAGTTTGTCTTCATCAAGAAACTCTGAGCTCATCCTCATGGTGATCAAACTCCACCTTCTAATTCCTTGTAACACTTGCAAAAATCCACTTAGTTCAAGATAAAACATCCTGACAAGATGATCTCCTTAATACTCTTAGTGTTTGTAAACCATCCATGTATTATTATCTCCACAAAGGTATGTTATCATCTCTATCCTCATACCTTGTAGCAACGTTCCAACTTCCATCATCTTTTTCCTTGGTGTAAGGCATGCGTACTATCATATCTCTCACTCCCATAACAAGAGGAAATAAGCATTTGACTACAATCCAAATAGAGAGTTCTTCCTATTCCAAGAATAGAGATGGTACATCCCACCTTGCCAGTACACCTTCAAATCTAAGTTAGAACGTGCAACTTATGTCTCTACAAATACTATGATATCAAAATTACATCCATGGAAAACTGGTTTTGAACCTACTTGGTCCAAGCACAACCCTTGGTCATTTCCTCTAGGTCTATAGGGTGCCGGCACTTTGGGGTCATCCCTCTTCCCTTATGCATCCAGAGAGTGCCCTACTCATCTGCCCTTTGGGTCCCATGAGTTCATGAAGGTTATTAATCTCCTAACCCATGGTCCTCAGACAATGATAGTTGTTACCTCCCGACCCTATGGTCATGTGTAACTAGGGAATTATACAACTCCTTCTTCCATTGGTCTTATCCCTACTTGACCCTAGGATAGACTTAGGATTCTATAATGGTACATGTCCAACTTAGGACCTTACCCAATCCTTCATCATCTCTCTCTGCATTCATGACTGACTTTCATCCCTTCATAGGGGTCATGGCAACCTGCCTACCTTGGTCAGGCCCCATACCGGTTACCTCCATAGTAACACATCCATATGCACTTAGAGATGGTTATCTATGGGTCTACAGGTTCATACTCATACCATGTACTTTTCACTTAGCTTCTCAAGATCCTATGAAACCACTTTAGGTTACCAACAAAACTGGTATACACCCTACAAAAGGATCCCTCTCCCAGGATGGGAGGAAACTACACTCCTGACAACAAGGTCACAACCGTCCTTAGGGTTTACATTCATATGAGCATGTCTAACCCAGCAGCCACTAAGGCACAAGCAGATCACCTATCAAACCATGCTAGGTCATACTTTTTCTCATCCTCAACATTAGACCAACTTAATTGTGAGGGGTTCATCAAACATACCTTAACTTAAGGGGTTTCCTTTTCTCTACACATGAGGAGTACCATGCTCAAAATTATAGAGACTCAAATTTCATCATGAGCATCGGGCACACTACTTCCCCCCTTAGGCCTAGTAACCCTAGGTTCTCCTTTGGGTACCCAACTACATGCTCAACCTCTTAACCACGAATCCAGCATGTCCAAGGTATGTCATGTACCTCCATGAACTTTCTACTCGAGCAACGCTTCAAAGTTGAGTCCTCTTCTAGGGCAACCAACTAGGTATAAAGCCTCACAACTGGTTACTTAAACCTCCTCAGGGTCTAAAACACTCTTTATCTCCTCCAGTAGGTAACCACTTATACCATGGGTACTAGAAGCATCGTCCTCTCTCTAGGGTTTGGTTCCTCTAAAGGCAACCAAGATATCATCAGCCTCCAGGAATCAAGCATAAGGCAACCACTATCACCCACGTAGGTCGCATCATCTTTAACTCCCCACTATTCTTCAATTTTCAGAGTTTTAGACTTCCAGCCTCCTTGTTGGGGTCATGCTTCCTCTCTCTAGAGCTAAAACCACCTCCAACCATACCTACTAGAGGTCCCTTCTCCATGAAGGCTCATGTTCTCAAGGAAACCCCTATGTGGTTGAAGCCTATGCTCAACTTATCTCTTTATGCTTATCTCATAAGCCATCCATCATGCCCTTCTGGCCAGGGTTTCAACCCACTACCATACCACTGACGTACTCTGGGGGCATGATATCCCCTAATTGTGTAAGCCATAAGGCTTCTATAGGTCCTTCACTAACTTCATCCATGAAGGGGCTATCCTTTGCTTAACACACACGACCCTTTCCCGGGTTGCCAAAGGTTCTTGGTCACCCAACCTCACATGGCTCGTATGGCAATCCAAACATCTGGTCAACCATGACATCTAACTCATCATGTCATCTCTCTCTCTCTAATCTTCACTTAGGGTTAGGGTTAACATCATCCTCAAAGGATGTGCTAGGTCTCTACTTTTAATGGAGGTCTCTACCTCCAAGACTACTTCTCTCTACTCATCCTCCAGACAAGGAGTTCTATCCTCAGGTCTCTCCTGAGGGCAAAGACAACTCGTATCATACGACCTAAGCATGTATCTATTCTTTAGTTTGCGCTTAATCTATTAAGCTTATGTCCATGACATCTTATTTACATGCTTTTTATTAATTTTGTGTAGGATTCCCTAGACCTTATTAACTTTTCCCATACCTCAAGAGGGTGAGGATAAGAGAGAAAACCCTAATCCTTAAGGTCCTTAACAGAATTTGAGTTGAGAAGGGATGAACAAGATGAGAGAGTCCTAAAGGTATCTTATTTCGAGCCATATCCTAAGACATCGGCCAGGCAGTCACACAATCTGGGAGTCCTCGTATTCCGACTAGCGGTGCGGGGAAAAATATTGCCAGCCCCCGGACGTGATCCTTTTCTAGACACCTCTGTCTTTCGGATAATCCTCTAATAACTCCCTTGGGTTCTACAGAATTTGTAAAATTTAATCATTATTAAAGATTACTTGAGGAACCTAGGCTCTGATACCAATTGTAACAACCCCACCTCCCGGTAACCCCCAATTAAGGGAGACCGAAAGGTCGGTTCCGTTATCTAATTAACAGGATCAAAGGTTCGACAAATAATCAATAACAATTATAAAATTTTACTAACTAACTCAAATTTGGTATAAAATTAAAACTTTACTTACCTTTGAAAACCTTGGATATCTATCTATATAGGTCTTAAATTATTCTATCTAATCCTCCTTGCACTTTATTTCTTTTTCCACAATGTGTCACTATAGTATTTGTTCTTTCAATTGTTGTTCCTAAAATGCCGACAAACAAAACGTCGGTCAGTATATCGAAATATACTGGTATGTGGGAACAACCAAAAACTTGCAAATATGGCTCACAATTTAATAATCACAATCAAATTAATTAACAAGCCAATTTACACTTTTCAGTATGACATTCTCCACCACTTTTTCCCTAACCCTGGCATACCCACCTTAGGGTGCCCTTTGCCAATGACTTATGGCCACCTTCTCAATCCCGAGCTTGGTGCCTGGGGGTCACCACTCATGATGCCCACTAGTCATGCAATCTCATAGGCCACCTTCTCATTCCCGAGCTTGGTGCCTGGGGTCACCACTCAAGGTGTCCATTGGTCTACCCATCTGGGCCTGACCTTTGGCATCATCCATCAGGGTGGCATGTAGGTGCAAGAATACATATTTCTATTTTTAATGTGTTAATCATAGTGACTTTATGATTTGAAAATATGAACATCCAACAGATAATTTGCATTCAATGCGATTAACCATTCGGAAAATCCTCGGGAAACTAAGGCAGTTATCCATAATTAACCACATACCTGTTAAGAAGACTTGAATGCAGAAATAACCAATCAAGAAATCAAACAAGTGCACACAGGTTGATCCTAAAAAAGGCATTCAATTCTCTATCATCAATCATGTCATCTTGATCCAATAATCCTAGTTGTTTCCTAGGTTATTTTTCCTTTTTAGGGTTTGACCATAATTAGGGTTTCACTTCCTCTTTACCACTTTTACTTTATCTTTATCGAAATATCCATCAAACCCTAATTATCTCAGTTTATTTTCCATTAAGATCTTTAAGATCAGGTTCGGCCCACAAAACCCTAATTTTTGGATTAATTATATCTTTTCTTTCCCACTTAGGTTTCTAAGGGTATTAATTACAACATTAGATTTAAAACCCCAATTCTTGCAATTCCATCATCAAAATAGGTTAAAAACTAACTTTATCATTGAACAAGTTAACCATGCTTGAATTAACCTAATTGCAATAAGAAATCTACCCTTAATCTACCATTAGGGTTTCTATCCACAAATTAACACCTTTTTTCATCAAAATTAGATACTTTTGCAAAAATATACTGATTTAGACTTTCAAACCATTTTTAATACATTCCTCGTATTTTTATGATCATTTTTCATGTATTAACTTCCCTCATCCAAATTTTCTATCAGAAGATATGATTTTATTACGAAAATTCCTTTTACTTGATTTACTTACTATTTCCAGAAAAATATGGATCGTTTGATCCGTGGTCCGCTGGTCCACTTAGGATACAACGACCATGATCATGCACACCTATTTGCGATGAAGAAAACAACTAAAAAACTAAACTAACCTCGACGCATTAGGAGAAGGTGAGGGGCAATTTGGTAAACAGTCGCGAGATTGTCTTCAACCTTGCGTTTAGTGCAACAGACCCGTAGTCAACTCAAACGTTGACTCTACGATCCATCCGATCTTCGAGTTCTCCAAGAAGCCAGGAAGCTTCGTCTTCCTCTGTCGAAGCTACCCAGGTGTTCAATCGTTCGCCCGGAGCTCGCCAAGATCTCCTCCTTCTCGCCGGACTCCGGCAAGGTTGGCTGCGGTGATGGGAGCAAAGGTCAGGGTGAAGTGGACAATTGATTATACGAAAATGATCCCTGGTTAATTCCACAGCATCTAAACTAGCAAAAAGGGATGTTGGTTCCCTCCTTAACCCTCCCATATTTATAGGGTTGAGGCCAGGTTCGTGGGAATTGGGGGTTTCCCAAAACGAAGGCCAAACATGTGCAAACCAGTGATGACTCCCTGCGATTTCGTCTACTGAGTCTAATGGGACTATGATCACACGACCACTCTCTATGAATCTCAAGAAATTTGAAGAGAAAAAAATTCTCTATAAACACGCAGAGTCCTAGTCCCAGTAGGACTTAGATGATGACCGATTGTTGTTGGATTAAGATCCAACGGCCAGTGTTATCTGCGTTTGATCAAAAAGGAAAATCCTTTTCCTAATTCTGAATAAATCCAATTTTAGCCATTTTCTTAGGAAATTCATATCTCTCAAACCCTTGCTCCTTTTTAACTCAAATTTTAAGGGAAGGTTTGCATTGGCATTATCTAGTTTTCCACGAAGTTTGGGAAGCAACTTGCAATGTATGAGAAGGTTTCCTTCTCTCCCAAGATATCTTATCCAATTAATCAAAATTAATTAGTATTCCTATTCCTTTTGCTATTATCTTGTTATTTTGGGTCCCTTGGACCTCAAGACAACCTAAGGGCACGAACTCCCATATTGGGGAGAATATGTTTGCCTTTAACTTCTCATAATTGTCAATTACTCATATTTCCTTTTTATTTAACAAATCATTTTCCTTTTTATTTCTCTTTTCAAGGATTTCTCTTTACCTCTCTTCTATTTTCCTATTGGAATTCTTTTTAACATTAGGAATCCTTGGGATACAAAAATCCACCAAGGATAACTCAATTATACCTCTTTTCGCATATTTTCCACATTTCATCATTATTTTCAATTTCTTTCTTAACAAGGAGATACTTAATTAGTCTTTTCCTTTCTTATTGAATCATCTATGCAACTTTAGACTCCTTGGGACCCAAGGAACCCAAGAGGCACGAAATCCCTCTTTGGATTTGCCTTCTAGAGGTTTCCACATCTCTCTTTTCTCAAATTCTCAGTTATTCATTAATTAATTGAATTTCCTTGTTATTGGGCCCAATAGCCAATAAAGCCCACAACACAATCATCAAGGCTATTGTAAACGAAATCCATTTATTTCCAATCATTTTTCCAATTATCTTTAATGTGAGAAATTACATTTCTCACCAAAGGAACCCAAAAATTGGAGTTGTAACGGAATTTGTCCATCTAGCACCTTACTTCATCAAATGAGCAAACCCTAAGCGTAAGGAGCAAGAAAGGTAGGGTTTTAGAGCTTTAGAGCAATTTCTACCACGAAACAGCAAGGTTCCAACTTGGAGGAAGGTCTAAGGAAGGAGAATAGCAAGAGAAATGGAGAATGAAGGAAGAAAATAACTTTCCTTGGTCAAAATCCCTAGAAGATGACCTTGGAAACCCTATGTAGGGCTAAATGGAGCTCTAGGAGACCTTCTTCTCCAAAAAGTGGTTGTCTTCTACCTTAGAGCACTTGGTTCCATTGAAAAACTGAAGGGATTCGTTTCTCCAGGTTAAAGGAAAGAGAAATCAAGCATAGTTTCGAACTTGGGTAAGGAAGAGGTAAATATAGCCCATGGATAAGGATGGAAGCAAGCATGAGGTGTAAAAGTAGCTTCCCCATGTTTCTATGGCCTTAAACTATTAAGAATATACAATCACACACACAAGCAGATCCCCCACCATCCTTATAGATCTGATTAGCTTCCCTTTGTCGAATTTCCCAGCCAATCACATAATTCATTAGTTGATAGCTACTAAAGGTAGCTCATCCATGAAGGGGTAAACCCTAAAATACCCTTGAGGAAAACACCTTCAAACCATGGCTCAACTAGGATCTCCATGGATCAAAACACTCAAGAATGATAATATAACATATAGGGAACATAATGCAAGTGATAAATTGCAAATAACACCTCTCAATTGGGTAAATTGCAAAAAAGTCCAAAATGTATAGAAAATTGCATAACTTGCTCAAATAGTGTCCAAATTGGACCAAATTTGAAACTTAAGCTTGTATTATGATTTTAAAATATATAAAAAGGTTATATTAGTGTTATAATCATTCAATTATGGTAATTAATCTTATTCAACTCATTAAGCAAGTTCAGTGGCCTTACAACTATAAACCCCTAATAGGGATTTCACCCCCGAAATCCAAGGTAAACAAAGATGGGTACTTCCTTTGCACCTCATACTCTTACCTTCACATCGTTACTTACATATCATGGTGATTTCACATCATTAATACATATCTCATCTTGGGGCAGCACAAAACCACCACCTAAGAAGACATTCTCAATATGGAATGTAGAAACTTAGTGTCATCTGTACAACTCTAGTAGTAATATTCAACTTTAAATTCTAGCTATCATACAAAAATTATATCTATTATATCAACACATTACTTAAAAGTCATACTTGCTAGCTTTTTACCAATCATGGCATGTGTCCTATACCATTCTTTGAAGCATAAAAAAGGCGATGTATCCATCTTTTTTTCTAGATACACTGACACTTGAACACTTATCAATTCTTTTTCAGCATCAAAAGAAATGTTGATGCTGGAACCTGCCATTACATACAAGGAAACATCATTCTTAGTCAACCTTGTTAGGGGTGAAACAACAACACTATCTTCACCTTACTAGGATTTACACAACCTACTTAGAAGACATATCATGATCCCATAGAGACATTTAACCCCATCTCACTCTTGTTCAACTTGTCTCATAGCTATTGCTGCTTCGGAAACCCTAAGATTTTTAAAGAAATATTGATCATATTTTTGACCATATTTGAAATATTTTGACATGTCATCATTCAAAGTTTGATATAACTTGTATGACATGACTGGAACACTCTGTTCCTCCTATTCATAAATTCTATTTGTACATTGGTTACTCTAAAGGACATAACTCTAAACTGATCATGGTCATTTGAATTATGTCATCCAATCTAACTCGTATGCATTGATATTTGATCATAGGTTTATCTTAAAGGAACACGGTATAACATATCTATTAACCAACAAACCATCTATCCTTGATAGTGGTCTTTCCCAGCTATCACTAAACCATACACAACATTATAAAATCACTTTTGTTTTTCCTTCCAAATAACATTTAAAGGGTCATCATCAACTCTCTCTCCCTCTCTCTCTATGGAAGAGGAATACTTGGAATATTCATTTAATAAACATCTCCAACCTTCACATATTTCTCATATTATTAATACATCTTGGATACTAGGATTCATTACCTTGTTATCCACCTCTTGTGTTATAAGAAACTCACATCCTTATATCATCTACTTTTACCAACATAACAAACATCACGACATCTAAGAGGAGTCTTCCTAATTATTGGAAGGCTCAAAATAAAAATCATCACAAACTTTATAAACTTGGAACCATAGTCCAAAAAACCTTATGCTATAATAAGCTATCCACCCTCATGTTTACAACGAATCCACACATACCAAGTAGCAATGATCCACTTGAAAGTTGTGCCCTGGAAAGGAAACACACTTCCCACATCATAGCAACATTTTTCAAGGGTCACTAGCAAAAAGGTAACCAAAACATATTTTCATTATGTAGGTTACAACTTCTTATGTATCATTTTACCTTTTTCATTTCAGGTTCCTTGCCATTAGTATAAGAATCAGCATGATTAACATATCTCATTACTCCTTCCTTGATGACTATTTATCACACTTGGGTATGTTCTCTAATTTTATTATGTTCTTCAACCATTTATCGACAGGTAAATCATCATATTCCACATTTTCATCATTAAATCGGGATCATCTTCCTTAATTTCTTTCACATGCCATGTTGATTTTTCATTAACACTTTCTTACACACATAGGTTGGTCTGAGACTAACTCAGGTTCCACCTTATTCCTTTTCCATTGTTCCCATTCATCTTCTCATTTTGTACTTGTTATAGGAGTTCTCTCTATATTATGTGGATTTCATACCTTGATTCACTTTATAAGCATAGACTTATCTGTATTTTACTTTATTATCTTCTTGAATCACATCTTCAAGAACTCCTCTTTTCCTTATTTGTATTCAGATTTACATTTCATGGTGTCGTATCTCTCTCTTTTATTTACCAAACATTCAAGTTTTGATAGATAATGATGCAATTCTCATCTTCTTTAAGGTAGGATTGAGATATTCACACCATGATTTCTTATTCGTTGTGCTCTTTAGATTGTCTCAAAATGACTACTTGATCAGAGTAATCAGAAAGATAACAATCTAAGAGTTCCAAACTTACCTTTCTTCAATAATTGAATACCTAGCCAGGGCATCCAAGTACTGATATTAGGTAGTATGCACCATGTTTTTGTGTCACGTTCCTAACTTAGACATCATCCCAGTCTTAATTCCTAGTGTCCCTGTAGACTCAGTGAACCTAGAGCTCTGATACCAACTTGTGAGAACATGTTACACTAAATGAGATTACTCAAAACACAAAGCACAATCGATCACTAATTAATCACATACCCAAAAATATGGGTAAATTAAAACTGATTTCAACATCAGCACCATCTCAGAAACATTTGCATAAGAGCCCAACATCTTTCTTATGTCCATACTATGCCAAGAATTTGATACAAATTGTTCTATCGTCTTAGCCACAACATATATACACAGGAGAACAATATTTGTATATGCCACACAAACACACATTAATATGCTAACAAAAGTTTGATTCATTTGAAACACCATATACAAACTTTTCCTGCCTGGACCTGAGAGTACATGGATGACTCTAGGACACACTAGACATCTACTCAACTTTCTCATAGATTCATTACTAGCTCCTCTTTGCTGCCAAAGGTTTATTTTTGTCACTTCAGATTACCTAAAAATATGTGGTGAACCACAAGGGTGAGACCCATGTCCCAGCAAGAGATATAACCTCCAACAACGCTTATTGATTACAACATTTTAGGTTGTGAGACAGTTTAAGCAGTTTAATCATATATAAAAAATAGGCTCAGCAACACTGATGATTAATGAAATACATAAAGGAGCTGATAACAATTATCATCATAAAGTTGACTATCAGCATTTTCCTCATTAACCGTATAAGAGATTCAATAACATATGCATAACTAGAATAAGAAAGTCTAGTAGAATATTATCTCTATTAACATGAATAAGTCTATCATCACAAGAATATCTTACAACATTAGCATGTCTAATTGTTTGAACAGATCAATATCATAAGCAGAGCTATCAACATAAGCACGAGTATTTGTATAAGCATGATTAGTAGTATAGGCATTTCTAATTATAGAGACATGGCTAGCATGCTAAACATAACTAACAACATGATATAGCTAGAATCATGATTATAATCAACAGTAGCAGTATAGATATCAACATAAGCATGACTACTGTGTGTACACATTTACAATCTTATGCATATCCACAACATAAGTATAATTACTATCTCTTAATCATCATCTTTATGTAAAGAGAACAAACAAGGTTTATCATCAAATGTGAAGCATCATGTATAACCCTAAACAGATATGTTATACGACTATATTAGATCTTTTATTATGCCCTGAGGAATTTGAGGATACCACTCAAAATCCAACTGACCAATGCTAAGTTGAAATCAGTGTCATACAAGATCTAGGAAGAGTTGGACTCCTAAGATCTTCTCTACCCCCGGTCAGTACGGGTCCGCCATAGAGACACATAAGGTCAAGCTACTAACAGCCTAGTTCGTCCTTGGTACAGGTCACATCACTAGTGAAAGGAGGTGGGTACACATACCCTACCATCTGAGGTACAACCACAGTTGTCCTCCAATCTCATCACATAAATAATCACTGAGACATGATCGCAGCCGTTCTCAAACTGAGGGCTAGGTATGACTGCAGCCATCCTCCCTAAACACTTGAATTTAGGATGACAAGCACCCTACATACTCATCAGTATGTGCTCTGAGTTTCCCTTAGGAATACTCATTTCACCATCGGGCATGTTCTGACACTCAGATGGATCTATGGCACAGGGCACTACATGATTAGAGTTCCACTTGATTAGTTATGCCAATTGGATGAATTAAGGTTGCATCAAACAAGTGGACATACAAACCCTAATTTACTTCTAGTAAACGTATAAATATCACAACTTTTAAAAGATATAAAATGTGTGGAACATAATTTTTCATCTCATCATCACATGGTACTATTCACTTGCCATTCATGAGACCACACTAGTCATCATTCTATCACAAGATATAAATCCTTTTCACAATATCACAGGGTATCAACCCTTATCAACACAAGAGGATAACACCTCATTCAGGGCTCAACCATGCCCAAAGGTCATTAAGGCCATCATACTATTCTCTACAAGATCATCATGATCTTTGCATGCCTTATAACAAGGCTCAACAACATCACTTACATATAATACACCAGATCAACACAATATTGCATTAATAAGGTAGGACATATTCATAAACAATCGTAGCAGGGTTATATTAACATTAAGAACAATCCTTTATTACATCAACATGCAAGGAATCTAGATATGATTAACCCTCATCATTTTCATAATGCACAAGTTTAACATAAGAAAGTATCAACCATGTGGCTATGATAACCACCAATTAACACATTAGGGTTATGATCATATTAAGGAGGTTATTCCACCATCATTCCATCATATAAGAATGTTAAACATGAATACTCATCTTTATCTATTTGCATTAGAGTTAGGTTCAACATGACAAATTATATCAATGTTATTAATCTGAACTTATAACCAAACCCTAACTCATGGCATCCCCATTGGATCATGGGTGCATAAGGTGAAGCATCACCATAAAGTTCCATACTATTCTCAAGTATGAACCCACACATAAATCAAGGTGTAACCATCGGTTTATAGCATACTAGGGTTTCAAAAACAATAAGAGAGTACCCCATGATTGAATTAGTCATTCAAGGACTATTCATACCGAATTACTATCATTTAGTTATATTAAAGCTAGGTATAACAAGCTATACCACATTAGGGTTACATATCAACACAATATGGTTATCATCCTTCTATCCATATGAGTGAATAGGTAATACTACCTTATTAAGGGTAACCCTCCATGTGTTCCATCATCATTCAACCCATATCACCATACCACAATGTCACTCAGAACCATTGGATGTTTAAAAGGTAAGACCATTGGTTGTTTACATAAGTAAACACCTTGGATAAAGCACATGTGAAGTCCTTGGTTTGTGCTATAGAAAGAGTCACCATTTAACCCTAGACATCCCTTGATTAACAACACAAAAATTCCCATTGAGAGTAGGGTAAAACCCACAATCGACTATTCATTTAAAACAAGCCATCCATTGTCAACAAGTAAGCTCCTTAAGTTGATCATATAAAGGAAACCATATAAATAACATTACTAGAGCCAACATATTACATTAGCCATAATTCCACTTTATTGGAGGAATAAATAGTAGATCTTGACCATTGGGTCAAGTTCATATGTTAAAATCATCAACTACAGTATAGATCCGACCATTGCATCAAGTGACCCAAGAAACCATTGGTCTAAGGCTAAATTGATGCTACAACTACAATGCCTAACTTACCTTAGGTTGTAGAGACCTGATCCACCATCATTAGTGACCATTAAATCACCATATGTTGTTAGATCAGCACTATATTCATTAGTCAACATCAAATATTAAGCTAATGTCATCATTGATTGATAACATCAATATGGTACTTAATGATTGATCATTAAACTTCTAATTGATCCAAAACCTGACCTAAGGGGGTTAACATCATTTGAAACCTTTGATCACGACCATCATTTGTCATGAAGACAACACCATAGGATTGTTGCAATGGTAACATCATCGGGTCATGGATTTATATAAGAAATCAGCTTTAAACCCTAAAATTGACCATTGGTTGATAGGTGCTTAGCACCATAGGTTGTAAAACCAACCTGATACAAGTCATATTATACCTTAGGAATAACTTCCACATGATCACAGTTTCATCTAGAACTGAAATCAGAATAGGGAACATTATACAAATCGAAATCCAAGTCAAGCATAGCTTTTTAGTGCATGAATCATCATTTTCAAGAAAGAACATGAGATAGCAAGCTTATGGTAAGCAATAAACGTGGATAAAGTTATAAAAATTGCCTCTAATGAGAAGATGAAACCCCACATAGAAGAAATGTCGATCAGGTAGGGGAGAACATCCAAGAATAAGCTATGAATGCATCCATCTAGCACCTTTCTTCATCAAATAAGCAAACCCTATGCATAAGGAGCAAGAAAGGTAGGGTTTTAGAGCTTTAGAGAAATTTCTACCATGGAACAGCAAGGTTCAGACCTGGAGTAAGGTCTAAGGAAGTCGAAGGTCAAGAGAAACGGAGAAGGAAGGAAGAAAATAACTTATCCTAGTCCAAATCCCTAGAAGATGACCTTGGAAACCCTAGGTAGGGCTAAATGGAGCTCTAGGAGACCTTCTTCTCCAAAAAGTGGTTGTCTTTTACCTTAGAGCACTTGGTTCCGCATAAAAACAGAGGGGATTTGTTGATCCAGGTCAAAGGAAAGAGAAATCAAGCATCATTTATAACTTGGGCAAGGAAGAGGTAAATATAGCCCACGAATACGGATGGAAGCAAGCATGAGGTGTAAAAGTAGCTTCCCCATGTTTCTATGGCCTTAAACTATTAAGAATATACAAGCACACACACAAGCAGCTCCCCCAACGTCCTTATAGACCTTCTTAGCTTCCCTTTGTCTAATTTCCCAGCCAATCACATAATTCATTAGTTGATAGCTACTAAAGGTAGTTCATCCATGAAGGGGTAAACCCTAAAATACCCTTGAGGAAAACACCTTCAAACCATGGATCAACTAGGATCCCCATGGCTCAAAACACTCAAGAACAATAATATAACATCTAGGTAACATAATTCAAGTGATAAATTGCAAATAACACCTCTCAATTGGGTAAATTGCATAAAAGTCCAAAATGTACAGAAAATTGCATAACTTGCTCAAACAGTGTCCAAATTAGACCAAATTTGAAACTTAAGCTTGGATTATGATTTCAAAATATATCAAAAGGTTATATTAGTGTTATAAGAATTCAATTATGGTAATTAATCTTATTCAACTCATTAATCAAGTTCAGGGGCCTTACATGTATCAAATGCCTAAACACTTTAACACTTAATTCAACTGTCATTTGAGATTTCAACTTCTCTTCTAGGTCAATACCTATGTGTGTGACCCTATATGTCCCATATTACATTGGAAGTGAATGTCCATAACACCTTATGACATCAAAAGCAAAGAGTGGTGCCCAGTCGCACATCATTTCTACCCAAGTAAATGGAAAAGTTGAGGAACAACTTCTACCTACAATTTGTGTATGGTGTTGCAGTGTTTGTATAGTTCCTTTGTCAATGATGTCCAGGTTGAACTAGAGGCAAGGAGTAGTCATCCGCATTATTATTCAATCTTGTTTCTTGAACCAAGACCAAACTGTCTGAGATATATGTAAGATCAATATCAGATATTGACTCACATACGCATGGCCATGCTTTTCTCAGTCTCTCTTATCAAGAGGCCTCGGGCATCACTCTCCAATAGGAGGGACAAATCCAATATCAATCATTCACAGTCAATCCCCATGTGTCAAATCCACCCAATCATCAATGTTATAACAAACTATGTTTCAGGATTGTGTTTAATGATGTCAAAGTGTACCCAACGACATGTGTTGAGTGCAGTGATTTCAGGTCTAAGAACTACAACCACCACCATCATTGTGAGAGCAGACTATATCTTCCATGACGATGTCTTCCGTGTGTCAGTCTCACGGTGGGTCTGGATGATACACTGTTCTCTAACATGTATCTATGTGCTTGGTTTGATATCATCATATCATGAATAATGAGATTTAGTCATCAATCAACTCACACTATGATCTTATGTGTCATTGTTGTCTATCAACCTTCCACAATGACAACCGATCAGGAACATAATGAGAATATGTATATTTACTCTTAACATATGTATGATCTCATCCACAAGGATGGTAACTTGAATACATTCATCATTGAGTAATATAATTCTCTATACATGTATAGTGTTACATCATTATCTCATAACTGAATTAAACAGAATAAATTGAAATATTGCCTTTTATTAATAACCAAATCACTTTTACATGATATGGCATTACAATTATCACATGATTGGGTCTCTTGGAATACATAACTAACAAATATATATATATATATATATATATATATATATGTGTGTGTGTGTGTGTGTGTGTGTGTGTGTGTGTGTGTGTAGATATATCCTTGTTTGATTATATATATGTGATTATATATGTGTTTAAATATATGTATATATACATGTGTGTGTGTTTGTGTGTGTGTGGAGACAGAGTGTGTGTGTGAGGCTAGAATACACTTAAGTGTATTATGTCCCAAATATAATAGAGTTTTTAGTTGTAGGATTTGGATCTAATCCTCGTACCCTGCCTCCACTCACAGACTGAGCAAATGTATGTTTACTCGACCACACCCCACCTAATGACTCTCGTGTCAGTCTCCTCTTCTCTCTCTCTCTCTCTCTCTCTCTCTCTAGTTAACGTGACTCCCCTTTCTCCTTCCTCCGCCAGCCCCCTTTCTACTTCCCATGCCTTCCCCCTTTCTCCTTCCTCCGTAGGCCCCCTTTCTCCTTCCCCCACCTTCCCCCTTTCTCCTTCCTCTGCCTGCTCCCTTTCTCTGTGGACACGACTTTTTTTTTGGTTAACCACGCGCCACTGTGGACACGACTTGGCAGCAAGCGAGTACCAATCCACAAGCAACAAGCAGCCAGTAACGAGCCACCACCTACTTCCTTCCTCCTTCGACCTTTCTCCTTCCTCTATAGTAGATTTTCTCCTTCCTCTAACGATCCCAAAAATCACACCTTCACTTCTACATGCTTTCTTCACTATTTCTCCCTTTGTCTGCCCTCCTTTCTCCTCCATTTTCCAACAGCAACCACTCTGCAACCCAGCAGTAGTGAGCCCACGAATCCACTCCACCAGCACCTAGCGCCAACAGTAAGCCTAGCCGCCAAAACCAAACTACCAACACCAACAGTAAGCCACGCCAGCGGTTGCAATATGCAGCTCGTAGAACCCAGGCCTAGTAGTGCATGTAACAGCCTCTTCAGCCCTAGCAGTGCATACAACATCCTCTGGAGGTTCAATTACTAGGTCCCACTTCATTTACTTTTGATCCATGTGCTCCCATACTGCTTCAATTATCTTTGCTTTCCACCTATGTGATTTAGTCATCCATGTGGCATGGCTAATAAAAAAGAAAATAGTTGCACAAAGTTAACATGTTCTAATCATTTTAGTGAAGTATCAATGATGAGAAGAGGGGCTAAGTATTAGAAATGTGGCAAGTTAGTGGGTGCAGAAATAGCTAAGACCTAGAAGAACTATGGTATATTATTCTTTGGTTGTACCAATTACAACAAAGAGGTATGTTGTTATATTTGGTATAGGGATTTATGTGGAATGCAATAAATTTAAACCGTTTGATATTTTTTTGTAGGGGCTTCCACATTGCAATTTCTTTGAATGGGTGATTTCAATTCAACAGCTGACAAGTCTGAGCGTAAACAACTTGAGGGAGAATTAAAGATGGCCAACATCAAGTAAGAAAAAGCAGTTGTCAGATTTAGATGTTGTTTGACTGGATTGGTGGCTTCCTAGATTCTATTTCTAATTGTGTATACCCAATCAAATTGTAAATTACAATGTGTTTGATTTTTGGGAATCAATGAATTGGTTGGATTGTAATATTTGTATTGATCAATGACTAAATGAGTAGCATTGTATGAACATGTTTAATTGTAATCTTTATTGTACCAATGATGAATGGATATATGGAAAAGCTATTTTTTCTAGTAGGTGGAAAATTCCCTTGTATATTGATGTGTCCCATGTACAATGCTTAAATGGTTTGAATTGGATATGGACAAAGATAAATTGTATGTTTGAGAAATTCTAATTGGTTTGAGCAATTCATTTTATACATGCAAGTTTGATTTAGTCTGATTCATACTTCTTTTGTGTTTGGTTAGTTCTTAGAGCAGACCTGGATTTCAAGCATTTGGTTATTGTGGATCTATTAGTCATGTAAGTTGTGTCAAAAGTAATCACATCTCCAAATGTTTGATATGCCATTCTTGATCTAGCATCAACCCATAAGATAGTGTGTGCACATCCCTCATCATCAAATTGCACTAAGTAGAAGAATGCGGGATTTATTTCTTGTAGTTTTCTAATATGATCCAATGTAGGTGCTACATCAACACCTATGTATCTCCTCTGCAAGCCAACAAGTGTGTGGATTTTCTTGTGAATGTGACATTTTGCCTCCTTGTTGGCTAGTAATAAGTGACATTATCTATGCACTAGAAATATGTTGATCATGCATTGTGTGAATCAAATCTTGAACCTCAGCAGACATGTGACACTGTGAGCGATGAAACCTTTTTATGGACTATTGGTGAGGTCAGGGTTATGCTCTTTCTCAAATCTTGTAACCACCCACTTTGTGCCCTATTCTATCTTCACTTTACAACCCCAATTTTTGGATTCTTTTGGTGAGAAATGTAATTTCTCCTATTAAAGATATTTGAACAAATAATGATATAATTTGTTTTGAATAAATGGATTTCGTTTACAATAGCCTTTTTGGTTGTTTTGTGGGCTTTATTGGCTATTGGGCCCAATAACAAGGATAAGACAAAAGAAACTCCATTATTAATAAGAAATGGAGAAAATAAAGATGTAGAAACCTCTATAAGGCAAAAGAATATAATCCAAAGTTGGATTTCGTGCCTCTTGGGTTCCAAGGAGTCCAAAGTTGCAAAGATAATGCAACACGAAAAGAAAAAATCAATTAAATATTTCTTTATTACGAAAGAAATTGAAAACAATGTTAAAATGTGGAAAATAAGTGGAATGAAGTATAATTGAGTTATCCTTGGTGGATTTTCATATCCATGAGGTTCCTAATATTAGGAGGAATTCCAATAAGGAAAATAAAAAGAGGGATAAAGAGAAATCCTCAAAAAGAGATATTTTAATAAAGAAATAAGTAAGATAACGAGAAAATGGACATAGATGCATCTATAAGGATAATAAGTATCCTTAAAAAGGAATTTCGAAGTATAAGAGTTTCTTGGGGTCCAAGGAGCCCCAATGGAGAAAAAGAAAGATAAAATACAAATAATACAAAAGAAGAGGATAATGTGATACATTATTAGTGAATTTGTGGTATTATCAAAAAAGAGGTATTATTTACTTTAAGTAAGAATAAATTCATGGTCAATGGATTAAAAGCCAAACTCAAAGAAGATAAAGGAGATAAAATTCGGTTTTCCTAATGACTATGGAATATGAATTATTAAAGAGATAATTAAAAAGTGAGGATTACTTTGTAAACAAAGAAAGGAGGTTTCCTATAGATAAAGGGACTTGTTCTCCTCATGGGTAGGCATGCTAGGATGTTGCTACCTATCCCTATATAAGGGATGGATCCACAGCCTCGAGTTTTCCTTGTCTCCCACTCTTCTCCAACCATGCACCCATTCAAACCCTAACCAAGGGAGGAATGTGACCCCTAGAGTGACAAGGGGTGGTGGAAGGAGGGATGATGGAAGTAGGATTCACCCACGACAGCGGAGGGAGGCGGAACCGCCATCTGCACCTACGCGATGCCAGCAGAGTGGCCGCTGGCTATTTGCGGTTGCAGACCTTGTGGGCATGAAGCCCAGCTACCGTAACCATGAGTTGAAGGCATGGTCATACACGAGGGGGCACAACGGAGGTAGGGGGACCACCCTTGGTGGTCGTGGCGGTAGGACCACGCCTGATCACTACTGCAACATCAGCATAGGGTTCCGCAAGGTGGAAGATGACCAAGCCACGTTGGACGGTTATACCCCTCTGCGTATTAAAGGACCACAAACTCAAACGAGGGCAAAAGGGTCATTTAGTTATGTTTTCGGCCGCGGCTACGTGATGCATGGAAAGGGACACATGGCGCTCGATGATTGGTCCAAGTAAGTATATAATGCAAAAATTGTATCTTTTTATTCGTAGCTCGGATGAATGCATATAAAATATGAAAATTGCTCAAAAAAATGAGAGGAATCCATTAAAAATAGTTTTAGAAGCTAATTCCTCTTGAAATACGAAAAGTAGTGGAAGTTATCAACTTTAATGTAATAATGATTAAGAAACCCTATTTTGAGATGATTAATGTATTTAGAAGGGTTTTATGGATGATTAAAGTTGATATTAACCTATTAATTATAAAAAGGTACATTAAGAACAAAAAGGATGAACTTTACACGTAATTAGTTTAATTTAGAGTTGCATGTACATAAATGAGCTTTAATGGGCCTTGAAACCCTAAAGTTAGTATTTGTGACTCTTAATGGCTTTAATTATTCAAATTCATGAATCAAGATGAGATATAATGGTTGTGAGATTTTTTGAGTATAAAAGTTTCTAGTTGTGGATAAATACCCTTAATATGGAAATTGGGGTTTTTCTAATGGATAAAGATGGAATTAATGATAAATAGAGTTCATATGTGAATTAGATCATGATGAATTATGAGTTGTTAATCTAGAAGGAACCAAAGATGATAATTAGGCCTAATGATCTTGTCATAAACTAAAAGGACAAAAATGGTAGTTTTAATGTAAAAGAGGCATAATAGACTTAATGGACATTTAATTGTTCCCTTAATCTGAAATTAAGGTAATATGTTGTTAAAAGGTAACATTAATATCTTTCATGAAGAATAGATGAGATAATTAGGGTTTGTGAGTAATTGTATAAAATTAGGGTTTAAATAGAAAAAATGAAGAGGAACCCTAATTGCAATAGAAACCCTAGGAAGCGAGTTAGGTTTAATAGATCTTGATGGCATGATCAATGATAGGAAATTGTATATATATTTCAGGATCTCTTTGTGTGCCTATTGGATTTCTTGCATTGAATGGATTAATTTTGTCTCAAATCTGCCTGACATGTATGTGGTTAATTTTGGTTAATCGCATTAGTTTTCCCAAAGGTTTTCCAGATGATTAATTGCATTGAATGCAACCTATCAGTTTGGATGTTCATACTTGCAAATTATAAAGTCACTATGATTATCACAATTGTAAAATAAGTGTGTATTCTTGCACCTACATGCCACCCTGATGGATGATGCAAAAAGGTCAAGCCCAGGAGGGAAGACCAATGGGCACCATGAGAGGTGACCCCAGGCACCAAGCTCGGGATTGAGAAGGTGGCCTTAAGTCAATGGCAAAAGAGAAACCCTAGAGGAGGTATTCTAGGGTTAAGGCAAACGCGGTGATGAATGACACATTGAAAACGTAAATTGGCTTGTTAATTACTTTGATTGTGATAACTAGATTGTTAGCCATATTTGCAAAATTTTGATTGTCCCCACATACCAGCATATTCATTTATGTTGACCGACATTTTGTTTGTCGGCGTTTTAGGTACAATATTGAAAAGGACAAACAATAAAGTGGCATATGTGGAATTAAATAAGAATTAGAGTACAAAGGAGGATTAGTTAGAATAGACTTCAGATGTGGATAGCAGTAGGATATCCAAGTTTTTGAAAGAGGTATGCAAAGTTTTATTTTATACCATATTTTAGTTTAGTTTGGTAGAATTTTATAATTATTATGGATTATTTGTCAAACCTTTGATCTTGTTAATTGGGATAATGGCTCTGACCTTTGGGTCTCCCTTAATTGGGGGTTACCGTGAGATGGGGTCATTACATGCGCCTTGCATCATGTATGATTGGAAATGATATCTTTTAGTGGGGTGCCCTGTCACAGTTGTCTTCCTTCTTCTTTACTTTATGTAAGCCTTTCCTGGAGCACATGAGCACCCAACTTGTCACTTTTTTATTTTAGATGAAACATATTGATTTCCCTTCCTTACGCTAAATCCAAGACATTGTGCATATTTATTGTAAAACTCCTCCACTTTGTAAATACTATCAAACAACAGACTGATATAAGGTTCTAGTTTAGATTTAATTTCAACCCTTTCATCAACTAGGTTTTGATTTTCATCCAGCGACTGGTCACAGCCCAACCAATTGGTTCCAGTCATACCATCAACATCTTGAGAAAAATCAAGAGCTGAATAAAAACAAAAACAAAAACAAAATTATCATTCCCATGTTTGTAGAGATCCAAACAGATTGAAACAAGTTAATTAAGAAACATGAGATATAACTATGTGGGGGGTTGTTTGGTGATATTGACTTACATACCAAGTGAAACTTAAGAAGTATCACCTTCCATCACTAAAAATGAAAATAAAATAAATTATGTTCATTAGGTTAGTATGATTTGAGAGAGGTTATTGACACACCCACATTGAAGGGTTGCAAATCAAACCACAATTACAACAAATATGGATATCTTCTTTTAGCAGTAAATGTGTAAGTATGAAATTTCAATTAAGCACACAACACTGTCCAGACCGGGACACATTTTGGATTACACTTGGGTGGGTTCTATTTCAGAAATAGTGAGATATATGCAGTGGCATTCGGGTTTGGCGTGGTGGGTGAATTGATTGCTTGATCTGTATTTAGATCAGCTGCTAAAATATTCAAGTCAGTGGTCCAAATTGGAGGATTGTAATGGATTATATTAAGAGGTTGATTCACTTAATTAGGCCATTCGGTAACTTATAACCTATCCAAAAAAAACAAACACAATAAATATATGAATGATCAACCTCTTTTTCATGAATTCTATTTAGATCAGCTGCTAATTGGTGGATGTCTTTTGTTGATCAATTGTTTTACATGAATAAATCTATTAGAGAGGGATTTTAGAGGAATAATTTGTGTGAAAAAATACAACTAGAGGGGATTTACTAGTGCATAATGAAATATAGGGGAGTATAAGCAGGTTAGATGTTGACCTAAGGATGATCCTTCCACAATCTTTGCCAGTATCGATGGTAACCACCCCAGCCACTAGTGTTGATGGCTATAAAAGATGATTGTAAAATCCCTGACCTGGGTTAAGGCTTAACCCTAGAAGTTTTGCTTAAGTAAGTAATTTATATTCTTGTCTTTATCTTTTGAAAAGTAATTAAGGCTCAAGAGGAACTTATGTTTCAATTTTGGTCCTGTTTGAATAATATTGAAACAATGTTTTACTTGTTTTGGACTAAAGTGCAAATTACCCGAGTTGAGGGGTTAACTTGCAAATATTACATGATAAAATGTTCCTCAAGTGTTGAAGCATCATAAGAATGAAAATGATGTAGAGGTATGGCTTTTGGTAGCCTGAGCACCAAGAAAGAGCTTATTAAGCAATGTTTGTGCATTAAAACCTAGTGTTGGTGTAATGTTCAATTTACCCAAAACCTAGGTTTCAATATGCAAAATACCACTTCTAGAGAGTCCCTAATGTTTCTTGGTATCAATTAGAGACAAGAAAATTAGAGTGGCATCTCATTTGAATCTCTTTGGGGGAGAGAGAATCTTGATATTAAAATAATCAAGATTTAAGCATAATTGAAACCCTAATTCAATTTAATGCAAAAATAAATATATTAATGGAAGTGCCCTTCAACCAAAAGTGTGATAGTTGAATTTTTATAAGTATGTACGTCCTTGTGCCTTGCAATGGCACCGAAATATCTAAAGTGAGTGGAGATCCCACTCACATTAGTTGAAGAAAAAGTAATATCCACTAATTTTTGGATATTATTATTATATTGATTAAGGTGCTTAATTTGTTTTCTTTTAATTCATGGATAAAGAAGAGGATTTCGAAGTAGAGGATGATGGCTTTGTATGCAAGTAAGTTAGGGGGATAAGTGGCACCAATTTAGGGAGTTGAAAGATTTTTATAACACTTTCTCTCTCTTGAAATTCCCTTATATATATTCCATTTTTCACCCACATGAAAGGATTTTTTGGCTCATCTTTCTTTCCTTGTTTTGTCCATGCACAACGGAGCTTATTAGAACCATTAGGACGTGCCCCAACCTGTAGGTGAGCTCCTCAATCATCTTCAACCATGATTTCATGGTGGAAATCGAAATTCAATGCTTATTTCCTTCTTTTCTCCATTCAATCTTCAACTTTAGCCATCCTTTGCATCCAAAGACTTGAGAACGGACCTTGGATAGTTGAGAAAGCTTCAATCACCATTGAGGACTTGAATCTTGAAGATTGGATTCAACTTTTAAGGCAGGTTATATAACTTGAACCCTTAAATATTATTACTGATTTCATTTCTTCATCATATGTTGATTCCTTTTTCATTCCTGAACTTTCCTTTGATTAATTGATGAAATAACCACAAAGATCATAGAAAATTTCTAAGGTTTGTAGCTATAATATGATGATGTCATCTTAGCACACACCTCAATAAAAATTATGAGCAAATGGTCTTCAACTATGATGACCAAACGGTCTCAAGACCGTTTGGTGATCAAACGGTCTCAAGACCATTTGGAGGTCAAGGGTTGTGATGGATGGTTGGAGATCCAAGGGTTATAATTTGATGTATTTTTCAAAGTTCCAATTGATGAATGATTCAATGAAGCAAACCCTAAATCGATTGATTGTAGAAACCCTAATTTAGGGTTAAACGGTATCAAGTTGAATTGACCAAATGGTCTTAGACCGTTTGAGGACCATTGGGTCTTAGACCGTTTGAGGGCCATTCAGTTTCAAACCGTTTGGGGTTAATTAATATTTAATTTAAATGGTCTCAAACCATTTAGGGATTTTGAGATCAAGACCGTTTGATGGTATAACGGTCTTAAGACCGATTGAAGGTTTTGGGACCAAGACCGTTTAAGGTCTAACGGTCTTCTGACTGTTTGGAAGTGCAATTGATTCGAGGACCATTTGAGGGTCTAGTACCTCAAGACCGTTTGAAGGTCAAAGTATTTCAAGACCATTTGAGTGTCTAGTACTTCAAGACCATTTGAATGTCAAAGTACTTCAAGATCGTTTGAGGGTCTAGTACCTCAAGACCGTTTGAAGGTCTAATTGATTCAAACCGTGTAAGTACTATTAAACCCCATGATTGTTAATGATGTTTATCAAAGATAATTACAATGGTTGTAACTTTAAAGTACTAGGGTGATTAGTATCCTTAGAGGGGTTAACCTTTGATGCTTATGGAAGCAATATCTCAATACACTATGTTAACCCTAAATGTATGTACTTGAATGAAGGGTTGACCCAATCTAATCAAGCTTGAAGTAATCAACATCCTAGAAAGGATGAGAGAGAGAGGAATTCATGCATGTATGATAATCATGTAGTGGTTAAGCCTCAACACTCTTAATGAATAAAATATGTAATTAGGGTATGATCCTTAATAAAGAGATCATGAAACCCTATTTAAGAATGTTGATGAGCCCTAACCCTAATTTAGGGCAATGTGATGTGAAACCCTAATCAAGGGTGATGTCATGTGAAACCCTAATGCAGTGATGTGATGTGAAACCCTAATCAAGGGTGATGTCATGTGAAACCACAATGCAGTAATGTGATGTGAAACCCTAATCAAGGGTGATGTCATGTGAAACACTAATGCAGTGATGTGGTGTGAAACCCTAATCAAGGGTGATGTCATGTGAAACCCTAATTTTGGGTTATAGTGCATGAAGCCCTAATCTTGGGCAATATGATGATAAATCATAACCCTAATTTTGGGCTATGGGTTGAAAAACCCTAATTTCAGGTAATGCTATGTGAAACCCTGATATAGGATGATGTTATGTGAAATCCTAATATAGGGTGATGTTATGTGAAATCCTGATATAGGATGATTTTATGTGAAATCCTAATATAGGGTGATGTTATATGAAACCCTGATATAGGATGATGTTATGTGAAATCCTAATTTCAGGTAATCTTGTGTGAAACCCTGATATAGGATGATGATATGTTAAATTATAATACAGGGTGATGCCATGTGTAACCCTAATATAGGGTGATGTTATGTAAATCCTAATTGATAAAGATGGAAAACCCTATACCTAATAATGGAATAGTGACTAATATATATTGATAAGTGAAACACCTAAGGTGGTTGTTAATGGATGACCTTATATCCATAATGCCTTAACTCGAAATGAGTCCATGTCATTGACAATGGTTGCATATTTCAAGCAAATGACTTGTGACCAATACATTACATGATAAATGTGATGAATCGGTGCATAAAGTATTAGGATGGGGAATACCCTAGTATAAGATAATTTGATGAACTTAAGTAAGAAAAAGGAGATGAGGGAAGCGATACATCAAGACATGATAGATATCACATCCAGCACCTCAAGATTGATACACCTTGATGTATTCTAAATCTATTATACTTGGATGAGTAACACATGAAGTGTGTCATTTCAGTTGTTACATTGATATGTAATGCACTTTGATAAGCGTAGGCTAACATACCTTATGAAAAGGTTAATCCAAATTAATAAAGTATGATGTAATCATATTCTGGCAAAGTTGAGAGAGAAACTCATATCTTGTGTTGATAATTCATTTAATGATAAATGATGAGAATAAATAAGCATGATTGAATACTTATGTTATCAATGTTGACTCCTAGCTGTGTGGAGCAATGAATTAGGGCTTGATCATTAATTATATGATCTTGAGAACCTAAATGGTTAATAATGGAAAACCCTAAACCTAATGAAGGGTGATGATATGCAAGAGAAACCCTAATCTATAAGAAAGGGAAACCATAACCCTAATGAAGGGTGATGATATGTAAGAGAAACCCTAACTAATAAGGAAGGGAAACCCTAACCCTAATGATGGGAAGGTTGTAATTATTTTGTTGCATAAGCCTTGTTAGGCATGTTAAATATTTGAATAAAATTATAATGATCAATGGCCTTGTAAGCCATGTGAATAAGTTTTTGCCTAGTGAGAGGTGACAAGATGTGTAATGGCCTTGTAAGCCATGTGAATAAGTTGTTACCTAGTAAGAGATGATAAGATGTGCAATGGCCTTGTAAGCCATGTGAATAAGTTGTTACCTAGTAAGAAATGACAAGATGTAATGGCCTGGTGAGCCATGTGATAATTTGTTGACTAGTGAGAAGTGACAAGATACTTAATGGGCCTTGTGAGCCATGTAAGATTCTTGTGTAGCAAGTATCATGTTTATCTTAGTTAGATGACCTGAATGTAATAGTTACCTGATAAATGGTAACTATGTTTAGTGATCAACTAAGGGTTTGAATACCCAGATCCAGTAAAAATGATGATGATGTTGAGGGATGTGAATTCCCAGAAATGAGATAAGGGATTGAGATCCCAATGTTTTATAAAGCTTTAAAAAGTACTTGATAGAAGTAGTATACATTCTTTGTAGCATTTGTTTTAATAAATTATGTTTGAAAACCTGACTGATGCTAAAAGAATATGGTAATACACTTAATTAATCAAGTGGAATTTTATCATGTAGTGCCCTATACATATAACCATCAGCGTCAGAATTTGCTGGATGGTGAAATGGGTTGCTCCGTGGCATAACCCAAAATGTATATTTTTTAATATGCTGGGGTGATGGGTGAAAATATCCGTACGCCCTAATGGAGGAATTGATGTGAGATAAACATTAAATCTATCAATCCTTCATTATATATGTCGGGGTGGATGTATCACTAATCCCCCACAGCCGGGATGGATGTATCAAATCTCCCGATAATATAAATGTCGGATCGGTATGAGGTAAACATTAAATCTCTTGATGCCGAAGGAGTGCAGTTGACACTGTAACTCTATAGCGAAGTTGCCAGTATACCCTGGAAAGCTATTTAGCAGAGACACAAGATGTCCTACATGGAATCTCGTACTGACCGAGAGAAGGGAGGTCATGGCATCTGGCTCTTCCATTGACCTTGTATGGCACCGATTTCGACTTCGCAATGGTCGGTTGGAGTATGAGTGGCATACCTCATCTCCTCAGGGAATAAGTGTGATTATAAAATGTAATCAGTCGTATAGCATGTTTGCTTAAGGATTGGATACGAAAATCATTGGTCGATGTTACATTTCTTTTATGCATCTTTAGTTGATAGATGATACATTTATGTTTCCTTACATTCCTTGCAAAGTAGATAGATGATGTATAAATCTACCATGGGTAGATGCAATGTTCTCCTTAAGAAAGGAGATTATCCTATTTTGTTCATACAATAATTAATACTGCTATTAATATAAAAGAACTCCTGCTCAGTTTATCACTGTTTATCTGCAATAATAATGTTTTTGGTGGATTGTTATATCTCTCTCTGGGACAATTTCAAGTGTCTCACCCCCGTGGGATCCAAATTTTTAGGTAGATGCGGAAGAAGAGGCAAAAACCCTATAGCAGGGGGAGAGCAGCAACAGGGACAGTTGTAATATTCCAGGTGGAGGCTCTAGATGTCATATTTTGTATAGAAAGTCCTATGTGTCATCTCTGTACTCTCGGGTCCTCGGAGTTAGTAGTTAGTACTTTTAATGAATCGATCTGATATTTTGGCTTGATGCCTCGAGGTTCTTATGATGTCTGTGTATAGTTTTAAGAGAGCAGTTGATGCTTGTAATCCTCGAGAAGGGATGGTATAGGATATGTACTTATGAACCAGGATGTAAATAAAATACTTTGGTTCTTGATAAAAGAGTTTTCCTGTGTTTGGATCTCTTTGAAAAAGGCTTTAATTTTTAGTGATTTTTGGTAATCCGTTGTTAATGATCGCTTCTGCTTAGTGAATGATGTTTTGTTCAAACGGTGAGTCACAATTAGTGGTATCAGAGCTCTAGGTTCACTGAGTCTATAGAGACATAGGATTAAGGTTGTTGAGTCTGTTCTAGTGTCTTCCAGTTTATCTGATAGTGTCTTCTACTCATATAGGAGAAGAAGAACTTAAAGATGCCTGGATCACACGAAGAACATGTTGTTGAGAGCAGCAATGTTGCACCAACAGAAGGTGTAAGGGACCAGGTGAGAGAAGAATGACTGTCTGAGAATCCCCAAGATGATCCAATTATGATAAGGAATTTTTCTCTTAATATTACTGTTGGGCAAGTTAGTACTGAAATAATGTGTATAGTGGACCATATATTAGCAATACAACCTAGATTACCAGCCCCCAATGATGAAGTTTTGGACTCCAATAGGATTCTTGCTCAACATCAGCATATTGGAGCCATGAATATTGATGAAAGGAATAGGTTACTGTGGGATCCAACTTATAAAACATGAGATAAACTAAGCGGAAGCGATCAAATAGCAGCGGAATATTGAAAATTAAAACTTTTTGGAGAAAAGATCTTAAAACCATAAAACTTCTTTATAAGAAACAAGATAAATAGTTTACATCTCTATTAAATCACCTCTTGAGTGATTATATACATCCAGATACAAAATATCGAGATTAAAAACCAAAATCTCAGACCTACTGACTCCTAGGACCTGAGAGTATAGAGACGACATAAGACAAACTAACTACAGGACTCAGCAGTCAGTATCTCCACCTGAGATTCACTGCTACCCCTGGTATTGCTGCTGTTGATACTGCTCACCCTCAGATTGGTTTCTCCGTCCTCAACGTCCACCTAAAAAGTTGAAACCTACGAGAGTGAGACAATTTAAATAATTGTCCCAGCGAGAGTTATAACTCTCCACCAGAAGCTTTGTTATAGCATTTAAGGAATAACATATGCAAAATAACTTAAATCATTCAACAGCATGTTTGTTAATAAGTAAAGCATCTTCTACTTAAGCAATAATTTCATTAAGGAATATGAAGAACATGTATGCTAGATACTTGAACAGATTATTAATGTGAACAATGTAACATCAATCATTGTTTCTCATAGTTCAACCTAAGCAGATATGCTACGCGGTTGGTTATGTTTTACAAACATTATTATGCCTTGCGGAAATGAGGTATACCGCTCATACTCCAACCAATCACTACTAAGTCGCATCGGTATCATACATAGGTCATCAAAAGAGTCAGATTCTTATGACCTCATCTTCCTCAGTCAGTGTGAGGATCAACATGAAGGACATCTAGTGTCTCTTCTACTATAGCTTACCAGGGTATTCTGGCACTTCGCTATTAGAGTCACAGTGACATTCTGTACTCACTTCGCCATCAAAAGATCTCTTGTTTATCTCTCATCGATGCGGTATAAAATATTTCCTGGAGAGAATAGTGTTACATCACCCCAGCATAGACATATAGTGAAGGATTAATAGATTAAGATACATCTACATCAACTCCTACATTAGGATGTAAGGATATTCACATCCATATTCCCCCACATACTCAAAAGTATGTGATTCAGGAGTTCCCTTAGGAAAACCTATTTCACCATCATTTAGCTTTTGACAATGATGGATCTATGATCAGGGCTCTACATGATATGGTTATACTTGATTAGTTAGGTACATTTCAGCATTCTTTTAGTATCAAGCATGTTTTCAAACATTAATCATTAGAACAACAGCTATGAAAGTAGAATACTAAATGTATCAAGTTTTAACTCACATCAGTTATCAAATGGATATCAATTCTTAATCATCTCATCATAAGTCATCTAATCAGCATGACTTTGATGTTACTCATGGCTCTTGCATCCTATCAATCTCATATGATACCACTTAAACTAGACAACATAGTATGTCTCTATTCATAAAGCTAATAACTTGCTTTCAATGAATATGATATCATAACCTTTACCTGGCTATGATTACTTCTTGTTAACCACCTGCATGATTAGAATAATTGAGGATATGCATATATAACAATATCATCACAATACCAAAACTTTTCAATTTCTATATAGAACACCACGGTCGTGCAAGATCAAGCTACCACGGTCGTGCTCCTTAGCACGGGCGTGCTGAGAATCAGCATATCACCATTGATTTCTAGGATTTGAATTTATTCACTTCAACATGGGGTTATTGAACCTCTTAGCTTGTAAGGCATAAAAATTCTTCATGTTACAACTTATAATTAGGGTTTCATACTCAAAGTCATAACCCAGAATTACTGCATTCATCAAATCTCCCTAAATTAGGGTTTACTATTCACATTACATGCTTTTACCCTAGGAGTAGGGTTTACTATTCACTTCATAGTGAATTGAGCTTATAGCATCATCTTGTATGAAATTATCATCATTGATGCTCTCAAATTAGGTTAAGATTCATTAATCATCATAATTAGGGTTTACATGACCTCACCTTGATGGATCATACCATAATCATGTACATTCTTACATATTGAAGGTATGTTAATTAATTCTCAATCATATTAGGAACCTTCTCTCTCCTCTCACTACTATATGATGTTTACTTCACTCTATATTAGGTTAAGTCAAGTCAACTTGGTTAACATGGGTTAAGTCATTTCCATTATAGTCATTGGGGTTTGCTTGATCAAGGGGTGTTGTCTACTTGAACCCTTTATAAGTACCTTGATAATGTTCATCATTAGTCATGACATGGGTCAAACTACTAGTTACTTAATCCCTTAATGTATTTAGGTATCATTAGGGTTTAGGTTAAACAACCATTGGACCATCTAAACCTTCAAGGTATTAAGAAATCTTAACCCTAAAAGTTCCCCAAACGATTACACACATCAACCTCCAAACGGTTTTGAAACTGTTTGGTTAGGTTGACTTTCAAGACCGCATGACACTCAAGACCGTTTTCCCTTAAACAGTCTTGAAATCATTTCATAATGTTGACCGTTTGGACATAGTTGACTTAGAAACCGTTTGAAGAAATTACCATTGAAACTGCATGGATTTAAATGACCTTGAGATCGTTTGGATCTAAACGATCTTGAGATCGTTTGAGCCCAAATGGTCTTGAGACCGTTTGGATTCAAACGGTCTTGAGACCATTTGGATTCAAACGGTCTTGAGACCATTTGGATTCAAATGGTCTTGAGACCGTTTGGTCCCAAACGGTCTTGAGACCGTTTGGTCCAAACATCTCAAAACCGCATGGACCTAAAAAGTGCATGAACACTTGCAATCGATTAGGGTTTTCAAGGTTGAGTTCCTCAATTGACCCCATACATGTTAACCACTTATCAATTGAGCCAATTAGGGTTATCCTTAACCAATTGGACACTCAATTGACCTTCAATTGATAGCCAATTAGGGTTAAAACCAATTCAATTAGGGTTTGTAATCGGTTAACCATCAACATTGATCAACATGAGTTTAATTGAAGTTGAACCCATCAATTGTCACTCAATTGGGCCCCAACCTGGCCCAAACGGTCTTGGGATCGTTTGGACATCCTCCAAACGGTCTTGAGACCGTTTTCCCAAAGTCACATCAAAACCTAAGTCAAAATGATAAGGGTTGAACCCTAATTAGGTTACAAATCAGCACTTTTGATTATTTCAACAACCTATTGTGATTGGACCCTTAATTAATCACATTACCTTAACCCTAGACCTCCAAACGGTCTTAGGTGATCACCAAACGGTCTTGAGACCGTTTGGGTGAATCCCAAATGGTTTTGAAACCGTTTGGGCCACTCAACCCAAAGTTCAACAAGATTGGTCCTTGAAATCAGCAATTGAACCCGATTAGGGTTTAGAGGGTTGAAGTGCCTTCAACTTGTGATTTACTTGCAATTAGATTATGATTCTTTGTAGATTATTAATTCATGATATGTTCAGAAGACCTCTAAACGGTCTTCACTTGGTCAAACTTTCCAAACGGTCTTGGAGATCGTTTGAATCTAAACGGTCTTGCAAACTGTATGAAATCAAACGGTCTTGAGATCGTTTGATTTCAAACGGTCTTGCAAACTGTTTAGACCAAATGGTCCAAGGTCGTTTGGTAAAGTTACCTAGGAAATCACACCCATCATCTTCAACCTCAGTTCAGGTTGGTTACTTTGTGGTTTTGCTTGCAAAAGTGCAAGGAAGAGTGGGGAAGAAGAAGAACTAACTACTAATTGCAAGAACAAGGATATGCATAAGAAAGCAAAAGGAAGTTAGAGTCATTCCTAGAGCTCCAAGATTGCAAGATTTCAGGCCTTTAATGGCGCCTTGAGCTCCACAGGTTGGCCAAGGGTGTTTCTCCTAGGAAAGGTTGGGAAAAGTCGGCTAGAAATAGAAAGCTAAGTAAGAAAATCATGAAACCAACCTTGTAATCCAACTTCCTCCATGAATTCGAGCAAATGATGACCCAAGCTTACCTAGCTTCTCCTTGGTCGTTCTCCTCTACTCCAAGGCTCTACCTTAGTTGGTCCAAGAAAGGTGATAAGTGATAGAAAAAGAGAAATGTTCCTTTGTTTGCAAAGGAAAGTTGTATATATATCTTTGGGTGAAACTTCAACATAAGAACATCTAATTCTTGTTTTCACATATAGGTCCTTCCTTTCTTCTAATAACGTCCCTCCTCCTTATTTATTAAACAAATATCCTTCTAAAACCAAGAACTAAATGCAAAGAAGGTCAACTTATTTACTAAGGTGCACATATATAAAAGGGCCATCTTGCTTACAACTTGATTATTCAATTACAAGGGTGTTCCTTATTATATGTTTATTCAAATGAAGTGCCCCCTTCATCATTATTACTCGAAATGATGCCAAGGGTCATACAAGATACTCTAGAAGGTGTATTTTACAAGTTGCACCCCACATTTTGGGTAAATTGCACTTTACTCCAACACCAGGGTTTTAAGCACAAGGATTCCTCCAACAAGCTTCATCTTAGTGCCCAGGCTTGGAGAATCCATCATACTTCATCATATTCATTATTATGATGTTTCAACACCAAAGGAATATCTTAACATGTTAAAATTTCAAGTTAACCCCTTTAATTGGGTAATTTGCACATAGGTCCCTGTATTACAAAACAATATTACAATATTGTTTAAAAAGGACTGAAATGGAAACATATGTTCCTCAAGAGCTTTAATTACATACCAAAAGATAATCACAAGTATCTAATTACATAATTAAGCAAAACACCTAGGGTTAGCTCATAACCCAGGTCAGGGATGTTATAGTTACAGCCTGAAATCAGGATTTGCCACAGGTGTAGGAAGCCTGGACATATCAGAAGAAATTGTCTAGAAAAAGATGATGAGGAAAGAATCAAGAAAATACCTATCCAAACTCAGGGATAGAGGGCTAGTAGTTTCAAAAAGGGGAATTTTTGGTACCCCCGATACAACCAGGGTCTAGTGTATGAGGGAAAGGGCTACCCAAAAAGGGTAAAGGGCCTTTTAGACAATATCAAGAGAATAGAACATGTCACCAGTGTAGACAGGTAGGACATCTAGCAAGGAATTGTCTAGTTGGAAACACAATGGTAACTCAACCATCGAGGTAGAGACATCAAGGTCATCAGAGGAAATAGTTTTCTAGTGGCACTCGAGGATGTGGACAGACGTCCCAGGTAGGATCAACTGTATTAAATAACAAAGCACAAAGTCAACATCAGGCAACGGTAAGATTCTATGAAAAGAATCAGCCTGAGGTAGTAAACAAACCGCGAGATGAGGCAGGCCAGATGAAATAGTTTCATTCTAATATATTATTTCATGATTTCATGTGTTAAGTATAAGAAAGCAGTTGTTTTTTAGCTTCCTTTGACTAGTCATATGAGTACACAAGGAAGATGAGGACTTATATTTTACTTAGTATTCCTTTAAATGCTTTATAATTTCTCTTACCTGTATGAAGAAGGATATGGTATATATGTGATGCCTAGAGGAAATCCAGGAATGATAAGTTCTATGTTTTAGATGATATGAAAAGTAAGGAACATGATAGTAAACAAAGTGCATACTACCTAATCTCAATACTTGTATACCCTATCCAGGTATATAATTATTGAAGATAAGGTGAGTATGGAACTCTTAGATTGTTATCTTTCTTATTACTCTGATCAAGTAGTCATTCTGAGACAATCTAGTGAGCATAATGAAACTGTAAATATGGTATGGACATTTGTATCACATAATAAGTGAAAAAATTGGAATCTGAGATGATCTCATATCAATCTGTGTGTATGAGTAAGTAAAAAGTATAATCCTCATGATAAGAGAATGAGAATAAGGGAGATAATCCCTGTCTAATAAAGCATGTGTGAATAATAAAAGATCTTTTCCCATGATGTGGAAATGGGAAATGTGATAAAAACCACAAAGTGTTCATAAATATGTTAGACAATAACAAAGGAATGAGTAATGATATGTAATCATTCCTACAATTCCTATGTTGATGGCAAGGAACCTAGGATGAAACAAGAGTAAATGACTTATGAACAATTGAAAGTTCATACAATAATTAGAGGAGATGATAAATTTTTCTCTTTGATAAACAACCCTGGGTGATTATGGGGTGATAAGTGAAATATGTTTCTTTATGTTCTCTCCTTTTAGGGACATGGCAATCAAGTGAATACTGTGACACTTGATGTGCATGGAGAAATAATCCAATGATGGATACTTAGAAAAGTATCAATTCATCTTGGACTTTGGTTCCAAGATAAAGATATGTGTAATAAATAATATTCCAAAGATGAAAGAAGGATCTTCTTATATGTGTGACTTTGGTAACAACAACAGAGAAATAGAAATGATGAGGATGTGATGTGTTTTTGACACATGTGATAGATACCAAAGTAAGGAATTCTGGTGTCTAAGAAATACCAGGTGGTATGGAAAAGTAAAATAATAACTCCTAATTAGATGATTAATGTTGGTTACCTGGAATGGCCAACTATGAAATCATTCTAATTACATAAAATAGTCTGGACATCACATGCTAGGGGTTTATGCTCTGCATAAACATAGCATCGACAAGAATGTACTAATTGAAGGAATAATTGTAAAATCGTTGTGGGAAAAGCTTATCAAGATTAAAAATAATTCCAAAGATACCTCTAAGATAAGTTATTAATTGATAGGTAACCTCCCCTTATGACAAAAGTATGTACGAATAATAAGATAGTTGGTACAAGCAGTATGAAAGTTTAGTGTTGTGTCAGCAGATTGGATGGCACAATAGATGTAGGAAGAGACTTGCTGTCACAAGTGGGTAACAAGATGTAACTCTGGTCTTTCCTTGGAAAGTGAAATGTTAAACTAAATGAGGTATGTATAATGTATCTCTAACTAAGAAAAGTATTACTTGACATAGAGTTGACTCTATAGTCAGTAATAAAAAGAAATAGTAGAGTATGTGTCCAGTATGACAAGTACTATGATAACCATGTATGGAAGGACTTTGTGTTGATCAAAGTTCTATGGCAACTCCATGACATTAATATGTTATGTGGAGACATGAGGATATGATGAATAAATGATATATGTTTTCCTTTGCCTGGGATTTCGGAGACGAAATCCTTGTTAGGGGTTTATAAATTGTAACATCCCTGACCTGGGTTAAGGCTTAACCCTAGAAGTTTTTCTTAAGTAAGTCATTTATATTCTTGTATTTATGTTTTGAAAAGTAATTAAGGCTCAAGAAGAACTTATGTTTCAATTTTGGTCCTATTTGAATAATGTTGAAACAATGGTTTACTTGTCTTGGACTAAAGTGCAAATTACCCAAATTGAGGGGTTAACTTGCAAATATTATATGATAAAATGTTCCTCAAGTGTTGAAGCATCATAAGAATGAAAATGATGTAGAGGTATGGCTTGTGGTAGCCTGAGCATCAAGAAAAAGCTTATTAAGCAATGTTTGTGCATTAAAACCTAGTTTTGGTGTAATGTGCAATTTACCAAATACCTAGGGTTCAATATGCAAAATACCACTTCTAGAGAGTCCCTAATATTTATTGGTATCAATTAGAGACAAGAAAATCAGAGGGGAATCTCATTTGAATCTCTTTGGGGAAGAGAGAATCTTGATATTAAAATAATCAAGATTTAAGCATAATTGAAACCCTAATTCAATTTAATGCAAAAATAAATATATTAATGGAAGTACCCTTCAACCAAAAGTGTGATAGTTGAATTTGTATAAGTATGTAAGTCTGTGTGCCTTGCAATGGCACCGAAATATCTAAAGTGAGTGGAGAGCCCACTCACATTAGTTAAAGAAAAAGTAATATCCACTATTTTTTGGATATTATTATATTGATTAAGGTGCTTAATTTGTTTTCTTTTAATTCATGGATAAAGAAGAGGATTTCGAAGGAGAGTATTATGGCTTCGTATTCAAGGAAGTGAGGGGGATAATTGGCTCCAATTTAGGGAGTTGAAAGATTTTTATAACACTTTTTCTCTCATGAAATTCCCTTATATAGATTCCATTTTTCACCCACATGAAAGGCTTTTTCAGCTCCACTTTCTTTTCTTTCTTTGGTCATGCACAAGGGAGCTTATGGGCAATAGGAGGACATGCCACAACCTGTAGGTGAGCTCCTTAATCATCTTCAACCTTGATTTCATGGTGGAAATCGAAATTCAATGCTTATTTCCTTCTTTTCTACATTCAATCTTCAACTTTAGTCATCCTTTGCATCCAAAGACTTGAGAACGGACCTTGGACAGTTGATAAATCTTCATTCACCATTCTGGACGTGAATCTTGAAGCTTGGATTCAACTTTGAATGAGGGTTATATAACTTGAACCCTTAAATATTATTACTGATTTCATTTCTTCATCATATGTTGATTCCTTTTTCATTCCCGAACTTTCCTTTGATTAATTGATGAAATCACCACAAAGATCACAGAAAATTTTGAAGGTTTGTAGATTGAATATGATGATGTCATCTTAGAACACACCTCAATAAAAATTATGACCAAATGGTATTCAACTATGATGACCAAACGGTCTCAAGACCGTTTGGTGATCAAACGGTCTCAAGACCGTTTTAGGGAAAATGGTCTCAAGACCGTTTGAGACCAAATGGTCTCAAGACCGTTTGGAGGTCAAGGGCTGTGATGGATGGTTGGAGATCCAAGGGTTATAATTTGATGTATTTTTCAATGGTCCAATTGATGAATGGTTCAATGAAGCAAACCCTAAATTGATTGATTGTAGAAGCCCTAATTTAGGATTAAACGGTTTTAGGATGAATTGACCAAACGGTCTTAGACCGTTTGAGGACCATTTGGTCTTAGACCGTTTGAGGGCCATTCAGTTTCAAACTGTTTGGGGATAATTAATATTTAATTTAAACGGTCTCAAACCGTTTAGGGATTTTGAGATCAAGACCGTTTGATGGTGTAACGGTCTTAAGACCGATTGAAGGTTTTGGGACCAAGACCGTTTAAGGTCTAACGGTCTTCAGACCATTTGGAAGTGCAATTGATTCGAGGACCATTTGAGGGTCTAGTACCTCAAGACCATTTGAAGGTCAAAGTACTCCAAGACCGTTTGAGGGTCTAGTACCTCAAGACTGTTTGAAGGTCAAAGTACTTCAAGACCGTTTGACGGTCTAGTACCTCAAGACCGTTTGAAGGTCTAATTGATTCAAACCATGTAATTACTATTAAACCTCATGATTGTTAATAATGTTTATTAAAGATAATTACAATGGTTGTACCTTTAAAGTACTAGGGTGATTAGTATCCTTAGAGGGGTTAACCTTTGGTGCTTATGGAAGCAATATCTCAATACACTATGTTAACCCTAAATGTATGTACTTGAATGAAGGGTTGACCCAATCTAATTAAGTTTGAAGTAATAAACATCCAAGAAAGGATGAGAGAGAGGAATTCATACATGTATGATAATCATGTAGTGGTTAAGCCTCAAAACTCTCAATATGAATAAAATATGTAATTAGGGTATGATCCTTGATAAAGAGATCATGAAACCCTATTTAAGAATGTTGATGAGCCCTAACCCTAATTTAGGGCAATGTGATGTGAAACCCTAATCAAGGGTTATGTCATCTCAAACCCTAATGTAGTGATGTGATGTGAAACCCTAATCAAGGGTGATGTCATGTGAAACCACAATGCAGTAATGTGATGTGAAACCCTAATAAAGGGTGATGTCATGTGAAACCCTAATGCAGTAATGTGATGTGCAACCCTAATCAAAGGTGATGTCATGTGAAACCCTAATTTTTGGTTATAGTGCATGAAGCCCTAATATTGGGCAATATGATGATAAATCATAACCCTAATTTTGGGCTATGGGTTGAGTAACCCTAATTTCAGGTAATGCTATGTGAAACCCTGATATAGGATGATGTTATGTGAAATCCTAATATAGGGTGATGTTATGTAAAACCCTGATATAGGATGATGTTATGTGAAATCCTAATATAGGGTGATGTTATGTGAAACCCTGATATAGTATGATGTTATGTGAAATCCTAATTTCAGGTAATGTTATGTGAAACCCTGATATAGGATGATGATATGTGAAATTCTAATACAGGGTGATGCCATGTGTAACGCTAATATAGGGTGATGTTATGTAAATCCTAATTGATAAAGATGGAAAACCCTATCCCTAATAATGGAATAGTGACTAATATATATTGATAAGTGAAACACCTAAGGTAGTTGTTAATGGATGACCTTATATCAATAATGCCTTAACTCGAAATGAGTCCATATCATTGACAATGGTTGCATATTTCAAGTAAATGAATTGTGACCAATACATTACATGATAAATGTGATGAACTGGTGCATAAAGTATTAGGATGGGAAATACCCTAGTATAAGATAAGTTGATGTACTTAAGTAAGACAAAGGAGATGAGGGAAGTGATATATCAATACATGATAGATATCACATCCAACACCTCAAGATTGATACACCTTGATGTATTCTAAATCTATTATACTAGGATGAGTAACACATGAAGTGTGTCATGTCAATTGTTACATTGAGATGTAATGCACTTTGATTAGTTTAGGCTAACATACCTTATGAAAAGGTTAAGCCAAATTAATAAAGTATGATGTAATCATATTCTGGCAAAGTTGAGTGAGAAACTCATATCTTGTGTTGATAATTCATTTAATGATAAATGATGAGAATAAATAAGCATTATTGAATACTTATGTTATCAATGTTGACTCCTAGCTGTGTGGAGCAATGAATTAGGTCTTGATCATTAATAATATGATCTTGAGAACCTAAATGGTTAATAATGGAAAACCCTAAACCTAATGAAGGGTGATGATATGCAAGAGAAACCCTAATCGATAAGAAAGAGAAACCATAACCCTAATGAAGGGTGATGATATGTAAGAGAAACCCTAACTGATAAGGAAGGGAAACCCTAACCCTAATGATGGGAAGGTTGTAATTCTTTTGTTGCCACTGAACCAGAAAGCATGGCATCTTCTTGTTAAAAGAAAAGGCTGCTCTGTCTGGAAGCCCTACCCGCCTCGTTTATAGAAACAAGGTTGTTCTGGATTCCTAAGTCTCTGTCACTCACCCCTAACACCATTCCAATTAGTGGAATGAAACGGCTGAGGCGAGCTACAGGGAAAGGTTGGGAAGGGTTCAGAGTTAAGCCTTGTTAGGCATGTTAAATATTTGAATAAAATTATAATGATAAATGGCCTTGTAAGCCATGTGAATAAGTTGTTGCCTAGTAAGAGGTGACAAGATGTGCAATGGCCTTGTAAGCCATGTGAATAAGTTGTTACCTAGTAAGAGATGACAAGATGTGCAATGGCCTTGTAAGCCATGTGAATAAGTCGTTACCTAGTGAGAAATGACAAGATGTAATGGCCTGGTGAGCCATGTGATAATTTGTTGACTAGTGAGAAGTGACAAGATACTTAATGGGCCTTGTGAGCCATGTGAGATGCTTGTGTAGCAAGTATCATGTTTATCTTGGTTAGATGTCCTGAAGGTAATAGTTTCCTGATAAATGGTAACTATGTTTAGTGATGAACTAAGGGTTTGAATACCTAGATCCAATAAAATTGATGATGATGTTGAGGGATGTGAATTCCCAAAAATGAGATAAGGGATTGAGATACCAATGTTTTATAAAGCTTTGAAAAGTACTTGATAGAAGTATTACACATTCTTTGTAGCATTTGTTATAATAAATTATGTTTGAAAACCAGACTGATGCTAAAAGAATATGGTAATACACTTAATTAATCAAGTGGAATTTTATCATGTAGTGCCATGGCCATATAACCATCAGCGTCAGAATTTGTTGGATGGTGAAACGGGTTGCTCTACGGCATAACCAGGAATGCATATTTTTGAATATGTGGGGGTGATGGGCAAAAATATTCATATGCCCTAATGGAGGAATTGATGTGAGATAAACATTAAATCTCTCAATCCTTCATTATATATGTCAGGGTGGATGTACCACTAATCCCCTGAAGCCGGGATGGATGTATCATGAATCACCCGATAATATAAATGTCAGATTGATGTGAGGTAAACATTAAATCTCTCGATGCTGAAGGAGTGCAGTTGACGCTGTAACTCTATAGCAAAGTTGCCAGTATACCCTGGAAAGCTATTTAGCAGAGACACAAGATGTCCTGCATGCAATCTCGTACTGAGCGAGATAAGGGAGGTCATGGCAGCTGGCTCTTCCATTGACCTTGTATGGCACTGATTTCGACTTTGCAATGGTAGGTTGGAGTATGAGCGGTATTGATAACTTCCCATTTTGTCATGTTATCTTAGTAATGTTCCTCAGTTTTCCATACTCTTTCTCAGATAAATTAGATAGAATCCTTAATTTTCCTTCTTTACTGCAAATATACCATTAGATTAACTTTTCTCCTTTTATCCTTACAGAAAAATACAAAAAAATCACAAAAGTTCCAAACAGTCCTGAGACCGTTTGGAGACCAAACGGTCCCGAGACCGTTTGGAGACTACCCGGTCCTGAGACCGCATGGAGTCACATGGTCTTGAGACTGCATGAAGCTACACGGTCCCGAGACCACATGAAGCTACACGGTCCCGAGACCGTACAAAACCAAACGGTCCCAAGACCGCATGGAGTTACATGGTCCCAAGACTGCACAAAACCAAACGCTCCTGAAACTGTGCAAAGCCAAACGGTCCCGAGACCGCATGGAGTTACATGGTCCCAATACCAAATAAAGGCAAATGGTTTCAAGACCACAAGGACTCAAACGGTTTCCAAACCGCACGAGTCCAAACGGTCTCAGAACCCAAACGGTTTCCAAGACCGTTTGGGCCTAAGACTACCCAAACCGTTTGGACTTCACTTAGAGTCTATAAATAAGACCCAAAGGGTCCTCACAAGGCATCGAGTTTCAGACATCCAAAGGCTACCTCTGCTGCTCTAGAACTGTTTCATCCTTCATCCACCACCCCGAGGCTGCCAGTCTGAGATCCACACTACATCCAGAAGCAGCTTTCTCTCTCATCGCCAAAGAAGGTGGGAAGAGGAGGATCCATCATCGAGCAACCTCTGAAGTGTGAAGATCATCTCTCTCTCTCTCCAAGGGGTTGACCTTCCTCCCTCCTTCGTGGAGATGATGTTCTCTCTCTCTCTTCTCGCCTCCTTCTTTGTCCTTGCTATGAGCGAGTAGTCTTATTCACTAGGTTGTGGGGAGTAGCCCCGCTACCCATGTTTTCATTTCATGTAATGTAATCCATAGTTTGCAATAGAGATATACTTTCTTTTCAGTTCAACATCAATCGTTTAATGAATGCTTGTTGCTTGATCACCAACTTGTGTTACCTTTTATCTTTTAGTATGAATTGTCTATGTTTGTACTATTAGATTCGAATCTCGATTTAATGTTGGTTCTTGATGCATGTGTCCACCATGCATCTGTTTCGGGATCTAGGAGTGTTTTTCAAGAAGTGGAGTAAACTCACTTCCATTGTTGTACTTTCATACTATGAAATGGAATCATTTGACATATGAAAGTACAACCTTGATAAGTCGAGGAACACACTTTGCGAAGGGAATGATGTAAAGTAAGTGACCATTCATTCGGGGATGGCTGGCATTGCAACATTCCCACACTTCTTGTAGTTAGTTCTCCGAAAGGAAACTAAATGTACAAGGATACTAACTGTTTAGACTCTTATTGCATGTTATGTTTTTATGTTGCATGTTTTGATCCATGCGTAGTGGTGGTGAAAGTCGGTCACATCCTAGTGGTTTCTTATCATTGTTTACAACCTTAAATTTACTTTCATGCTTTGTTTTACTTATACTTAATTTAAAACAACCAATCCAATTTTTTGATCTAGATACCAACTGTTAGGAGGTTAAGTGAAATTCTAATGTTTTCCATCTTGTTGCTCCCAACAAGACCATTGTCTTGTGGATTCAACCCTTAACTATACTACGATAAGACTTTCACGTATCCTAGCATACGTGGGTGGAGTTCTCAATCTAGTATAAGCAAGGCAAAACATAAAGACTTACTATCTTTAGGATTTTTAGTGGTGCATGCAACTCCACGCGAGTGGAAGCTCCATTAAAAATTGGCGTCATTTTCGGGGACAACGGAAAATTTTAATTTCATTTACCATCTTGCTAGTTGGTTAGGGTTTTACAATTTTCTTTAAACATTACTCTGTATCCTTTTGATTTCATCACACCTTCCGCATCATCTAAAAAGTGTGTTTCTTCCTCTACTCAGGTAGAAGACGTGTATGCAACCATCACATAATCTCGGATTCTCCCCTGATCCAGAGTATGACTCTGAGGTAGAGAGAAGCTTCCACCGCCACATCAGACTCAACCGCCAAAGAGCCAGACAAATGGCTGAGGATCAACGTCAAGCTACGTTAGTAATGGAAAGGGTCAACGCCGCCATAGCCGCTCAGAGGGCACAACTCATTGCTGACACCCGTGCTTAGATCCAAGCGGAGATCTGAGCTGAAGATCGGGCCCGCATCCAAGCCAAAAATGAAGCAGCTAACCAAGCTGCCCAGTTAGAGCTAAGAAACAAGTAATTGAGGTACTATGCCATCCCCAAGAACTATGAAGATAATCATCCAGTCCATCCACCAATCATCAACATACCCAATTTTGAAATTCGCATACAATGGATTCAAATCATGTAGGGCATCTCATTCTCTGGTGGTTCTGGAGATGATTGCATGGATCACTTGAAGAGGTTCAAGGCACTTTTCCGACTTGTCCCACAAGCCAGAGTTGCCTTTGATGCAATAATACTACATCTTTTCCACTTCACTCTATCCGGAAGGGCTTTGAGTTGGTACAACTCACTTGATAGGGAGCCAATCATCACCACCTGGGCTCCCTTGGAAGAAAAGTTCCTGGAAAAGTTTTTTCCTCCTTCATTAACCTACGAAACTAGGGGGGCAGATCAACCACTTCGCCCAACTTCCTGGAAAATCACTCGCAGAAGCATGGGAAAGATTCAAGGAGCTTCTAAGGAAGTACCCTCATCACGGTATCTCCCAAAATCAATTAATAGAAATGTTCTATAGGGGGTGAGTGATGATATCAAGAAATTTCTAGATTCCTCATCTGCAGGAAATTTTATGAGGAAGAACTATGAGGATGCTTGGAAAATCGTTACACTTGGAGAGGAGAACCAATCTAATTGGGGATGATCATCCACCAAGGGAGTACTCAAAGTTTATAAGGCTGAGGAATCAATGGAAATGAAGGCTATTGTTGAAGCTTTAAAGACTATAGCTCACAAACAGCAGGCACTCGAAACTTCATTTGGAGAATATGATAAGAAGAAAAACCCCCAAGTCCAACAAGTTAAAGTTGTTATAGGGACTTGTGAAGCTTGTCACGCATCTGATCACCCTACACTGTCATGTGGCCTACTTTACAATGTGATGATGGATATGCAACCACTACAACAGTAGTACGAACCAATCATCAAACACCCTGAAGATCATATGCCCGAACAAGTTAACTCCATTCATTCCACACCGGGACAAGCTTACTATAATCCAAATCAACCAAGAAACCACCCCAGTTTTCAATATGGGAATCATGCGGGGACTGCTAACCTACAACATCAAACACAAGGCGGATCCTCCAATAGGTTGCCACCTGGATTTCAAAGTAACTTTAACCAAAATCAAGGGAGCCTCAGAAATACTTTCTCAAGATCCAACTACCCTAGAAATCCCTCCACCTACTATCAATATACACATCCTCCTCTGCACCCACAATTGCACCCTCAGCTACAGCAACCGCAGCAACCTCAATTAACATCACCTCCACAACAACCACATCAAGGACAACAACAACTCACTAAGAAAAATGCCCCTTCCCATCCAACAGACGAGATGACTATGATCAGGCAGATGTTACAGTCACAACAAACCATGCTTGCCAATCAGCAAGCTCAGAAGAAGGTTGTGGAGGCTCAACTAGCACAAATTGCTGCCCAACTGAAGCCACCAGCAGGTACTTTTGTTGGTCAACCAGAGTCAAACCCTAGACACGATCAAAATAGACCAGAGCAATTAAATGTCGTCACTACAAGATCTGGTCGTGTCTTTCATGAAACTACGAGAATCGCTCATGATAATGATGATACACTTGTCTATACTTCGAATGCAAGCTCGAATCTAGGAATTGAGAAATCTACAGAGACCGTAAAAGGCAAAGAAAAGGAACAAGCTCCCAAAGAGCCAGAAGTTCCGCAATATAAACCTAGGATACCATATCCAGGAAGATTGAGAGAGACTAAAATGGACACTAGGTTCCAAAAATTCAAGGAAGCGATGAAGAAACTTTATATCGATATCCCGCTCCTCGATGCTCTCTCTGAAGTACCAACTTGGGATAAATATCTGAAAACTTTGCTATCAAGGAAATACATTACTGAAGAGCAAGAGACGGTCAAACTGGCTCAGACCACTTCCGATATCATTCTTAATAAGATGCCAAAGAAAAAGAAGGACCCTGGTTCTTTCGGTATTCAATGTTGTATAGGAAATTCTTCGAGAAAAAAGGGATTAGCTAACCTAGGGGCTAGCATATCTATTATTCCCTACTCCATGTGTAAAAGATTGGGCTTTACTAACTTGCTACCCACAACGATGACAATTCAGTTAGCTGATTCAACTATCACTGCACCTCTAGAAATTATTGAAGACATTCCAGTCAGGATAGGAAAGGATTCTTATGTCCCATGTGATTTTGTCATTATGGACATCAAGGAGGATCTAAGATACCCAATAATATTTGGAAGACCCTTCCTTGCCACAGCCAGGGCACTTATTGATGTTGAAGCTGGCACGATCATTCTGAGACTGGGAAAAGAAGCAATTCAGTTATGAGTCCTCAACAGTATGAAAGGCCCCAACATTCAAGAGGAAGTCTTTCTCTTAGATGCAATACATCAAATGTCCCAATTGGAAATATCTGAACCTTCTAATGAGTTAGAAAATGTCCTAATAAATCCAGAAGTCAAATTCTCATCCAACGAATCAGTTCAACAATGCTTGCAACACTTAGAGAAAGCTGAAGAAGCACCAACAACCACTTTTGAGGCACTCAAATCTGTCACTATTTTAGAAACAACAGAAGCACCTAAGGCTCCCGAGATGAAAAACCTACCAATGGGACTTAAGCACGTATTTCTGGATGAAGAAAAACTATGTCTAGTAATCATCAGTTCCACTCTAATGAAAGACCAGGAAGAAAGGCTTCTCGTTGAGTTGAAGAAACATCAGAAAGCCATTGGGTACAAAATAACTGACCTGACAGGTGTAAACCCAGCCTTATGCATGCATAGACTGGCCATGGTGGAAGAATTTAAACCTTTAAGAGAGCACCAGAGAAAGCTGAACCCCAATCTTAAAGAAGTGGTTCGCCTTGAGGTCATCAAACTTCTAAAAGCCGGTATTATCTACCCAATTTTAGATTCCCAATGGGTCAGCCTTGTCAAAGTGGTCCCCAAAAAGGGAGGAACCATTGTCGTGCTAAATGATAAAAATGAGCTTATACCCACGAGGACTGCCACAGGGTGGAGAATGTGTATCGACTACAGGAAACTAAATAAAGCAACACGAAAAGATCACTACCCTCTACCTTTTCTTGATGAAGTCCTAGAACGCCTAGCCCATCAAAAGTTCTTCTGTTATCTCGATGGTTATTCTGGGTTCTATCAAATTCATATACACCCCGAAGACCAAGAAAAAACAACTTTTACTTGTCCCTTCGGGACCTATGCTTTCAGAAGAATGACATTCGGGTTGTGCAACGCACCTGCTACCTTCTAAAGGTGCATGTCTGCTATTTTTGCAGGGTTAACCGAGTCCATAATGGAAGTATCCGTGGATGACTTTTTAGTTTATGGAGATTCCTTTGACAATTGTCTACTCAACCTTGGACAAGTCTTACAAAGATGTGAGGGAACGAACCTTATCTTAAATTGGGAAAATGCCATTTTATGGTAACTGAAGGTGTCGTCCTTGGACATAGAGTGAGTGACAGAGGGATCAAGGTAGACAAAGCAAAAATTGATGTCATCTCAAAACTATCAACGTCAAAATATGTAAAAGGAGTACGAGCATTCTTGGGTCATGCTGGGTTTTATCGAAGATTCATTAAAGATTTCTCGAAAGTAGCAAAACCCATGACCCAATTATTGACCAAAGACGCCGAGTTCAATTTTGACCAAGAATGTCTACAAAGCTTCACAACCTTAAAGAATGCTCTAGTCTTTGTGCCTATTCTGAGAGCACCTGACTGGTCGCAACCATTCAAAATAATGTGTGATGCTAGTGACTATGCTGTAAGAGCAGTGTTAGGACAGAGAATTGACAAAAAGCCTTATGTAATATACTATGCGTCCAAGACTCTTGATGAAGTGCAAAAGAACTACACCACTACATAAAAGGAGTTCTTAGCTGTCATTTATGCATTCGAGAAATTCTGCTCCTACCTGATTGGATCAAAGGTCATAGTCTACACTGACCACTCCGCCATACGATATCTAACTCAGAAGCAAGATACAAAACCCAGACTTATCCGCTAGGTGTTAATGCTTTAGGAATTTGATTTAGAAATCAAAGACAAAAGTAGAGTGGAAAACATCGTCACTGATCACCTCAGCCGCATTGAAGACGAGGATGATGATAAAGTACTTATCTGAGACTCCCTCCCTGACGACCAGCTAATGAAAATTACCACTGGATTCCCCTGGTATGTTGACATAGTGAATTATCTAGCTATAGGAATCATCCACCCTTCTGCCTCTCATCACGACAAAAAGAAATTCCTCCACGATGTTAAGAAATACTACTGGGATGAACCTTATCTCTTTCGCCTATGCACAGACGGACTTTTCCGTCGCTGCCTACCTGAAGAAGAGATTACTCTTGTCTTAGAACATTGTCATTCCGGCCCCACTGGGGGACACATGAGTTCAAAAAAGACCGCTATGAAAGTTCTGCAATCGGGTTTCTTTTGGCCAACGATAGCAAGAGATTCCCATGATTTTGTAAAATCATGCAATAAATGTCAACTTTCTGGCGGTATAACTAAAAGCAATGAAATGCCCCTCACTATGTGGAAAGAGATCGAACTTTTCGATGTGTGGGGGATAGACTACATGGGTCCCTTCCCCTCTTCATATGGATTTTCTTATATACTGGTTGTTGTGGATTATGTCTCAAAATGGGTAGAAGCTATACCCACAATTTCCAGCGATTCCAAACCAGTCATTAAGATGTTTAAATATATCATTTTTCCCAGATTCAGAGTCCCCCGAACTGTCATATCTGACGGAGGGACCCATTTTCTAGAGCAAAGCTTTGAAGCCCTCTTAAATAAATACAGAGTCAACCATAAAGTTGCCATGCCTTACCATCAACAAACTAGTGGTCAGGTCGAAGTTTCGAATAGACAACTGAAGGCAATCTTAGAGAAAACCGTCAATAGACACTGTACTGACTGGTCTACCAAGCTTTTTGATGCCCTTTGGGCTTACCGTACAGTTTATAAAACACCAATTGGAACAACCACATTCTGTTTGGTATATGAGAAATCATGTCATCTTCTAGTTGAACTGGAACATAAGGCTTGGTGGGCCATTAAATAATTGAACTTTGATTTTAAAAGCACTGGAGAAAACAGACAACTCCAGTTGCAAGAACTATAGGAGCTCATAATGACCACATACCAAAGTGCCAGGATCTACAAAGAACAAACCAAGATGTGGCACGATGGTCATCTAAAAAGAAAACACATCGCCATTGGAGACAAAGTCCTTTTCAACTCCAGACTCAAAATGTTCCCCGGGAAACTTTGAACAAAGTGGTATGGGCCTTTCACTATCAAGCACATATACCCGACTGGAGCCATCATAATTGTTGATGACAATGGAGGAGAAAGGACAGTCAATGGCCATAGATTGAAAAAAATACTATTCTCCAGCAGACAAAATTCTAAGACAGACTATTGAGATCAGAGACCCCACAGCATCACCATAACAAAATCAAAACTTTGTCGAGCCAGCGATGTAAAACCCAGGCGCTACTTGGGAGGCAACCCAAGATCTTTTTATCACCGTTTATCTTTTATTTTTGTTTTTAGGTTTATCATCTTTAATCTGAAAATATAAAAATTCACATAAACAACCAAAATAAACATAAAAATATAAAACCTAAACCATCTTAAACGGTCCTGAAACCATTTGGAGCCAAAGGGTCCTGAAATCGTTTGGAGCCAAACGGTCTTGAAACCGTTTGGAGCCAAATGATCTCGAAACCTTTTGGAGCCCAAACGGTCTCAAACCGTTTGACCTCGGGAATTTGTAAAGTCAACCCCCAAATCCTATAAATATAACCCTACCCCCTCTCCTTCTTCTTTCTTTCGATTCTTGAACCCTCTAAACCCTCACAAGCATTGTTTCATTTCCTCTATTCTTGCTCCCGCACAGCTCGCGACGTTGGTTCTCTCCGCCACCATCACTCCCGCTTCCACGTGTCTTCAGGCCTTCTGCACCTCCGTTACCACCGCTCTTTGCATCGTCTTTGTCATCATCACCCGCAGCGGCAAGGTAGACCAGCGCACCACCATCACCGGCACCTTCATCATCGCACCACCTCTATTTTTACCATCGTCGATGTCTACATCGCCGACGTGGCCCCCTTTTCTATCGCCACTGTCATTTTTACCGTCGTCGTCATCTCTATCACTACCGCCTTCACTATCGCCGCTGATATCTCTTCTCTACCGTTCGCTGCGCCCCCGTTGTTCCACCTTCCAAACGGTCTTGAAACTGTTTGGAACCAAACGGTCTTGAAACCGTTTGGAGCCAAACTGTCTTGAAACAGTTTGGAGCCAAACGGTCTTAAAACTGTTTGGTTTTACAAACTGCTATAATTTCGCTAAAACCTAAACAAACATTAACACTTACATAATGTAAACTTCTCTTTTAATATACTTGATACCCTTGCAAATCCAAACCATCTTAACACGTTATTTTATGCAAAAAAATTCAGATATGGCCGGAATCGCCGACGACCCACACTGGACAATGGAGTAACTGATGGAGGCCCACGCTAAGCTCCAGAAGGTCATCGATACCTATGAAAAGAGTGGACAGGTCCCACCAAAAGTCGACATGATAGCGGTCATGTGTGAAATTGACCGCATCAACAGATGTCTAGCTGAGGAGCCTGAAGAAGAAGTGGAAGAAATCTCTTCCAGTGATGAAGGCTCCAAATACGAACCATAACTCTGAGGATGAATCCCCAACCAAAAGGTCCAAGGGGAAATGAAAGGTACAAGAAATTGCAACTGAACAACCCACAAAACAACGGGCAAGAAAATAGGTCCGCCCCGCCACTACTAGGGAACAAACCCTAGCAGAATATATCCTATCAACTGCTACCTCCCCCCCACTAACACTCCTGCAACCACCACTACCCCTATCTTCTCAGTCATCACCACCACCACACCACCACCAGAAAACCTTTTCATCCACACCATCCCATCCATCGACAAAACTTTAAAACAAACAAAGTGTGTTTGCTCAAGCGTACTAATGAAGATGGGGATATATGATCGAATCCTCACCCTACTCAATAACGCAAACCTCTCAAGACTGTGCTTTGTCCCCGAGATCTGATACGTCAAGCCCACAACAGAATTCTTTACACATCTCAACAAAGAATCGGTGGACATTATGGACAGAGCAAGGGACGGAGGTGACCGCAGGCTGGTCACCAAACTTTTTGGTCACAAAGTCATCATAATAGAAAATCTATTGAGTGAAATCTTCATAGACAACCAGGAGTAGCTAAAAAAGGCCAAAGCTATTAGTACGGAGAGCCCCCAGTTCAATAGATACAACTTTTAGAAATCCCTAACTGGGATTCCAAATTATGAGGCGAGGACCTGCAAGGCCTCCAATATTCATTCTGGGTTAGTGTGCACGCTTCACAAAATTCTCACTAGTGTGCTCTTCCCCAGAACAGAGGTCAGGAATGCTATCATCACTGATCTTTTTATTCTATGGTCCGTCCTACATGGGTAGCCGGTCAACATTGGATGACACATGATACAAAAGTTTTCAGCATACGCCCTAGGGAAAGAAATATGCATGGGCGGACACATAACTTCCATTCTTAAATACCTCAAGATGGACAGATTACTCCCTCGATGCACGCAGATCAAGGGTGACATCCTCACTAATGAGAAAACTTTGAAGAACTCTTACATTATCAAAGAAAAGGATGTGAAATTACACTACATTTTCTGCCCTTCAGTAAGATCCTCCAGAACTCTGCTACCGCTTCCAGAGCTAGCGAATTACGAAAAGGAAAAATTACTCTTTACTGATGAAGAACTTACCAAAATCCTATCTTCAGTCAAAGTACAAGAGAAGAAGACCAAAGCGGGCCAGATAGAGCTTAGTATCACCGCCCCGGCAGCTAGGGTAACAAAAATACCAGTAAAATGACCATCTAAGGCACGTTTACAACCGCAACAGCTGTCGGGGATGCCGACATCAAAGCTAAATCATGAGACAGAATGCCCCCACCCTAAGGACCTTATCAATACCTCATCATTAGACTCATTCATTATAATCCTAATTGATGAGCTCGCCACCACCACTACTCCTACAACACTACCATCCACTACTATCCAACCATCTACCACCTTCCCACCTTTCCCCACAACAATCCCAACATCAATTCCTTTCCTCACATCCACACCTCCACCCACATCTTCCACCTCAACCTTTTTCCGTTCGTGTATCCCATTCTCCACTCCAACACCCGACTTCACCTCCTCCGCCCCCATCCCCACCCTTTTTCCCTCAACATTTTTAGTCCCACCATTCTCACCGGGAATGTCACCATTTTTTTCCGCCACCACCCCGACACCACTGGTGACTCCATCTACAGTTACCATGCCGGTTGCGGGACCATCAATAGTGTCTCTTTCACAAGACACTTCCACCTTGACCCCAGCCACCCCACCCTTCTGCATCTGCGGTCCCTTTTACAAACGTCGATGAGGAATTCGGACGTCAATTTGATGCTATCTGAAACCTCCTCACTGACCCTTCTAATATTTTACAATCTATTTTTTCTTATGTGCAGGGTCTAACTACACAGGTCGCCAAGATTGATGCGCAAAACTGTGCCCTGCCAGGCATCCTCTCAAGCATCCACCAACAGCAGAAAGCAGCGGCCATGAAAGTCGAACGCATCGACGACTGCCTGCAACAACTGCCACAGTTGATGCTTGAAGTGAAAAGCCAGCAAGGTGATCTGGTCAAGCACGTCGATAGGTTTTCTGCACAAAATCAACCATAGCCAGAAACTCTACATGAGCATCAGCAGCAACAAATTGCTTTAAGCACGCGTTTGGACGACATCAGCACCACCCTCACACAACTTAATAACCGCCAAGAGGAGTCATCCAACAACAAAATCAACCAACTAAGAACTCAAGTGACGGACCACTCTACACGACTCCTCTCCACTGAGGCTCACTATTCAGATCTCAAAGAAACCCATGACGCACTGCTTGAAACACACGAGCATGTGCAAGTGGCTTTCGACGAGCTACAAGCAATCCACCGGCAGTGCAAGAAGCCTCCACCAAAGAAGACAACTGATAAGGTTGCGGATGAAGAAGATGATGAATAAGAAAATTAAGATGAGGATTTTGACTCCTCAGCTGACTCCAACAATAGCACCTCCTCAGACGATAAATTAGATGACCCAGACAATCTGGGGAGGGCCCCAGTCGAGGAGCTGCACCAAAACAATAGAAAGATCACTACGAAGGTGATAAAGATCCCAAATCCCCTACTCACAATGACAACGTTAATATGTCATATGGGGATCAATTTCTTGACTATTCTGCAATGGGATCTCTGAGGGAAACTACCAAAGAAGCAGCTTTTGCTGAGTTCCAACAATGTTTATTCAGAACCAGCACGAGTCAACAACAAGCAACACCAGCTCAACATTTCTCCGCACTAGAGCAATCAGTGCCCTTTCCCCCAGAACAAGAAGAATTAGAAAGAGTCAGTTTAGATACTGATGAAGATCTCGAATCTACTTCTGATTCAGAGAAATACGAAGTTCTGCAACACTACATAGATGATTTGGAGCAGACTTTTTCCCACCATCCGCAAGAGCTTCCCCCGCCGCCACTCTACCTCACAAGATGCACGATCTAGACATGACGGCCATCTCTACTCTAGATTCTCAAGATATCTTCATCTTAAACACTATCGTAGATGATGTCAAAGAAGGGGGTGATGTTATCTACCATAATACAAAGACCCAACGCAAGTTGACACGTGAAGACTTCCACACCATCCTTTGACCACAATCATCGGTGAAGATGGCAATCTTCTATGTACTCCTTTCCAATTCCATATGAAATCTATAGAAGCTCTAAATGGCTACAACTAGTACTTGACGCTTCACCTGCTCTGGCAATGAGTCTTTTATATAAAGATTTACAAAGAAAATCTATCGAGCGATTGCAAAGGGGGATTGCCAGAAAAGCACGCTATATTATCGTGCCCTTTCAAGTTTCTAGCCACTGGCTGCTAATGATCATGGACATCGTGGCTCGAGATGCCAAGGTGTACAATTTTTGCGTCAATGAACTAAAGGTCGGAATAACTAATTTTGTTGGTATTGAAGTCGGGGAGGCCAGATGCATCCCTTTCCAGCTTCTGAAATTGATCTGGGTCGCAAGTCCATCCCTCCACCAGGGTTGGAGCCAACCTTGGTTCAAGATAATAAACCCACAAGTCCAAACACAAGAAGGATCTAGGGATTGCACTTTATATACTATACGCCACATCCAAGTGCTCAATCAACAAATCCCTTTCACTGAGCTGGCCACAGAGGATTTTCACTCTTTATGAGGTCGTTATGCCATGGAGCTAATATGTGATAGAAGGTTCTTCAAGGACCCAACTATGGCGCCTAATGACGCTCCTTGCTACCTCTATTCGGCCATCCAACGTCCTCAAAAATAGTCATTCCGGCAAACAATAAAGGAGTTGGAGAAAGAACAACCCGCCAGGGTCCCCGAGAAGAAACAATGGGACCCTTACTCTTTTGATTTGGCAGATGATACAGGGGACACCGAGTTACTAACTGGGGCTACCATCAACAGACCACCTTCACAAAAGGTCCCCCTATTTGCCATCACAACGATGTTCCCTAATTTTAACCTCAGCGCCTGCAAAAGTCTTTCCGACAATGAACTTCGGCTCATCATGTCAAGGCTTTACGCCGAGAAAGATGACCTCGTTTTTATAGCCGGAGATATTCTAGTTATGGTAGATGTGCTACTGAAATTGTACAGATCAAAGGGTCTCTATCCGTGAGTTTGATGGCCGCCTATCAATATCTTCTCGGACAGAATCACCCTACGATCTATATGGCATCAGCATATATGAAGGATGATCTCCTAAAGCTAAAGAACTTCATAACAACTAAGGCACTCATTTCCTTCCTCCAACATACAACTCTGAAGTTTATCATGCTTCCCTTCCTTCATTCAGATAACTGGATGTTGATGGCAACAAATCTTCATGACGGAACAACAATCATATACAACAGTTCTGGTAGCCAGTACAATCCAGATCAGCAATAGTATACTACAACACCAAGAACGCCCACGGAGGAGGTGGCAAAGGAGTGTGCTAACCAACTACACAACCTTCTCAGCAAGCACACACGGGCATATGGTAAAGAACACTTTCATTGCCCTGCCTTCAGCCACAAATGTCCCCAGCAGCTTCGTGAGTCAAACGACTGTGGTTTCCACATCCTCTACTGGATGTATACCATCATGGCCCTTGGAAGACCAGTAGAGGACATGACGGATGTGGACTACCACGCGTTACGTGGAAAGTTTGCTGCTAATCTTCTCCGCACACATTGCGCTAATAAAGGACTAATAGAAGCCTGATGCCCTTATCCTTGTACTTCTCAACCTATCACTTTGACACTCTGAGGACAGAGTGAGTGATAAGTTAGGGGGGAGTACACTGGGCAAGGGCGATGTATCTTTTTTTAAATCCTTCCTTCTCTACTTTCTTTTTCAATTCTGTACAAATTTTTTAGCTTTCTTTGCACATTTAGATTTTGTTTTAAGTAATTTCTCCATTAAAATAAACCATGCACATAAGAATAACATCCCTCTTGGAAAAAGTCATCCCCAGCTAACTTTAGAATCCAATTAGTCCTCAAGAGAAATAACAAGAATAGCATATAGACATGTAATGGCAAATTAATAAATTATCTTCACACTATATTTTCATGTTTTTGCTTCAAATCTACATCTGACTCTCCACAGGTTAACATCAGGGCCGAAACAAGCCAAATACTCTCAAGGATGAGAGGGATATCAGGTGACATCCAAATCAAGAAGCCTCGCAAGTGGACCACTAAGTAGAAACCAAATAAGTGCATGACGAGAAACTCTAAGAACAGCTTTCTTCTCTTCAAATAAAAGAGGCTTGGCCACCCAACCAAAACCCCTAAAAATTCCAAATCCTAAGCCTGTGAGTTTATGAATAAAAGCCAGAGTGTTGAATAAAAATATGAGAGTTGTACCACGCATAAGGATCTATATGAAGAGCCAATAAAGGTCTCACCCGGCCGGTACATTCAGGTGCCCTCACAAAGGCAGATGTGTCGTGTCCGGTAGTGAAACCCTAAGATATCCAAATATATGAAAGGTTGATAAAGGACTCACCCGGCCGGTACATTCAGTTGCCCTCACAAAGGAAGATGTATAGTGCCCAGTAGTGAGACCCTAAACGCATAGACAAACCCTCCCCCACTTGAATGGGGAATTACACAACAAGCCTTTAGCCAAACCTCATACCCACTCTAGCTTCCGGTAGGATTTTTAGAGAAGTATAAAATTGATTAGAGTTGACGACATGCACAGAATAAAAAGGTGGTCCCGATGCAGCCTACGAGATATAGAAGAAACCTGAGATCCAAGCAACTCTCAATACTTGAAAGAGTTAAGGCAAGCAAAAGCTCTGATACAACCTTAGGAGATCTCTGGTTTAGATTTGAAGCAAGAGTATGGAAATATTAACTAAATAAAATTGCCTCGCCACTACATGCCTCAGCTTTATCTAACTTGAGGAAAAGCTAGACTCTAAGTTAGGGGGGTGATAACTTCCCATTTTGTGATGTTATCTTAGTAATTTTCCTCAGTTTTCCATACTCTTTCTCAGATAAATTAGATAGAATCCTTAACTTTCCTTCTTTACTGCAAATATACCATTGGATTAACTTTTCTCCTTTTTATCCTTACAGAAAAATACAAAAAAATCACAAAAGTTCCAAACGGTCCCGAGACCGTTTGAAGACCAAACGGTCCTAAGACCGTGTGGAGACTACCCGGTCCCGAGACCGCATGGAGTCACACGGTCCTGAGACCGCATGAAGCTACATGGTCTCGAGACTGCATGAATCTACACGGTCCTGAGACTGCATAAAACCAAACGGTCCCAAGACCATACAAAACCAAACGGTCCCGAGACTGCATGGAGTTACACGGTCCCAAGACCGCACAAAACTGAACGGTCCCGAGACCGTGCAAATCCAAATGGTCCCGAGACTGCATGGAGTTACACGGTCCCAAGACCGAATAAAGGCAAACGGTTTCAAGACCACAAGGACTCAAATGGTTTCTAAACTGCACGAGTCCAAACGGTCTCAGAACCCAAACGGTTTCCAAGACCATTTGGGCCTAAGACTACCCAAACCGTTTGGACTTCACTTAGAGCCTATAAATAAGACCCAAAGGGTCCTCACAAGGCATCAAGTTTCAGACGTCCAAAGGCTACCTCTGTTGCTCCAGAGCTGTTTCATCCTTCATCCACTGCCCCGAGGCTGGCAGTCTGAGATCCACACTCCATCCAGAAGCTGCTTTCTCTCTCATCACCAAAGAAGGTGGGAAGAGAAGGATTCATCATTGAGCAACCTCTGAAGTGTGAAGATCGTCTCTCTCTCTCTCCAAGGGGTTGACCTTCCTCCCTCCTTCATGGAGATGATGTTCTCTCTCTCCCTTCTCGCCTCCTTCTTTGTCCTTGCTATGTGTGAGTAGTCTTATTCACTAGGGTGTGGGAAGTAGCCCCGCTACCCATGTTTTCATTTCATGCAATGTAATCCATAGTTTGCAATAGAGATATACTTTCTTTTCAGTTCAACATCAATCGTTTAATGAATTCTTGTTGTTTGATCACCAACTTGTGTTGCCTTTTATCTTTTAGTATGAATTATCTACGTTTGTACTATTAGATTCGAATCTCGATTTAATGTTGGTTCTTGATGCATGTATCCACTATGCATCTGTTTCGGTATCTAGGAGTGTTTTTCAAGAAGTGGAGTAAACTCACTTCCATTGTTGTACTTTCATACTATGAAATGGAATCAGTTGACATATGAAAGTACCTTGATAAGTCGAGGAACACACTTTGTGAAGGGAATGATGTAAAGTAAGTGACCATTCGTTTGGAGATGGTTGGCATTGCAACATTCCCACACTTCTCGTTGTTAGTTCTCTGAAAGGAAACTAAATCTACAAGGATACTAACTGTTTAGACTCTTATTGCAGATTATGTTTTTATGTTGCATGTTTTGATCCATGCGTAGTGGTGGTGAAAGCTGGTCACATCCTAGTGGTTTCTTATCATTGTTTACAACCTTAAATTTACTTTTATGCTTTGTTTTACTTACACTTAATTTAAAACAACCAATCCAACTTTTCGATCTAGATACCAACGGTTAGGAGGTTAAGTGAAATTCTAACATTTTCCATCTTTTTGCTCCCCACAAGACCTTTGTCATGTGGATTCGACCCTTAACTATACTACGATAAGACTTCCACGTATCCTAGCATACGTGGGTGGAGTTCTCAATCTAGTATAAGCATGGAAAAACCTAAAGACTTACTATCTTTAGGATTTTTAGTGGTGCATGCAAGTCCACGCGAGTGGAAGCTCCATTAAGTATACCTCATCTCCTCAGGGCATAAGTGTGATTGTAAAATGTAATCAGCCGTATAGCATGTTTGCTTAAGGATTGAATATGAAAATCATTGGATGATGTTACATTTCTTTTATGCATCTTTAGTTGATAGATGATACATTTATGTTTCCTTATATTCCTTGCAAAGTAGATAGATGATGTATAATTATACCATGGGTAGATGCAATGTTCTCCTTAAGAAAGGAGATTATCCTATTTTGTTCATACAATTATTAATACTACTGTTAATATAAAAGAACTCTTGCTCAGTTTATCACTGTTTATCTGGCAGAGAGTTATATCTCTTGCTGGGACAATTTCAATTGTCTCACCCCTGTGGGATCCAACTTTTTAGGTAGATGCAGAAGAAGAGGCAGAAACCTATAGTAGAGGGAGAGCAGCAGCAACAACAGGGACAGCTATAATATTCCAGGTGGAGGCTCTGGATGTCATATTTTGTATAGAAAGTCCTATGTGTCGTCTCTGTACTCTCAGGTCCTCAGAGTTAGTAGTTAGTACTTTTAATGAATCGATCTGAGATTTTGGCTTGATTCCTCGAGGTTCTTATGCTTCCTGTGTATAGTTTTAACAGAGCAGTTGATGCTTATAATCCTCGAGAAGGGATGGTACAGGATATGTACTTATGAACCAGGATGTAAATAAAATACTTTGGTTCTTGATAAAAGAGTTTTCCTGTGTTTGGATCTCTTTGAAAAAGGCTTTAATTTTTAGTGATTTTTAGTAATCTGCTATTAATGATCACTTCCGCTTAGTTAATGACATTTTGTTCAAATGGCGCGTCACAATGATGGACCCTAGAACTGCTACTTGATGATAGAGAAGGTCAGTGGATAAGGTACTTCATGTTGGTGATGTAGTTGTAGTTGTGGTTGCTCCTTGTTGGTGAGGTGGATGTGGTTGTTGCTGCTCATTGCGGTTTCCCTTGCTGGCTATGAGTTTCGTGAACTGAGAAAGGGAGAAGGAGTTCTTAGAGGTTTGATGACATCTACACTCCAACTTGATGGCAAGGTGGATGTCGGTTCTCCTTGCTCACAAGGTGGATGAAGTTGCTTCTTGATGGCTACAAGTACCACAAAGTGAGAGAGGGAGAAGGAGATATCCATGAAGTGAGAGAGTGAGGAGGAAGAGGAAGACAATGGAGATGGGTGTCAGGTAGAGAGAGGAGAGAGGGAGAATGAGTTCATAGGTGGGTGAGAAGATAATGGCGTCAGGTGGGGTCAACTGATGGCTGGGGTTACGTAGGAATCGGGAGTCAGTAGGCGTTAAGTGGCTTGTATGTGATATGATTAGAAAAGCAGATCCAATGGCCTAAAACATGAGTGTATTGGGGTTGTAATACACTTGAATGTATTCTAGCCTCACTATATATATATATATATATATATATATATATATATATATATATATATATATATCATCTGTGTGTGTTTGTTGAGAGGTTTTGGGTTTTTTAAACTCTATTTTTCTAGGCTCTAGACTCCCATATTGAATTAAGGATCCTAGTGGATATTGCATAATGCAATGTTTAGATAAACATACTGTGGCAAAACTTCCCTCTTTTATCAGAATTGGGTCCCTATATTACGAAAATTGATTCATTAAGATTGGACATGCAATTAAATATGGTCCCCAGAACTTAATTTTAGGATCTTAGATCTACTTTAACAATTATGGTGAAGTCCAATTTAGAATTTTCTCAAGTTATCTCTATGTTTGTAATCATGTAAGTACCATACTACATTAACAATAGATTTAGTACTCAATATCACAATCCATAAGTAGTGAGCAGTGTCTTACCACACCTCATTGCTACCCAATTAGTAGGATTAGTCGAACAAGACTAGCCATAAATGACTAATGTTAGTTAGTTGTAGAATCCCTTTGACACAGATATCCAAGTTGTACTACAGGCATGGACACATCACCTTATCACATTTGACGTGTATTTTACTACGCGCTTAAATGCAAGTATACGCGTCGAGTAATATAGGCCTTGTGAGGCCCGAGTCGAACTCAGGGATACGTGAATTATTGGAGACTTCTACTAACTAATCACAATCAGCTAGACCGATTAACAAAGTAGGGTTTTGTATTCAAATTAAAAAGAAAATAAAAATGAAACAAAGAAAGCAATCGATTAAAGGTTAATTTAATCAATTCAAAGGGATATCTTTAGGATGGCGGTTTCACCGCGGGTCAACATTGTATTAGGTTTCATATAATTCCTCACACTTCTCTCTCTATCCGGGTAGTGGCCTGAAAACAGATTACCCACTGTCGTGGTGTAATTCACTACATAGATTTAGGTTGATTCCACCGTCGTAGTAATCATTCCCCTAAACTAAGTGCATTATAAACGGTCTCTCAGTTCCCACCATTAATTTTACAACTCCTTTGTCAAGGGTTTTATTGATTAATGTAGAATTCGTCTCTTTTCAACCGTTAATCCTTCTGTCGAAGTGATTAAGGGTGTTAAATTATTATTATGGTGATCAAGCATAACAATAGAAATGGAGAAAATGAATCTATACCACGGATTTGAGAGAAAAATATGAATTATTGATATAAAAATGTCATACAATGCATTCCCAGGCTACTCCCGGTCCTAAAGATTGAGGGGTTTAGCCTCTCATGTTCATTTCACACGAATACATGGTAGAAATTGGGGAATTCATAAGAAAAACGGGAAATAAGTGGGAAAACCCCTGAACGGAGAAGAACCGGTGGATCCTTGGCATAGAACACGAGCTTCCCCGCCTGTCGGTGGTGGAAATCGTCTTCGGCAGCGTCCGAATCACCCGGGATGAGCTTCTCGGCCTCCGTTCTCCTTTCTCTCCTCCTCGGCACTCGTGCAATCCAAAAAAGCAGATCCCCTCATCATGTGGGCGGCCGTCATTAGGTATAAGTCCCTAATTAGGTCGTCAAATAACAACAGCCGTCCGATCGAGATCAAAACAGATCCAACGCATATCTGCCGGCGTCGATACCATCGACGTGGGTCGATGGTATCGACCCAGCAGATTAGCGGCAGCTTTCCTTTCTTTTATTCTGAGCGCCTGTGGTGATCTCGATACCATCGACTTGGGTGTCGATGGTATCGACTCCTTTAGCGTCGGTTGTTGTCATTTAGCGACGATGTAGCTTCCTTTGTGTCGATGGCATCGACTTGGGTCGATGGTATCGACAGTTTCCTTGCCAGCAACTTGAAGGGATCTCGATACCATCGACTTGGGTGTCGATGGTATCGACTCTGTATTGCTCTTCTCGGCTGACAACCTGTGGCTTGGTCGATGGTATCGACGGAAGCAGATACTTGTTTTTCCTGGAATTTCACAACAAGACCAAGTAAATCCACACAATTTATAATAAGATGATAAATAATGCTCAAAATAGTAAAACAAAGGGGATTTGATATAAAATGATGGCAAAGACCAAATAAAGTGAATTATGCAATAATATCCATGAAAATGAGTGATTAAGGCACAAAACACATATGAAATAGGTCTCTAAATGCGACTCAAAATCATCGCATCAAACTCCCCTAAGCTTAAACATTGCTCGCCCTCGAGCAACTAATCCTTAGAATAGGATTGTAGATGTCAACTAAAAATCAACACATCACCCCACATCACACATGACTCCCACTGGACGTTCTCAAACCGGCCTTTCCTAATCACAGAACAGTAATTACCCTACAGGCGACAATAATCATCAATAAGAGAAATTATCCTTAAAACCGATGAACACTATCACATAAGGCAGTTGACATAATAAGGTTCGCCGATTCAGCATTGGTGCATCTTGTGATCGCCTACACTATATTGCTCGCCCTAACTACCATCTACATGGAAGTCGTTCTCCTGATAAACATGAGTGAGGAGAAAATCACGGTGGCCTACCAATCCGAGCAACGGGTGGATGGAATGGGTGGTTCATGGAATAATCTTGGAAGTATTACGCAGTTTCAACATGCACAAAACAAAATGCCCTAATGCTTAAAATTGGGTGGAATGATGCATGCACTAACCTTCCACCTCAAAATGAGATGGAAATCTAATTAAGCCACCTCATGTACTCAATTTCCCTGTTATGCAAGTGATATCATGTTCCTTTCTCCCTCTTATTCCATTTCCTTCTAAATTCTCTTTTTTTTCAAATTGTTTTTCAGATTTTCAGAATTTTTTTTTCTTTCTTTTAGCCCACATATCCATAATTGCTTAGAGATACATGTGTTAGGCTATTTTCTTCATGATTGGAAATCTTTGTACTATTTCGAGGGTATGGAACAATTTAGATCACTTTTCAAGACAAACTGAGGTACATGGTGTACTTATGCGTGAAAATCATGAAAGTTATGAGTGCAACTACATGACATGCACCTAAAGGTAATGTGCATGAATCACTATACATTTTTTCCGTTTTATGCAAAAGTATGAAAATAACAATGCAAATCCTATCTACATGCTATGCACGCAAGAAGGAATTAAAACTGTACTTTACTTCCAATTCTTTGGTGGATTATGGAAAAATATGAAGTGGAATGATCACAAGATTAAGTTACTGAACCTTAGAAAAAATATCATGTATCCCTCCTTACTGACATGTGTAGTAGTTCAAAGGGTTCTTTCTCGTATATCCAATTAAGGTCTCATTACCATTTGATTAGGTTAGGCTCAAACAACCGTTACTATCCACTTTTCATGAGTCAATGGGGGTGTGGGTGTGACATATTGCTTAAGAGTTGACATAATCAATCATTTTCATAGGACAAGTTCCCCAAGGACAACCAAGTTAAGCTATCCAAAAGACACAGAAAATTTTGAAATTCCCTTAAATTTCCCATGAAAACAGCGAGATGACAATTTTTTAAGACATCCACGATTACACTAGATAGATGTGGATCCTAAACAAACTAAAATTGCAAGAACAAATAACAAAGCAAAAACTAAAAACACTAAAGAAAAGATAAAAGATAGAGTTGTTCCAGCTACCCCCCTAAGCTTGAATTCAACTATGGCCTCATAGTCAAAAACCAACTTAAGGGTGGAACAGTGATACCCTGATCAATCTTGTGGAGGCGGTGGTGGGTATTATGGTGCCGTAGGATCCCAAGACGGGTACTCCCCCTGGAAGCTTGGATCATATTGGGTCCTCGGCGGAGGCTGTGGATAGCCTCCAAAGTAGTCTTGACTCCAGTAATGGTCGAAGAAGGGCTCCTGTTGCGTCTCTATCCGCTGCAACCGGGTGTGCATTTGCTCTTGGTTGGCGAGGATGAGCCGCTCGTTCTCGAACATAGCCCATTGGTTGTCAAGTACCCGGCTCGTAGTCTCATGAATGCCGGTATACATACTCATGTGCTGCTGCTGAGTCTGCTGGATGTCCTGCAGCATGGTGTACATCCCCTGCATGGAATAGGGATCCATGGTTGGCTGCTCGTACTGTGGTGATGGCGGCGGGGGCTGAGATGATGAAGATGCACCCGGATGCATCCTAGGACGCTTCCGTGGTGCCACACGTGCTCGAAGAGGTGTGAAAGCCTCCTCTTCCTCTGCAGCCTCGCCTTCTTGCTCGGCACCACCGCCTTCTTCCTCAGAGGACTCGATGGCTATGATTGGCCACCGGAAGTGCTGCTTGCCCTCGATGTTGAAGACGTCGTCCGGTAGGGAGCTCTCCTGATAAGCTTGGTTGACGTGGCAATGAGCGTACGCCAACCCGTCCCGGAGAAGAATGAGGTTTGAACGGTGCAAGTGTTGCACGTTCACCTTGCTCCTCGTAAAGATCGGAGTCATGGACTGAAGGTTCAGCCCCAAGTAAAGCGCCAACTTGGTGACAAGACCACCAAAATGGATTGGAGCCTTCCTTGTGCTCCTCTTCACGGCCAGGACGCGCTGTAGCCAGAACGCCCCCCAGTTGCACTCTTGACGTTTCAGGAGTGCGTAGAGAAAGAAAAGGTCACTCTCCTGAAACTTGCTCAAAGCAAGATCGCTTCGAGCGAAGAAAGTCAAGCTCAACATCCTATGCAGGACCCGGACGAACGGGTGCTCAAAATCCGCTACCGCTGCATTATGGTAGCTCACAGTCTTCCCTACCGGCACTGTCACTAGCTCGGCGAAGATTTTGTCGTAGTCGGTGCGGGCGTCGGGGCGTCGGTGATCATTGCGGTCGTGGTTCCAGTTGAAGATGTCGTTGAACTGCTTCAAGGTGATGTTGTAATTGTTGTTGAAGAGTCGGAAGGACACCCTTCCCTTGATCCACGCCTGGTCTGATGGTACCACGTCGTTTGGTACGACGCAGATGTCAAGAGACGCCATAAACTCAGCCACCAGTTCCTTGTATGTGGCCCATTCGCCGAAAAACGGCTGCCCATCCGCATGACATTCGATCTGCTCGTAAAGGCGACCGGTGTGCCAGGCTTGCCCAGCCAACACGTAGGCCAAGTTGGCCTCGAACCCCAACTCCTGGATCATGCCCCGGTCCACATACCGGGTGGGCTCAAACTTTCGCTTCATTATCTCCTCGTAGACCTTCCTCACATCCATGTTGGCATGAATTAGGCGTGGACGAGGGATGGAAGTGGTTGGGGGAGGAACGAACTCCTCGATCTCCATAGGGTGTGCGCTTGAGGACGACGCTCTGGCGGCGTGCACCATGGTTGCGAGAAGATGGGATTAGAAGAAAAGAGCTCGGTGAAGATGGAGAAGAAATTCTCCGCTCGATGAAGATCTCCGCTCGATGACGCTTCTCTTCAGTCTTGGAGGGCTTGGGGAAGTGCTCGGCGCAAAGGAGGATACTTGCTCTGAAGGTGTGACGTCAAGTGACGTTGCAAGTCCCCTTAAATAGGCTTGATCGGCGCCCCTGTTGACCCGTCAATACCATCGACGCGGGTCGATGGTATCGACACATCTCGCGGGTATCCGCCTCCCTCGCGAGTATCGACGGCTGACGTTTGCTGGATCGAGAAACTCGGATTGCTGACGGGTCGATACCATCGACGGAAGTCGATGGTATCGACGCAGCACCCGGATCGCTGACGTGGCTGTTGCGATCGTCGTCGATGTCTGTGTGCGGATCGGTGACATGTCCATCGATACCATCGACGGATGTCGATGGTATCGACTTGCTTTTATTGCGACACCGCCGTTGTGTTGCATTCAACCTGTGATGATGTCGATACCATCGACGAGGTCGTCGATGGTATCGAGTTGACTGAGCAAAATTCATCTGAATATCTCCAGAGATCTCGATGGTATCGACTGGGGTGTCGATACCATCGACACTTTTATTGCAACATGTCTGTGACCATGTCGATACCATCGACGCAGTGCGATTTTTGCTGGTGACAACCTGAACCCATGTCGATACCATCGACGGATGTGTCGATGGTATCGACCCTGCCTGTGCCTGCACATTCAACAAACGGATCAAGGTATCATTTTTAAACTAAAATTTAAACGAAATAAAAGCAATCTATGACTAAAATTAAACTATCCTAATGTACCGATGGTTGGGTTGCCTCCCAACAAGCGCCCTTGTTTAGCGTCTTAGGCTAGACGTCTTCCCTTCATCTCATTCATGCACAAGTGAAATGAGTTTGACCTCATTCACTTTCCTCTTGTAATTCTCACCAAAATACAACTTCAAGCGTTGCCCGTTCACCAAGAACGTGGCACCTCCATCACGCACGAGAATCGCTCCGTGCGGTTTCACCTCCTCCACAATGAAGGGTCCACTCCACCGGGATTTCAGCTTCCCAGGATGCAGTTTGAGACGGGAGTTAAACAATAGAACGTTGTCTCCCTTCTTGAATGTGCGCATCTCAATATGGCGATCGTGGATCAGCTTTGTGCGCTCTTTGTAGATGAGGGCATTCTCATATGTCGTCATGCGTAGCTCATCCAATTCATTCAATTCGAACATCCTTTTTCTCCCGGCCTCATCATAACGCAAGTTCAGCCTTCGTAGCGCCCAATGGGCCTTGTGCTCCAATTCCACCGGAAGATGGCAAGCCCAGCCGTACGCCAACCTAAAAGGCGTGGTGCCTATAGGTGTTTTGTATGCCGTTCGATAATCCCAAAGCGCGTCCGGTAGCAATACACTCCAATTCTTCCTTGTGGATGCTACGGTCCTTTCTAAAATCTTCTTGATTTCTCTATTTGATACCTCCACTTGTCCTTGCGTCTGTGGATGATATGGGGTGCCGATGTTGTGCTTGACCCCATATTTCTTTAAAAGTGTCACGAATTTCTGATTTCGAAAATGTGTGCCTCCGTCACTTATGATCATTCGGGGAATCCCGAACCTGCAGAAAATGTTCTCTTTGACAAACCTGCACACTACGTTCGAATCATTAGTCCTTGTGGGGATTGCCTCCACCCACTTCGACACATAATCTACAGCAAGTAAGATATAAAGATTTGAATTTGAGGACACAAAGGGTCCCATGAAGTCAATGCCCCATAAATCAAATACCTCAACTTCCTGAAATACATTCAGGGGCATTTCCTGTCTCCTTGAGATGTTACCTGTGCACTGGCACGGGTCACATTGCCTAACAAAATCATAGGCATCCCGGAACAAAGTGGGCCAATAAAGGCCGCTCTCCAACACCTTGGCTGCTGTCCGTGAGCTAGCATGGTGTCCTCCTGTAGGCGACGCATGACAGTGGTGGAGAACACTCTCGTACTCCACCTCCGGCATGCACCTGCGAAGAATACCATCCCTGCACTGCTTCAAGATAATCGGGTCATCCCAAAAATAATATCTCAATGAATGAAAGAATTTCTTTTTCTCTTGATAGGACCAATCCTCCGGGATGATCCCGCAAGCCAAATAATTCACAATTTCCGTAAACCATGGTTCTTTAGAATCAATTTTTAAAAGTTGCTCATCGGGAAAGGTCTCGGTAATGGGTATGTGCAAACCTTGTTCATCAACCCTCTCTAACCTAGACAAGTGGTCAGCCACCACATTTTCAATTCCCGACTTGTCCTTAATTTCAATATCGAATTCTTGTAGGAGCAAAATCCACCTAATTAGTCTAGGCTTCGCATCCTTCTTCTCCATCAAATACTTTATTGCAGCGTGATCAGTCCACACAACCACCTTAGAACCCACTAAGTACTGCCGAAATTTTTCAAAGGCGAACACGACGGCCAGTAACTCCTTTTCCGTGGTTGTGTAGTTCAATTGAGCATCATTAAGCATTTTCCGTGGTTGAAATCAAAAACTGCGTCATTTTCCAACAATTCAGATAATGGCTTTGCGATTTTCAAAAAATCCTTAATAAATCGCCGATAAAACCCGGCGTGTCCCAAAAAGCTTCTCACCCCTTTTACAGAATTTGGTGGGGGTAACTTAGAAATCACCTCAATTTTTACGGGGTCTACCTCAAGACCCTTGCTAGACACCTTGTGTCCTAGCACAATTCCTTCCGTCACCATCATGTGACATTTCTCCCAATTGAGGACCAAGTGTGTGTCCTCGCACCGCTGCAACACCTTATCTAAGTTATAAAGGCATTCATCAAAAGATGCTCCATACACCGAGAAGTCATCCATGAAAACTTCAAGACACCACTCTACCATGTCAGAGAATATGGCGAGCATGCAGCGTTGAAAAGTCGTCGGCGCATTGCATAAACCGAACGGCATACGGCGGTAAGAAAACGTCCCATAGGGACATGTAAACGTAGACTTCTCTTGATCCAAAGGATCAATAGAAATCTGGTTGTACCCCGAATAGCCATCTAGAAAACAAAAATGCGACTGACCAGCTAGACGTTCCAAAATCTGATCGATAAATGGCAATGGAAAATGATCTTTAAGAGTTGCGGCATTCAATCGGCGGTAGTCAATGCAAACACGCCACCCGGTTACCAATCGGGTGGTGACAGGTTCATTCAAAATATTTGTAGTGACAGTGATTCCCCCCTTTTTAGGGACAACCTGTGTGGGACTCACCCATGTTGAATCGGATATGGCATAAATGATCCCTGCAGCAAGAAGCTTTATGACTTCCTTCTTGACAACCTCCATCATGCTTGGATTTAGACGTCTTTGAGGCTGTATGACTGGCTTGGCTCCCTCCTCGAACCGAATCTTGTGTTGGCAAAGTGTAGGGGAGATCCCCTTGATGTCAGCCACAGACCACCCAAAAGCTCCACGGTGGTTCTTGAGCACTATCAGTAGTTGCTCCTCCTCATCCGCACTCAAGTATGCAGAAATAATCACTAGTAACTTGTCCTCCTCAGCTAGAAAGACGTACTTCATATGCGGGGGCAATGGCTTCAATTCCAGATCAGGTGGGCAAATAAGAGATGATTGTAGCGGTGGGGGAAGTGTACCCAAATCTTCATAGTGCCTCGTGTAGAAACATGGAAGCATTTGAAGCATTTTGGCGCACTCTTTGAGTGAAGTACTCCGCATCCAATCATAAGTGACATTTAACAAACACGCCTCCAAAGGCAATTCCGGATATGCATCAAAGACGGAAGTAATAATCACATCATCCTCCCATGAAGGTGGAATGTCCTCATTCTCAGAAACCCAACAGCCTTGCATAAAGAGACAACTTTATGCAAGGCTGTTGGGTTTCCAAATGATGAGAATGAGGACATTCCACCTTCATGGGAGGATGATGTGATTATTACTTCCGTCTTTGATGCATATCCGGAATTGCCTTTGGAGGCGTGTTTGTTAAATGTCACTTATGATTGGATGCGGAGTACTTCACTCAAAGAGTGCGCCAAAAACTTGACATGAGCCTCATCCTCGGACTCATTGTCTTCCTTCTGCAGCAACTTCTTTGCGAGAAGATCCATCTTCTCGTTCAGCTCTCTCATTGCCTTTGACTCACTGGCAACTCTTGCTTGCTCAACTGGGCCTCTTTCTCTTTCTCTCCAAGATTGCTTTCGTGCCATATTCTTCAGTATTTCCCAGCATCTTGTATCAGTGTTATTTAAGAAAAATCCGGAGCCAGCCGAGTCCAAATTGCTTCTATCATGCTCGGAGAGAGAAAAGTAGAAGATCTTCACTTGGGTTTCCTTGTCCAGTCCATGGTGTGGACATCTCCTCAACATGACTTGGAATCGCTCCCAAGTCTCAGAATAAGTTTCACCCGCCTGTTGGGTGAAATTGTGGATCTTCCGGATCATATCATTGGTCTTCTCAGGAGGGAAGAACCTCTCGAAGAAAACCTCCACCATGTGATCCCATGATTCAACAAACTCATCGTCGAGGTTATGAAGCCACTCTCTTGCCACTCCAGCCAAGGAACTCGGGAATAACTTGAGGTAGAGCACATCCTGTGGAAATCAATCTATCTTCACCATATCGCAGTTCTCCACGAACTGGCTGATGTGGGCCACTGGATCTTCATTTTTTAATCTGTGAAATGCGTTTGATTTGACCAGGTTAATCAGTGTTGGATCGATCTTATAGGTTGGAATGTTTAGCCCCTGTTTCTTTATAGGCCCCTTTGATGCCGAGGAAGAAGACGCATTGATCTTCTCCCATATTGTTTGTGCTTCAGCCATTACTTCTTCTTGTTCTTGCTCAGATTCAGAATTTATATCACTGTGGTGTTCCTCCTTGTAGTAGTCCTCGTCCTCTGGTCCCGCAGATGGAACCTCAGGTGTGCGATTCACGTAGTCTCGACTACGTGTGTGCACCATGCAAAGTACCTGAAATATGGAAATAGGGGTTCAGTACAATGCTTTGAATGAGTCAACACAATTATAGAGAAATAAAGGAATTTTTGAAATTGTTTTAAAATAAATAAAACAAATGTGGCCTAGAATGGCCGCTCTTAGCACTCAAAGTGCCAATAATTCACCGTATCCCCGGCAACGACGCCAAAAACTTGACGTGTATTTTACTACGCGCTTAAACGCAAGTATACACGTCGAGTAATATAGGCCTTGTGAGGCCCGAGTCGAACTCAGGGATACATGAATTATTGGAGACTTCTACTAACTAATCGCAATCAGCTAGACCGATTAACAAAGTAGGGTTTTGTATTCAAATTAAAAAGAAAATAAAAATCAAACAAAGAAAGCAATCGATTAAAGGTTAATTTAATCAATTCAAAGGGATATCTTTAGGATGGCGGTTTCACCGCGGGTCAACATTGTATTAGGTTTCATATAATTCCTCACACTTCTCTCTCTATCCGGGTAGTGGCCTAAAAACAGAATTACCCACTGTCGTGGTGTAATTCACTACTTAGATTTAGGTTGATTCCACCGTCGTAGTAATCATTCCCCTAAACTAAGTGCATTATAAACGGTCTCTCAGTTCCCACCATTAATTTTACAACTCCTTTGTCAAGGGTTTTATTGATTAATGTAGAATTAGTCTCTTTTCAACCGTTAATCCTTCTGTCGAAGTGATTAAGGGTGTTAAATTATTATTATGGTGATCAAGCATTACAATAGAAATGGAGAAAACGAATCTATACCACGGATTTGAGAGAAAAATATGAATTATTGATATAAAAATGTCATACAATGCATTCACGGGCTACTCCCGGTCCTAAAGATTGAGGGGTTTAGCCTCTCATGTTCATCTCACACGAATACATGGTAGAAATTGGGGAATTCATAAGAAAAACGGGAAATAAGTGGGAAAACCCCTGAACGGAGAAGAACCGGTGGATCCTTGGCGTAGAACACGAGCTTCCCCGCCTGTCGGTGGTGGAAATCGTCTTCGGCAGCGTCCGAATCACCCGGGATGAGCTTCTCGGCCTCCGTTCTCCTTTCTCTCCTCCTCAGCACTCGTGCAATCCAAAAAATCAGATCCCCTCATCATGTGGGCGGCCGCCATTAGGTATAAGTCCCTAATTAGGTCGTCAAATAACAACAGCCGTCCGATCGAGATCAAAACAAATCCAACGCATATCTGCCGGCGTCGATACCATCGACGCGGGTCGATGGTATCGACCCAGCAGATTAGCGGCAGCTTTCCTTTCTTTTATTCTGAGCGCCTGTGGTGATCTCGATACCATCGACTTGGGTGTCGATGGTATCGACTCCTTTAGCGTCGGTTGTTGTCGTTTAGCGACGCTGTAGCTTCCTTTGTGTCGATGGCATCGACTTGGGTCGATGGTATCGACAGTTTCCTTGCCAGCAACTTGAAGGGATCTCGATACCATCGACTTGGGTGTCGATGGTATCGACTCTGTATTGCTCTTCTCAGCTGACAACCTGTGGCTTGGTCGATGGTATCGACCTCCGTCGATGGTATCAACGGAAGCAGATACTTGTTTTTCCTGGAATTTCACAACAAGACCAAGTAAATCCACACAATTTATAATAAGATGATAAATAATGCTCAAAATAGTAAAACAAAGGGGATTTGATATAAAATGATGGCAAAGACCAAATAAAGTGAATTATGCAATAATATCCATGAAAATGAGTGATTAAGGCACAAAACACATATGAAATAGGTCTCTAAATGTGACTCAAAATCATCGCATCAACATTCAATTCAATGTCCTTGATATCCAAGTAGACTGGAAAGGTTCATATTTTCTCAGTACAACATATTGACTCACATGATCATGGACATGTATTTCTCTAGTCTCACATGTCATGAGGACTAGGCACTCCTATTATATGCGGGTGAATTTCACTCTACATCACTCAAATGTATAGTATAAGTCTCACTACATCCAATTATTACCTTTACAGAAGCCTTCTTGAAGATTGTGTTGGGAAATGTTAAAGCATGAGGATCATCATGTGACCATTGTAGTGACTTCATTTCAAAAGAGAATAACACCATTGATGAATTTTAGAGCTAATTATTAGTACCACATAGGCCATGAATCACTATCAAGGTCAGCCTATCCAATACACCTATTTTCAAACAAGTTCATATGTGTCTAACTTGGTATCCAATACCTATGACCCATGATATGTGGTCATCAATCACCAAACCTACTAATCACTTATGCATTATTGTTGTTTAATCCAAAATAATACTTTATTGATATTGTTAGCATCCGTTATGAACTCATGTTAGTCATTCTAAGGAAATTAATTTTGTACATCAATATTGTAGTAATATATGTGTAGTAAATGGAATTGTCTTTAACAATCAAATCAAAAGTATGATATCCCTATAGACATCATCCACTAAATGGTTAATGGGAAAAAAACACCAGCAGCAATAGGTTATCTCCATTCAGACCAAGGTTAGATGGGTCATTTAGCAAATGTAATTTTCCTATCTAGTACCTTAAGATCATGAAATCCATGTCACAAAATTCTTAGAGCTTAGTCACATGATGAAAATTGATGGTAAGATAGATAATGGTCTTCTGCTTTTGTAAATCCTATTCTGACTCCAAAAAAAGGTGGCAATAGATGGATATTAGGCCTTAAAAATGGTAAATAACCATATGGGGCAGAATCTTCATAAATTTTAAAAAAACATACTTTCCACCCAAGACAGAAGATATTCTCCATGAATTAAAATTTTCAAACAATCCTATGGAGAACCATTGGTGGTGTCTTAGACCATTTTAAGGAATTATTGAGGAAGTGTCCTTGCCATAACCTATCAGAACCAAGTCTACACCTTCTACAAAGGGTTGGTTAATGATGTGAGTACCTTTGTAAAGTCAACATTTAGTGGATGCTTGGTTAGTAAGAATGCTATTAAGGATAGTGAGATTATTAAAATTATCATACATAACTAATATAGTATAAAAATGGGATGAGCATCACAAGGGGTGGCATCTAGAATGTATATTTTGTATCAGCATCAAATGGTAATATTGATTATCCCACCAAGCATTTGAATGTCATGAGTGTCAACAAAAATTTCACCAAGTGACATTTGATATCTTCACAGGTCCAAATCATGTAGGTTAGTGAGACATGGTAACTCCAAAGGGTGCCCAACAAGAGAATATCAATTATTTTATTCAACGCCACAGAAAAAATCTCTTTTTTGATACATGTATGGAGGAAACATTCTATTTTTTCTTTTATAGAAGAACCAATCCAATGATGAGGATACAATCAAAAATCCTATGAATTCTCTAACAACTTGAAGAAAACCTTATTCAATTACATAAATGGCATGGACAACCTCTTAGTGATTTCACTTCAAACACCAAAGCCATCTCAAGGAAACATTTCCATTATGGTCTCTATCATACATGAAGGACAAGTAAGTCTAATTTCTTCTTGTATTATATAACAGAAATGAATAGGAATCACATATATGTAGTTTAGGTTGTTTTGTTATTTCCTAGTGCATTGACCTTTCAAAAAAGTGTGTCTTGTTTTTTTTCTACTTGCTTTGATTTTAGTTTACTTGCTTTTATATTTTGGTTCTTAGTGTAAATGTAATAGATATACTAAGTTTTTTCTTGAAACTTCTCTCCTGGTTTGGACTTATCACCCTCTATATGATTTGCATTATTTGTCTTTGAGTAGAATGCAAGTGAGTAGTTGATATGGAACATGTTGTGATTTTCATGAGCAACATCATGATTCATCTTTCCAAATTGACCTGGATTGATTCATCTTTTGATATTTTGAGTTGTTAAGGAATGTGAATAACTACATTGAACCATTACTGTCTATATTCATAAGGTTTAATCATGTTATTAAATCAAAATATGAAACTGACATTTCATCTTTTGATTTATACGTTATTATTTGTAGAAAAATTTTGAGTGTGACTCTTTCATTATTGATATGAAAAAAAATTCATTATACATCATTGTAGAAATATTCTCCTTCAATATGGTATCCTATCCTATAAAACATGTAAAAGTGAACTAATTGAATTTATGTATTGCCCTAAAGAGGATAAGTTGTTCCCATGAACCCCTTAAGTGAGTAACTCTTCATAAGCATTAATGTTCATGTATTTTAGAGGATTACTATTCCCAAAGAGGCTCATGTGTGCATAAGCCCCTATGAACATCAAGGTACTACTACATGAGAAATGCTATAACTCTTTGGTCATGTGTAGTGATACATTGAGGTTTGATTCATGACTAAAATTATTTTTATAATTGGATCATATTTTGTCACTCTCATGTTTTATTCTATTGATATTCTTATACTAGTTAAGAACCTAATATTTTTATGTTGTAGTGACTTTCATAATATAAACATCAACTCATACCACTTAAACATTCTTAACTAAATGAATATTATTGCAATTATCAAATTACAAATTGGTTGTGTAGTCATATCCCTCATTTGTTTCTCTACCCAATAAAGGCTTTCTTAAGGACAGGCAATCAATTCCAAATGTAGAGTGATTTAATAAGTGCATTTCATGTGATGTTCCACAAATATTTCATGCATATTTCATGTTCTTTCACCATATATAAATGTATATTATATTGTATTTCTTATTTATATCACTTTGAGCTAATTATTGCTATTTATTAAGATAAAGATAAATATACCACATATGCTTCAAAAACCAAATGTGTGTAGTGATGGGGTTGAAATGATTAAGAAAACAAGATTTAGTGTCACGTGCCATGTACATGTGTAGAAATTACTAGTCCAACGTCAAAGCAATAAAATTCATCAAACAACAACAGACATTGTGTGTGCATAAAAATACATGTCACGTTTATCCTTTGTACTTTAATGAACATAAATAAACGAGTGACTCGATGTGATTATATGGACATGCCTTCTCCCATGTCACATGCTGTCTCATGATCTATAGATGTAGCAACAAAAGATGACATAATGTGTCATCATAGGATATTCCATAACAACCTATGTAATATCAAATTTAGGCACTATCACATGGCATATCAATCCCTTAGATTGTTATGATAAATGAGTATTTTGTAAGACTCCATATTTTTCACAAGGTTGGAAACATGATGTGTCACCCTCAAGACACGTCGTGTCTCAATATTTCTAGACAAAATTATAAATAGAAACCAAGGATCTTTTGAGGGGGTATCTTTTTTTCTAAAACACTCCTTATCATTTTTTTTGGATTATAGAGTAGTCTTTTCCTCCTCTAATTTGAGAAGAAAAAATGAGGAGAGGGAGAAGATATTTTGTGGAAAAAATGAGGAGGAAGAAGGTGGGAGACCATGGCGGTGAGGATTCACACAGCATGATGAGTGGGTCTGAATTTCCATTCTACTCATGTTTTTTTTCTTCTTCCTCCCACATGTTTAACTTACTTTTATATGATATAGTGGTAAAGCTTTACATTCTCCTACTAAAAATTTTGTGCATGTTCTATAAAGTAAATTTCATTCACTTCAAGGGGGATGTCACAATCATGATATTCATTGCATTAAATAGTGATAGGATAAAGATAACAATTTTGATTCTCAATTCCTCAACATTATTCACACATGAAAAGAGTCTAAAGGGGGATGAATAATTTTTTTTAATAATATTAACCATTGTTAAAATTACTTTGCTTAAATACTGTAGCAATATAAAACAAGTTAATGGACAAAAGAGGCAACCACAAGAACCCATAGGTTTAGAGTGGTTCCATCCAATGATTTCAGTCCACTACCTAGTTGTTTCCAACTAGGATTTCTAAACCTTATATTTTATTCCTTTTCTATATTGATACGCAATGCATAAAATTTACTGGTGTCTTTTGAGGAGCAAGATAAACCCTCCTTTTCATCTCAAGGAGAACTATCACCTTATTTGACGGGCTACCGAAAGGTCACCTCTTCTTTAATAGACATGGAAGAGAACCGACTTCACCTCTTATTTAACCACCATGGAAGAGTGCCAATTGATAAGACTCCTTCTCACATAGTATCCTGGATAGCCTTCACTCCAAGAAGTATCCCAAGAGCAAGGGAACAATGTAGAAAGACATTGGTGAAAGGAAATTGCAATTATCTTCACAAGATGTACAATTAAGCACTAATGGACAAGTGATGATGATCCACTCCACAAGGTTCAGGAAAGGTTGTATTAGGTGGAGAGGAATACTAGCATTGGGATAAGGCTTAGGCTATAATGATGGCAACTTCAAGTGTAGAAGTTAAGCACTTTGAGTAAGATTGCAAGTAGTAGTATGCTCAAGTATATGTCAATTTTTGTTGCAAAGTTGTGTCCAAAGTGTCCTAATATCGTATATATAGGAATTTTTGACAAATGGTTAGGGTAATTGTGGAGAGTGTTTAGGGAATCTTAAGTGGTCAACTAGTCGTTAGGACAAAGTTATTGGGTTGCAACAGATAACTTGATCATTAACTTAATTAGTTTCCAAAACTTTCTCGATCGAGAAAGAGTTCGACTGGGAACTATCTCAGTCGAATTGTTAGTCGACCAAACATTTCTCTAGGCACACAACTGGTCTAATAGCTATGTGTTAGTTGATCTTCTTGATCCAACTAAGTTTAACTTTTCTTTATCAGTCAAAATTTTCTTTGACCAAAACTCTCGATTGAGAAAGACTTCGACCGAGAATGAACTAGATCTCAATGTATGTAATAGCTATTTCCCGATCCACAGAGTCTTCAACCAATTGGATTTTATTCAAATGATACTTTGACTGAGGAGGACTCTTTAAAAGAATATACAATAAGTTGGAAAACTTATCTAATGACTTTTCCAATAATACCTAACAACCCTAAAGGCTTCATATGAGTATGGGGTAGGATTTTGGATAGATTTTGGAAAAAAAATCTCTTGTCCTTACATCATATCTATCAAGTTGTACAAAACACAATTGTACAATCAAATTCATGGTACAATTTGACCTGCAAGCATCCAAACATATATAAAATTGCATGGTCTTTGTAATTGGATTTTGACTTAGTTCCTTGATCACCTAAAACACTTAATATGCATGCAATTTGGGAAATATTTACATCATTGGAATTTGAGTGAGGCATATTCAAAATCCAACAAAACATAAACTAACTAAACAAGTATCACACTTAAACATGATATGTTTCTAATATAAAGGAAATAAAACTAAACTACATAGTTGGCACCCCATCAGGTCCTTACTTCTAAATTTCCTCGAGCTAGTCCTTACACATTAGATAGATCCACTCCTTTATGTTTTCTCCTTACTTGCAGGCATCACTTCCCTAGCCATGCATCAAACAATTGGTAATTTGAATTGAATGTTTTATCTTAAAGATGATATTTGAACAAAAAATAAACTTTAAGTATTAAACATTGAAGAAAAGACACAATTAATTGTAGATCATTTATTTTATCTTGACCTGTATAAGAATCCTTGAGTTGCACTGAAGTGCCTCTTTTTTATGCATATATATGCCTCTTAGGTAGCATGGAAGTTCCTCTTCTCCTATGCATTGAAGTGACTCTTAGTTTGCTCCAAAGAGCCTCTTAGTGAGGATCTTATATAAGTTGTGTTTTATCATTCTTTTTCTCTTGAAAAACATTTAACTTGTTCTTAGATCATATTCTTTACTCTTAATGTGCATGAGAGGTGATGCAATAACTATTAACAACAAACATGACATTCAATTCATTATATATTTATAGATTTTATATTCACAAGAAATTCAAAACAATAGATAATTCATACATTTATTTCATATGCTTTTTGGACGTACATATTCAAGCAACCAATACTTATCTTGAAATTGATGGACCGCTTACCTTTCTCTTAGAGGAGATCCTAGTTGCTCTTCTTAGGTTGAGGAAACCTTATCCCACGTTCTTAGGGTGATAAACACTAATTACCATGTTCATAACATTTTTCATACTAATTCTATTGAATACATTATCTTAAACCCTAATGTTACATCTTATCAAATTAGGGTTTGATAAAAGGGAAAATAGAGCCTAAAACTTGAAAATTCGAATTAACATTTCCAAAACATGTCTTGGTGAAATTTTCATATAAAGGGATGATTTATTATGAATTTTTGAAGAATTAATGAAGCACAAATTGTAGAAAATCCATGTTGGCACATTATTCAAAATCCAAATGACTATAAGGAGTCAGGCCCACTCTGATGCAGCTCGAAATGGGCACAACCTACTAGCAACGGGGCTCACTCTTCCTATTTTTGATGAGAACGACAGTTGCTAAAAGACGTCATTGCCCCCTTGATATGCACTGGATTAATAACAACAAAGAGGGAAACCATGGTTATTTATCATTGGAAATTGCTTACCCAACTTGCCACTAAAGTAGGGATGAATAAAAACTAGGTTCTCAATACCAAAACTTGATTTTGTCTATGAATTTTAAAAAAATAAGGATTCTAACACCTTCACCAGAGCCTAAAGAACACCATGCGATAAACATTGGGTTCTCTGGTTATTGGAAGCCCCAACACTCACATCCAACATAGCTTCCAAGAAGAAACAACGTACCAGAGTCATCCGAACTCAAAGATGAACCTGCACAACAACCATCACAAGCCGAAGAATCCAAACATGGAGAGAACATAAAAAAATGAGGTTTGGGAATAATGCCATTTCTCAAAATGACAAAAGACAGATAAAAAGAGGGGAAATGAGAGTGCGCCTTGGGAGGGTGAATAGAACTAGCTTGAAGCTTCTTTATGGACCCCGGTATAGAGTCGAGGTGTTGGAAGGTGTTGAGATAGTAAGCAACACTAGGGAAGAGTCAACCTTAGTGATGGATGTAGGAGGAGAAGGGTAGCTGAGAGAGGGGATGCTAAATCGTAAAGGTACTCATGTTCTATTCTTTTATGACTGTGGAAGGTTTCTATGGGGGTCTCTTATATAGGTTGAGGTCCAAAGGAGCTTTGGTTTCTCTTACAGGTCAAAATAGGGGAGGGAAACAATGGTGGCTTTGACAGTTTGAGAAGTCTAGCACTAGAGTCCCTCAAGTTTGGGATGAAGGAGTTTGAGGGAGAGATGCAAAGCTGATGGAGGGGCTTTTTTGGGCTGAGACTTTGTGGAGAGTGAGAATAGTGTTGGTATTATGCCCAGAGAGCCAATCATATGATGATTGTATTGGGGCATCATATACTTGATCTGATAATCATAAAGGTAATTTTGTCTGATATGTTTATCTCAGTCATGAGATGATGACACAAACATAGTAGATGTCTAAAGAATGATGTTACTTGATGACATATCTCTTCAGGTTGAGGACCTGGAAGATGAGACCATATGAATGATAAGAGTACATAGATTCTTGTTATGTCCCTTGTCGAATATTATTGTGGAAGCAAAATAGACAAAAATAATACATAAGACTAGAATGTGTGCTGACTAATGATAGAGTCTCATTACTCATGATATAGAGTATCAAGTCAAATACAAAGGTAGTCGTTATAGAATAATGTATCAAATAGACCTTCCTTTAGAGTGATACATGGAAACCATTGAGTGGTAGTCAAAATAATCTCTCATAGTGATAGTGGTGATTGTGGTTCTTAGACCTAAAGTCAATACACTCACATGTTGTTCAATGTACATTGACACCATCCAACATGACCTTGAATAAGGATTACCATGCATGCCATGTTTTGGGTATGTTGTGACACATGGGTATTGACTAAGAGTGATGTAGATGAGATTTTTCCCTCGTGTCAGAGTTGATATCCTAGACACTTGATAAGTGAGACTGAGAAATGTATGGTCAAACTCTTATTAATCAATATGTGATATGTGAGCTCACATGCATCTCAGACTGTCTGATCTAGTTTAAGGAACATGGAATGAATATTAACAGGATGACGATTCAATGCCCCAAGTTCAATATGGATATCAAAGACAAAGCAAATATACGATCACTATAACACTAATCACGGATTGTAGGTTAAAGTTGTTCTCCAACTTTCCAATTACTTTGGTAGCAATTATGTGTTGTTAGATATTGATCATTGCTTGTACTGTCATAAATTAGTTATGGACGTTCATAGCCAATGTAACTTGGGACCTATAGGGTCACACGCATAGGATGCACTTGGAATAGGAGTTTACTCATGAATAAAGTTTAACTTGATTACTAAAGTGTTTAGGTATTCAATTTAAATAGAAATTCTGAAAATTGACTAAATGGGAATGTGAGTCAATTGACTCAAGTGTTGAGTCAATCGACTCAAGTGTCGAGCCCATTTAAACAATATTGGCAGAAAATTGGCTGATTGGAAATGTGTGTCGATCAACTTAAGTGTTGAGTCGAGCAACTCAGAGTTCCAATCAACCAAGTGGATGATCAATAAGATTGTTCACGGGTTGATGCTAAGTCATGTTGTGCATTGATCATTGCATTGAAATCCAATATGTTTGTGAATAGGAAAGCATTCCAATTGGTTGACTAGATGTTCTAGTTGACGACTGGGGTGTGAGTTGATTGACTCAAGTGTTGAGTTGACCCAGTCAAGATTTGTAGTAGCTAGAAGTTCATGAAAATATGTCTCTTTGACTCCCAGATAATCTGGAAATCCTGACACTGACCCTCCTATAAATAGAGGGGTAGTCAAGGGTTTTAGAAGACACAACTAACACTAAAAAATGTTGTCCTCTCATAGTTGTTGTAACGTGAGAACTTGAGTAAGTCTTACTCATAAAAGGAAGTGGCAGCCAGGGAGAACAAGTCAGTGCTAGCACGTTGACATTAAAGGGACAAACTCCTTCTCGTAGGCTCTAGCAAGCAAGATGAGGAGTTTCAGGTGGTCCATGGACTATTTTTGAGGCATGGAGATTGTTGCCACTATGCTAGGAGAATATCGTCAACCACCATTCGTGGTGCTACACCAGGAGGCCACCATTGACAATCATCCAGTTGATGCTTGAGAAAGAAGCACGTCACTACAAGGATTGTCGTTGGACTTGCACCAAGACCAGGTATATGCCTTGCAAATCCCTATTCCTAAATACATCATTATTGATGTGACGAGTCTGTTTGGGATACCAGTAGATAAATTTTGTTTCCACTTCCTTATTTGCTTCCCAAAATCCCAATGGTGGTATCAGAATACGTCAATTTATGGTGTGTTGGGGTTTAATCGATATGATTAGATTTTGTTTTATCATTTACTTATTGCATGTGATGTGAATACTTAAAATGATTAATGTAAATATTAGATTGAAACCATGTATGATCCTATATATATGATATGATACATATGCAATCGATATGCATCACCCTAAAAAAAATTGATGGTAGATGAATGTGCGGTTATGGCCAAAACCCTTTGTGGATGTGTGATTGGTTGAATGGTTTTTATTCCTACTATTATTCAGTTTGTATATAGAACCTCTACCTTTTCTCTACATGTAAATGAATAATTTCGTCCCTATAATCTCCTCAAATGTAACTCAAGATTTAACTTTTACAAGGTAATAAATTAATAGGACTATGATAGTTTTAATTTATGTTTCGATAAGAAAAGGCGTTCTACTCCAGACGAGTCGACTGACTGGGAAGTCGAGTAGATCGACTGGAGGACCGAGGAGGCCAAATGATAGGAGGATCCAATCAATAAACTGAAGGCCCAACCGATCCACTAGAGGAGTCCAGACACCACTTGAGCCAGAGCCAATCGACCAATCCATGAAGACAAGTCGACCAACCAGAAGCCAACTAATCGACTGAAAGGTTCAGTCAACCGAGTTGGGCTAGTTTTGGGATATTTTTTTTTAAATGGTTTCTACATGTGATGTGGACCTTATTTGGTAGCAATTCTTTGTGCCTCCAAATAATTACATTAGTATGGCCATAATTGTCGCTCATTTTTTTGTAATTGAATTTTTGTTTGTGGATATAGTATGCATATGATATGTATTATAAGTATGTGGTGATTGGATATGTATATGTATTTATATATTTAAATACCTCAACAAAAATTAAGTCTAAGATGATTTCAATAAGCAACAAACATGAAAAGTTTGATCGACCAAGCATGATCACGCCAAAGCATGGTGTTTCATCTATCTCGTGGAAGTCTGATGATAGATATGTGGGTATGCCAAAGCAAGGTACATATTTTATCATGTTGGATTTTGAGTCAGGCTTAACTAGGTGGCCTTAATGAGATTAAGTGCCTAGAAGTATACATATGGAATGTGATAAGGAGTTATGCACACCATCTATCCAAGAAGTGTATTTAGATGCAATTGGAAAAAAGTTGCCTACCTACTTAGTCAAGTTGTGGGTGATTAACCATAAATGACTCGTGATTTGATGAAATATAGATCTTGGCTCATTAGAAGGTCATACGATTTGATATTATGAATTGATAATGAGGGCTATCAATTTGAACAAAATTGTGGGAGTGATAATTAATTAAAAGGCTTATTAATATCGTCAAACTTATAAAATCAAGTTAGATCAAAAGTGTTTTAACAAAAGTTGCAAAATTTATTTTGTAGAAACTAATGGTAAACACAAACACATTTTTATTGTGATCATTCGTTGAGAAAGACAAGTTGAAAGGCAATAACTTCCACAATTGGTTTAGGATGTTGAGAATTGCTCTCACTTAAGAGTGCAACCTCTATTCCTAGATACACTATAGTTGGATGAACCCGCTCCCACCGCACCTAAGGCTGACAGGGATGCTTACAAGAAGCACTCTAAAGATTTCAAAGATGTCAAGTGTTTGATGTTATGCTCAATGAACTATGAGTTGTAGAGACAGCATGAGAACATGGATGTTATTGAGATGGTAACACATCTTAAGAACATGTACCAAGATCAGGTAAGACAAGAGAGTTTTGATGTCTCAAAGGTGTTGTTCAAGTGAAATATGGCTGAAGGAGATCCAGTAGGTCCTCATGTAGTCAAGTTGATTAGGTATGTGGAGAACCTCGCTAGACTAGAATTTCCCTTAAGCAAAGAGTTGGCCATAGATGTGATTTTGCAGTCACTTTTGGAATCATACGGCCAGTTTGTCATGAACTCCAACATGAACAATTTCAACAAGCTGTTGTCAGAATTACTTGGCATGTTGAGGACAGCTAAAGTGTCGATGAAGAAGGACAAACTCAAATCTGTAATGATGATTAGCATAGGCAAAGAGAAGTCCAAGGGTAAAGGAAAAGCTAAGAAGAGTTCTAAAGCTAGCCAGAATTCAAAGTATTCTACACTAAAAGATAAGGGGGAAGTGAATAAGGAAACTACCCCCACTGCCACTAGCCTGGACACTGGAAAAGGAACTGCCCTCTTTATTTGTCAGAACTCAGGAAGAAGAAGGAGATAGAGATATCCACTTCAGGACTCGAGAAGAAGTAAGCTAGACTATGTGGATAAAGAGTTTCTTCTACCATAGTTGGAATATGTCATTCATCTAATGGGCACGTAATAGAATTAGTGAATTGTTATTATGTACCTTCCATTAATGAAAGACATCATGTATCTTGTATGGACAAGTGTATTATGAATAATTGATGTTTTATTTCAAAAGATAAGATCTTAAATGGCAGTGCCCTATGTCTCATAGTCTATACTCGATAGTTCTAAAGACAAATATGTATAACACATGGTGGATGACTCGATGACTCAAATAATGAATACATATAGCATTGTCATCTACAGCACATAAATGAGAAATGTATTTCTAGAATCCATAAATATAGTCATCTAGACTCTTTTGGTTTTTGAACCAATAAAGACATGTGAGTCTTATTTGTTAGGCAATATGACAAAAGCTCCTTTCACCATAAATAGTGGGAGAGTGAGTATTCTATTAGGGCTCGTACATACTAATGTATATAGACCTTTTAGAAAAAATGCTAGAGGTGGTTATTGGTACCTCATTATATTTTTTTATGATCTCAGTCGATATGGTAGTTTTTATTTAATGAGATACAAGTTTGAATCTCTTAAAGAGATCAAGAAGATCATGAATGAAGTACATAACCATCTTGGTAAATGTATAAAAACACTTCGATATGATCGACATGTAAAATGTTTTGAACCAAGAGTTTAAGGACCTTCTGGGAGACTGTGATAAATGTATCACAATGAACTCCACCTGAAACATAATGTTGTATCAAAAAGAAGAAATCACATTGTGTTAGTCATGGTGTTATCATCAATAAATCTAGATAATCTTTCAATGTCCTTTTGGGTGCATGCATCACACTGAATAATGTATCGTCTAAAATGGTCCAAAAGGCACCATATGAGATATGGCATGGTAAGTGTCATGATGTGTAGTTTATAAAGACTAAGCATGAGAACTTATATAAGAAAATAGTTTCTTGAAAAGCTTTTTCCACAAGTCACATAAATGTTATTTTTTTGAATGTTTTGAAGGAATCAAAGAATACTAGTTTTATATTCCATATGACAACAAAAGTGTATGTTGCCAGGATGGTTATATTCCTAAAGGGGAACTTGATTCCGAATGAATCATTAGGAGATAAGTCGAACTCAAAAAGTTTGAGACCAACAAGAAAACATTAAACCTAAAGAGGTACATTAGGAATAAGGAGAATCGCAAAATGTTGTGAAATCTCAAGTTCCTTATGTAACACAAAACCTCATAGATCTAGTAAGACACACTTTGAGCTTGAAATATTAGGATATCTTATGGGTCAAGAAGGTGATAAGTTGGTCATAGACGATGAGCCAAAACCTTCCTAGAAGCTATTGAGAGACCAAAGTATGAGAAATGGCTTGAAGTCATTGTATCCAAGATAGTGGCAGTCATCATGAACCAAGATTCCCATGTGTGCACATTTTGCTTCACTCCCGTAAAGGTGACAGTATTTAGTGCTAGCTAACCCTCATCGGGCTTCCTGTCTGAGGTAAGGAAGTATTGGCTCTTGTCCAGTAGGAGGTTTGTGTGTGTTGTACAAGGTCTATCGAGTTCCAGTGAGGAGAGGAGTACAATGGCAGAAGAAATAGCAAGAAGATGCGAAGAGATGAGGATAAAGGAAGCTGAGGACAAAGTGGTTCTGTTACCTGAGGAGGAAAATGAATCGGGAGAGAATGAAATAAAACTTGCCCTGGCGGGGTGCCTTCATTCATAGAGACCATACAACTTCAATGTTCTATAAAGAATGACAGGCCATATTTGGAATCTACATAACAAGCCAGAGTCCAAGAAAATAGAGCACAATATCCTAATAATCTAGTTCAGCACACAGAAGGACAAAGAGAGAGTCTGGGATGGAGCACCCTGGACTTTTGACAACTATATTCTGCTGCTCAAAGAGATTGAAGCCGATGATCAACCATCCAAGATGGTAATAAATGAAGCCCCTTTCTAGATCCGGTTCTACAACATTTATGTGGGCTATAGAACAGACAAAGACATGTCAGTGTTTGCTAGCAGAGTTGGGAAGTTGATAGAGCTGGAGAAAACAAACACCATATGGGAAAGAGCGAGAAGGGAGAAGGTGCTCATCAGAGTTGACAAACCTCTCAAGCTGAAGAAAGTTGTTCAAGATGCCAAGGGTTCCAGATTCAATATCGACCTCCAATACGAGCGCCTACCCATATTCTTCTATGGATGTGATATCCTAGGCCATGTCCATAAAGAATGCCCTAATGCACATGTGGAAGGAAATGAGGGGTGGGGAATATGGCTTCGAGCCTCTCCATGCAAAACACACAGAAATCAGGAGATACCCACCTACGAGAATAGAAAATGAAGGGATTTATTTCCCATGACATCCAGATCTGACCAGGCACAACAGACAACACAAAGCAAAAGTGGGGACCCGGGAGCAGTACAGATATTCGACACTTTGCCAGAGAGATAAAAAGGTATAGAACCAGGTATTAAAGAAAGAGAAGAGATGGACAAGAGTGTTGGGGAAACAACTAATGAGGAGGAAGGGGAATCTAACCATGGACGAAAAGGGGTACAAAAGGGAAACATACTGGAAGGGAGAGAGGTAGCTATGAATTTAAGAGAGTTGAATGCAGATGCACCTACTGAAAGAGAGAAGACAGTAGATTGCAATGAAACACCTTTTAAGGGTAGGAAGTAGGATGCCCGTGAAGAATTAACCATGTTGTCGGGGAAGGATGACAGTACTAGCAAAGCCAAAAAGAAGAACGGCCATGAGAGCACAAAAGACACAGAAGAATCTATAGAAGAGGGTCCACATAGTGAAAATAAAAATGCAGTTGGGGTTAAAGATAATAGTATAGGAAGGAGATTTAAGAGAACGGGAAGAGGAGCAACTACAAGGGGGCAGACGAAAAATACAAAGGAGGTGGATAAAAGAGGGACGGTGAAGAGGAAGTCAGACAAAGTCATAATGGCAAGCAAAATGGGTGAAACAAGAGGCAGTAAGCTGAACAGAGAGGGGGAATCTACAATGGTGTGGGAATCATATCCCCACCAAGTAATGGTGTTGACTCTGTTAAGGCCCGTGAAGACCAATGAATCTCCTAAGTTGGAATTGTCAAGGGAACCTTGGTACGTTCAGAACCCTCCAAAGGATGTGTTGGAAGGAACGGCCCAATTTTATTTTTCTTATGGAGATAAAAATACAAGTTGTGGAGCTCGAGAGTGTTAGAAGGAGATGCGGTTATGATAATGGGGTATGCATTAGCAGTCTGGGAAGGGTGGGTGGGATGGGTTTTTGGTGGAATGAAGAAGAAGTTATTGTTCTCAACTACTCTAGACATCACCTTGTTGTGAGAATAAAAGGAACAGGAGGTAAGGGGGACTGGAGGTGTGTTGGTATCCATGGCTGGTCAGATACCCACCTTAAGTATAGAACCTGGGAACTTATGGAGGAAATTAACAAAGAAAGAAATCTCCTGACTATTTTCATTGGCAATTTCAATGAGATTACTAGCCATAGAGAAAAGAAGGGTGGCGAGATCAGAGTTGAGAGATATATTAACAATTTCAATTATTGCATTGATAAGTGCAATCTGGTGGAGATTCCTTACAGTGGAAACATCTTTACCTGGGTCAAAGGCCTCACTCTGGAGACTACTATCATGGAAAGGCTCGACAGGGTGCTCACTTACATGAACTGGAATAGGGAAAACCCATGGGCAAAAACCATACACCTATTGTGTGTTGACTCAGATCACGCGCCCATTATGCTGAAGAGCACGAGGGATAGACATGAAGACAATAAAAAGCCTCCTTTCAAGATGGAACAGTTGTGGTTAGCTGACCCTCAGTGCAAGGATATCATTGAAATCTATTGGAACAACAATCAAAATAGAATTATCACAGACAGAATCAAGTAATGTGGTGAGGAGCTTAATCGCTGGGCAAAGGAAAAGTTTGGGGGGATTAAAAAAAATTAAAGAAGGCCGAATAGGAGTTGGTAAGAAGGTAGAGAGAAGACATGAGTGTGGATAATATCTTTGTGATGAGATCAACAAACTTCTACAATAAAAAGAGACATATTGGTTCACAAGGGAAAAATCAAGGAGATGCACGATGGTGACCAAAATACATCGTTCTTTCACAACAAAGCCAATCAAAGAAGGATAAGGAACAATATTCAAAGTATGTTTGATAGTGAAGGAGTTCAAAAAAGCAAGCCTGAAGAGATTGAGATTATTGTCAATAATTTCTTTTTGGAGCTTTTCACTTCCAAGGGTGTTAAAAACTCAGAGAAAGCATTGGAGGGTATAAAGAAAGTGGTTAATGATGATATTAACATTGTGCTCGATGCTAAACTAGATGAGGAGGAAATCAAGAATGCTGTCTTTAGCATGCACCTAAATAATGTTGTAAGGAGGTGAGTGAAATCACCCCTTTACTAAAATATGATAATCAAAACTCATTGGAAAGCAGCGGAATAAAAAAAATAACTGGTTGTATTCAATTTCATAAAGGTTTACAAAAATACATCAAATTCTCCCATTTAGGGTTACATCAACATACAAAATAGGATCTAGATAGAGGGAAGTCCAAACTACTTCAAATCTTGTCTCCAAAGCAAAATCTCCAAGAGCTAGGTCCAAGCCAAAAGCTATATACTCCTTGATCTAACCTGGGGTTGGAAACATACCCCAAAAAAGAAAGAAACAACAGGAGACATCAGCAAAAGTTGGTATGTGCATACTAAATAGGAAATTGAGCAATATATGGAATAAAGGACATAAAATATAAAAGGCTTCCCATACAAAAGATAAGGACCACCCAAATAGGTATCAAGAGAAAAGGAATTGAAATAATATGATAACAAAAGAATACTTGCCATTATTAAATAAAAGAGTGGTGCCACATAAGCACATATCATAACCATCATCATGCATGCATGCGAGATAATCATAACACTAGAATATTATAAAGACAAATGCGGCCAAGTCTCATAAACTTGAAACCTTATAGAGAAAGGAATACTTCTAATATCCCAAATATATAAAACATGGGCCAAGAATCACACATCTTGCCCTGGGTATGAGGTTCCTTTCCATTCCAAAAGAGTAGGAAATATCACATCTGCTCGGCAGGAAATAACACATCTGCCATAAAAACCAATGCAATTACACTACTCTAGTGCTACTGAATCACATAGCATGTTAAATGTAAAGGCAAGTAGAAAGTATAGTCAGAATATATAAACTAGTCACCACATAAGTGACCAACATATACATCCACCTCATAAGTGGGCAAAAGACATCACATGTCATCTTTTAGAGTTCCATCATGAACAAAACGTAAGATAAGAGTTCAAAAGAATATCCATGATCACATGTTCAACATCAAATAAGGTATTTCACGTGAATAATGATTTTCAAAAGAAAATATATTGTGTATAGGCTAATGTCCATAGGATAAAGAGAATGAATAAGCATAGGTGAATTGCTCAACATAGAGGAATAGGGGATACAACATACACAAATAGGGATTTATAGCACATACATAGATAAGGATAGCACATACATAGATAGGGATAGCACATACATAGATATGAATAGCACATACATAGATACTTAGAGTCCTATTAACCACTTTTCTGAACCTTTAGTTGAAATCAAGGTCCACTTGTCCTATTTCCAATTTCATATTCATGTATTAGAATAACATATATACCTTAAAGAGTTGAACCCTAATATATGAAATTTTTACACAAAACCTTGATTAAGATCTCAAAAATATCACCACTGACTTAGTTAGGTTTTTCTGATGAAGAAAACATATAATTTTGCATATATTGGAGTTATGAAGGTTAAAGTGTATTTTTGGTGATTTTTAGGTATTTAATTCATTTTCTAAAAACTCTTTTCGAAAAAACTGAAAACCAATACTTGGAAATATTTTTATTAAAAATAACATGTTTTTTTGAGTTCATAACATATTTTACTTTAATTTTTGGACAAACGAATCAAAGTTATGAATTATTGAAAATCGACCAATTAGAAATCGACACATCGTCAATTTTTAACATAAGATCATGAGTTTTAAGCATGTAATAAGAAATATATGGGAAGGGGGTGATGAAGCTCATACCTAGGGAAAATAATAAGGTCCAAACAGCAATAATCCTGAGCTTATAAGGTCTGGTTGTTCCATTCCTAGCTCCTTTCTTGAGCAAAGATCACCTTCTCCACTTTAGAGGTGCAAACCTTAGCAAAAGAGCAAGGAGATGACATGTTTTAGGGTTTTAGGTGGAGTTTTACCATGTATGGTCACGGTTCCAACCTAGAAGAAGGTTTAAAGAAGACTATCAGTATGAAAATAGGAAATTAAGGGAGGAAACTTACTAGTTTTGGTCGAAATTACCAAGGAGGAGCTTTAGAAACCCTAATAGAGCAATTTGGAAGCCCTAGGAGCCTTCTTCACCAAGGTAGGCTCCCTCTATTACCTTGGGGCAGCAACTTCGTGGCCAAATATAGAAGGAACTATTATCTAAGCTAAAGGAAAGAAAAGGATAGCAATAGTTTTCGAATTGTGAGTTGGGAAGAGGTATACATGGCTATATATAGAAAGAGGTGAAGAATGAGGAGTCTTAAGGGACTTTCCATGTGTCTTTAGCCTAGGGATTGATGGCCATGCAAGAGGATAGATCATGGAGGATTCATGCATATCCAAAGTCGGTTCTAAGAGCCCATAGATTATTTTAGGCCATCCCCACCGTTTTGCAAGAAAGAAATAACCTCATTGGTTGATAGCTTTTAAGGATAAGCATATTTATAAAGAGGATAATCCCTATAATGCCCTTGGAAAGAAATACCATCAAACCAAGGTGAAACTAGGTTCTCCAATGGTTTCAAATATCGTTAATGGTAAGGGAATATCTAAGGATTAAAATTCAGGAGATAATTTGCAAAGAAAACCTCCCAATTGGGTAAATTGCATAAAAGTCCAAAATGTACCTAAAATTGCATAACCTGCACAAACAACATCCAAATCGAACCAAACTTCATCCACAAGTTATCTTTGATGTGTAGAATATGAATTTTCCATTATTTCCATATTTTAAAGTTGTAAAATCACATTATTAATTATTTATGTCTTTTATTGATTTTCTCTCCCCTAAACTTATCCTAATATTTCAAGGTTGTCCAAATTAGATCAAATTTGACATGTAGGATAATTTTGATATGTAGATTTCGAATTTGAAGTTTGTTTACTCTTTTGAGACTTCTTTTTATGAGATATGTTATATGGCCCATTAACGGCCCATTATCTAAATTGTTCATCCGATTAAGTTTCTTATCTTCATATTACTACTAAAATGAGTTATGTGGCATATGTTATGTTTTCAAATCACATTAAAAAGTTAGATTAAGGTTTAGAGCACTTAATCATGGTAATTAAGCTTTCACTGAGGTATTTGAGCATAAACCATTCCATTGGTATAATTAGTGAATAAATGGTCACTAAACCATTATAAATTCCATTAATTAAATAGAAAGGCCAATAAGGATAGAAATGAAAGGAAAAGATGGGAAAGAGGGTTAAAAGACAAAATTACAAGATTTCAGTATGTTACAAAGCCCCGGGGCCTGAGGGTTTCCATGCAAGTTTTTTCCAAAATCACTGACAGGTTGTTGGAAAGGACATCACCTCATACATCAAAGGATGGTAGAAGGGAGAACAAAGCATCAACCCCATAAATCATACCAACATTTTGTTGATCCCTAAGGTCAAAGACCCATAGCATATAACTAACTTTAGGCCCATCATTCTATGTAATACTATATATAAAATTTTCTCAAAACTGATGGCGAATAGGGTCAAGCCTTTTATTGATGGTCTTGTATAACACAATCAAAGGTCAAAGACCCATATCATATAACCGACTTTAGGCCCATCATTCTATGTAGTACTATATATAAAATTTTCTCAAAACTGGTGGTGAATAGGGTCAAGCCTTTTATTGATGGTCTTTTGTCACACAATCAAAGTGTGTTTGTTCCTGGGAGGCTAATTATTGACAATGCCCTTGTAGCTTTTGAGATGTTCCACGCAATGAAAAGGAAGACCAAAGAGAAGAAAGGAAACATGGCAATTAAGTTGGACATGAGCAAAGTGTAAGATCAAGTTGAGTGGGATTTTCTACTACTGGTTATGAAGAAGGTGGGCTTTGATAACAATTGGTGTAGATGTCATAAAAACTATATTAGTTTAGTCTCCTTTTCTTCTATCATAAATGGTTGTAAAAAGGGATTTGTTCTCCCAGAGAGGGGCCTCCAGAAGGGGGACCCCCTATCCCCTTATCTCTTCCTTTTTTTATAGAGACCTTATCTACCCTCATTAGTGTGGTGGTTGATGAAGGCCTTATTACGGGAGCAAGGGCAAATAGAGGTGACTCACACACATCACATCTCTTTTTTGCCGACGATAGCATTCTTTTCACCAAGGTAAATCTCCAAGAAGCCAAGCACATAGCCAAGATGTTGAGCTATTACGAGGAGGCTTCAGGTCAGAAAATCAACCTTAACAAGATGGAGATAACCTTCAGTTGAAATGTCAAAGAGGAATGCAGAAGTCAGATCACTCAGGTTCTGAATGTATAAGAGGTCGAGTCCCATAAAAAGTACTTGGGGTTGCCTACCATTATAGGGAGATCAAAAAGGAAGGTTTTTGGAGAGCTAAAGGATAGAATAGGGAAGAAGCTTAGTGGGTGGAAGGAGAAGCTTCTCAGTCAGGCAGGAAAAGAGGTACTGGTAAAAGTGGTCATCCAGTCTATTCCAACCTATATGATGTCAATCTTTAAAATTCCAGAGTCGATTATTGAAGACATAACCATATTGATCAAAAACTTCTGGTGGGGGGCACGGAAGGAAAAAGGAAGATGCATTGGTCTAGTTGGGACAAACTTTGCCAACCTAAGGGCATTGGAGGCATGGGTTTCTGAGATTTGAGCATTTTTAATCAAGTGTTGCTGGCTAAGCAGACTTGGAGGCTGTTAGAGAACCCATGCTTCATGGCTACAAAAGTTCTAGGCACAAAATATTACAAAAGAACTAACATTGTGGATGCAGGGAGAGGCTTTGATCCTAGCTTCACGTGGAGATCTATATGGGGTGCCAAATCCCTCCTTGTTGAGGGCATTAGAAAGCAAACTCATAAGAGCTTAAGCTTCGATTGTTGGTCCATCCCTTGGATCCCAATAAAAGTGGTAGATCAAATGAGGCATAATCGCCCCGCATCTTACCCCCTTCATGTAAAAGATCTGATTGACAGCAACATTGGTGCCTAGATGCCCGAGATTATCAGCCAAAATTTTACTAAAAATATAGCAAAGCAATCATGACCATACCAATTCCGTCGTTAGGAGGGGATAAATGGTACTGGTATCCTACACAGGACGGAAACTTCTTAGTTAGATCGGTGTATTGGCTGGGACTCAAAGGCCACAGGGAGTACTGGACTATAAATGATGGTTTTCCATGGAAAAAACTATGGAATACCAAGCTTCCCCCGAAGATGAAACTCTTCCTCTGGCACTACAGTAAAAATTATCTACCCATGAACAGAAACCTTGAAGCCAGACATGCCAAGGAGAATGGATTATGTGATCTATGCAATACAGATGTTGAAACACCTCTTCATGCGTTGATTCACTATCCTGAGGTTGGTTCTTTTTTTGGGTACACAGCACAAACAATAGCTCCTTGCATACGCCCAAGCTGACAATTTGTTGAGTCTCCTGGCTTGGATGATCAGTAGCTATTCTGATGAAGATATAATTTTGATTTCCTGTTCTTTCCTAGCGGCCTGGATGAGTAGAAACCAGCACTTGTTTAGCACTGATCACACCCCCCACAATCTGAGGAGTCACAGTCTTTGGTTGTGGGCCCATGATTTCATGGTGATCCCAAAATGCTCCTCTGGGAATACGAGGGGTTGGAGGTCCATGGCGAGAGGCAGTGTGTCTCCTCCTAACCTGAACATCAAAGCTAGAATAAATGTTGGTGTTTTGAGGCAGGGGCTTATTGGTCTGGGGGCTATCATTTTCAGCAAGGAAGGTCAAACCATGCCGATGAGTGCTAAGACTTGTTCTGGCCTTTGGGATGCTTTTACATCTGAAGCCATAGGTGTTCGACACTGTCTCCAATCAGCTCTTGACCTTAACCTCAATGCTATTTCTATTGAGATGGATGCTAAAGGGGTTTGTGATAGAATTAGATCGGGAAAAAGAGGCAGCAGCCCTCTCATGGGTTTGTTAAAAGAAATAGACCAGTTGGCTTTGCAGTTTCATTTTGTTTCCTTTTCTTTTGTGAGAAGAGAGGAAAATACAACTGCTCATAACCTTGCAAAATTTGTATTGGGTGGAGCCCAAGGAAACACATGGATGTGTAATTTTTTGATGGAACCGGTATTTGTAATGAATGTTGTTTCATAAATAGAAAAGTTACAATTTGAATCAAAAAAATTTGTATCCAATATGAACTCCATGTACACCAACAAGGTATGACCTTGCTGGATCCACCTAGTGGGGTAAAACCCATAGGGTGCAATTGAGTCTTCAAGAAGAAGACTGACATGCATGGTAGTGTACAAACCTATAAGGACACATTGGTTACAAAGGGTTTCAAACAAGTTCAAGGTGTTAAACATGAAGAAATCTTTTCACCAATTGCCATGGTTAAACCCATTAGGATCATGCTTGTCATTGCAGTTTATTATGACTATGAGATTTGAAATATGGATGTTAAACATGAATTCCTTAATAGGAATATTCTAGAGGATGTGAGCATGACACGGCTTGAAGTTTTTATAAATCAAAATAATGCAAATAAAGTATGTAAGCTAGAAAGGTCAATCTATGAATTGAAACAAGCATCTCAAAGATGGAATCTTCCATTTGATAAAGATAGTCAAAGAGTTTGACTTTAGTCAAAATGAAGATGAAATGTGTGGTTGCAAAAGGTTAGTGGGGGGAATCTATATTCCCCATATTGATGGGGAATGACATCCTTACCCTATAAATGTTAAAAACCTATTTGCAAAAGTATCTTCTCTGTGATGGATATAGGAGAAGCATCCTATATCTCAAGAATTAAGATCTATAAGCTTCTTGATCTAAGTAAGAGCACATAAATAGGCAAGATGTTGAAGGGGTTCAGTATGCAGGTCTCAAAGATAAAAGTTTGTCCATGTTCCATGGAATTAGTCTCTCAAGAGCCTAGTGTCCTAGTTCCTATGAAGAACATGAACATATGAGTAATATGGCATATGCATCTGCTATTGGATTTATCATGTATGCAATGTTATGTATCATCATTTTATCTTGTATGTATTGGACATGATGAGCGGATATCTGTCAGATCCCAGTGAAGGTCATTGAACTACCATAAAGAACATCCTTAAGTACTTGAGAAGCACTAAAGATTGATTCCTTGTTTATGGTAATAAGAAAGAGTTGGGTGTAAAGTGTTACACTGATGCAAGCTTCCAAAATGAAAAAGAAGATTAATGATTGCAATCCAAATTTGTGTTTGACCTTAATACATAACTATAAGCTGGGAAGGTTTCAAGTAAGAGACAATTGTTGATTCTACATTAGAAGTTGAGTACCTTATTATTTTAAACAAATCACATGATATTGTATGAATCAAGAAGTTCATTTAGATGAACTTTTGGGAGGTTCCAACCATTAATGACACAATATAAATATGGTAACAATAATGGAGCTACTTGATAGGCTAGTAAACCCATATAGCATAATACGGCATTTTAATCTCATACGAGAGATCATACAGCAAGGAAATGTGATGACTTGCAAAGTACAGACTTGAATCAAATGTTCCTAACCTTCTACAAAAGCATTGGTGTAGTAGAAACATGATGGACATGTTAAGATCACTTGTAATGATATTTGTAGGTGATTGGATCTAAGTGAAAGTGGGAGTTTGTTGATTTTTATGCCCAAAGAGACAAACATATGATGATTGTATTGGGGCATCATATACTAGATATTATGATCATAAAGGTAATTTCATTTATTATGTTTGTCTCAGTCATGATATGATGACACAAACATAGTATATGTCTAAATAATGATGTTACTCGATGACATATGTCTTCAGGTTGAGAACCTGGACAATGAGATCATATTTATGATAAGAGTACATACATTCTTGTTATGTCTCTAGTCAGATATTATTGTGGAAGCAAAATAGACAACAATAATACATAACACTAGAATGTGTGTTGACTGACGATAGAGTCTTTAGTCATGATATAAGATATCAAGTCAAACACATAGCTACTTGTTATAGAATAGTGTACTAAATAGACCCACCTTGAGTGTGATACATGGATACCATTGAGTGGTAGTCATAATTAGCTTTCATAGTGATAGTGTTGATTGTGGTTCTTAGACCTAAATTCACTACACTCATCACATGTTGTTCGATGTACTTTGACACCATCCAACGTGACCTTGAATAAGGGTTACCATACATGTGATGTTTGGCTATGTTGTGCCACATGGGAACTGACTATGAGTGATGTAGATGGTATTTGTCCCTCCTGTTGGAGTTGATATCATGGATACTTGATAAGTAAGACTAAGAAATGTATGGCCATACTCATGTGAATCAATATGTGATATGTGAACTCACATGCATCTCAGGCAGTCTGCTCTAGTTTAAGGAACTTGGATTGAATATTAAGAGGATGATAGTTCCATGCCTCGAGTGCAATCTAGATATCAGATACAAAGGAACTATATGATCACTTGATCACGGATTGAACGTTGAAGTTGTTCTCCAACTTTCCAATTACTTGAGTAGAAATGATGTGTTGTTAGATACCTCTCTTTGCTTGTGATGTCATAAATTAGTTATGGATGTTGATTGTCAATGTATTTGGGAACTATAGGGTCACATGCATAGGATGCACCTGGAATAGGAGTTTACTCATGAATAAAATTTAACTTAATTACTAAAGTGTTTAGTATTAAATTTAAACAACATTGGCTGTAAATTGACTAATTGGAAATGTGATTCGACAAAATCAAGTGTTGAGTCGACTGACACAAGTGTCGAGTCAATTTAAACAATATTGGTTGAAAATTGGTTGATTGGGAATGTGATTTTATTGACTCAAGTGTTGGTTTGACCGCTTCATGTATCAAGTCGACAAACTCAGAGTTCCAATCAACTGACTAGATGTTCCAATCAACTAACTAGATGATCAGTAAGCTTGGATCAAGGATTGATGTTGAAGTCATGTTGTGCATTGATCGTTGCATTGAAATCCAATATGTTTGTGAATAGGAAAGCATTCCAATCATCCAATAGATGTTCTAGTTGATGATTGAGGTGTAAGTTGACTGACTCATGTGTTAATTCAACTGTCTCATGATCCGCAATAGCCCAGAAATTCATGAAAATATGTCTCTTTGACTCCCAATTGATCTGGAAACTCCAACCTTGACCCTCCTATAAATATAGGGGTAGTCAAGGCTTTCAGAAGATACAACTAATGTTGGAAAATGTTGTCCTCTCATAGTTGTAATAAGTGTGAGCATTATCAAGACTTACCCATAAAAGGGAGAGAGCCAGGGAGAACAAGTCAGAGCTAGCAAGTTGGCATTGAAGGGACAAACTCCTTCTAGTTGGCTCTACCAAAGAAGAATAGGAGTTCACAGTGGTCCACATGGACTACCATAGAGGCATGGAGGCCATTGTCACCACGCTAGGAGGATATTGTAAATTGTTGTTTGTGGTGCTACACTAGGAGGCTACCGCCGATAACCGTCCAGTTGCTGATTGAGAAATGAACAAGTCGATGTAAGGATTGTCATTGGATTTGCTCCAGGACTAGGTATATGCCCTAAAAACCCTCTTTCCTAAACACATCGTTGTTGACACAATTTGCTAGTTTGGGATACGGGAAGAAAAATTTTGTATCCACTGCATTATTTGCTGCCCAAAATCCCTAAAGAAAGATAGGAGTAGGGTTGTGGTACTGTAGGAGTCCAAGGAGACGAGCAATCATGTGAAGAAGATAGACTTCTAGTTCTGTAGGGGTGTGTGACCCAGAGTTTGACCCGAACTAGGTTTTAAGAGTCACGACATCTAACTAAATCGGTACTTGCATTAGATTAGGATAATTGTCTATATTATTGATTCAAAACTGTTAATAACTATATAAAAACTTCTTTAAATTATTTAGTTGCTCAACAAAGTTCAAACAATACTAAAATTGAACCACAAACTATTTAGAGGGTCTAGAACCTTCCCATCTAATTCAATTTAGTTCTTTGACTATCTTTTGTTCACAAATTCTACATGTGTCATTGTCTTAATTTTAATGCACTAAAGATAGGATAAATTGAATTAATTGACCCTTATTTAGTAATTTGAGTAAATTTGTGTAAGAACCCTGACCTTGCTTTTTGGTTGAACATGCTTTATTAACTTAATTACATGATTATAACCTTAATCAAACCATAATATATCTTTTACATCATGTGCAAACCTATGTTTCAAGTTTGGTCTAGTTTGGACATTGTTTGAGCAAGTTATGCAATTATTTGCTTGTTTTGGACTTTTTGCAATTTACCCACTTCTAGGGCTTTTCTCGCAATTGGTCACATGCTTGTTGTGTCTGAAAATGTTTTGAAATCATGTTTGATATTTTTGTGCTTTGGGTGCCTTGTCACACTTTGGTTTGATGTGGTGACATCTCATGTTGATATTAGGGTTTGCATGGATGCCCTAAGTTGATTTCAACCTTGAAGTGTGTGGACCAATGAGTCCTAGTTTTTTTGGCAATACAAGTTTTCTTTTATCCTTACTTTTGGTGGTTGAGTATGCTCCCTTATTCTACCTAGAGTTGGTGGTCGATGAGGTTCCTCACTCATCTAGGGCGCCAACATCGCCTAAGGTTATCGACTGTTTGCTTTTCTTGACTCTTCAGTTGCCAACATCTTGGTTCAGTGGTCATTTGCTTTTCTTGGACCAATTTGGTCAATGGTTTTTCTTGGTGGGGTCTCCCTAGTTGGAGGGATGAGTGAGGTTCTTGCATAGGTGAGAACTCTTGGACACATGGCATGTTTAGCTTGACATCTAACCCTCTTTCCCTCTCTCCAACCATGTGTTATAAAACTCTCTCCTTCCATGAAAATAACCTATTTACACGCCTAGATTCCTCTCTCTTTCCTCTTGTTACTCTTGGAGGTCATCCCCTCCTGTTTGGTGGTGAAGGAGGAGCTCAAGGTTGAAGAAGCAGGCTGATCTCCCTTGCATGTGGAGTTAAGATTTGGATCAACCCTTCTTGTAAACACTTAGTGCATCCTTGCTCCTCTTCTTAGTCTTAGTAAGTGAGATCTCCCTCTCTACCTACGTTTTCCTTGTTTTTTTTTCCTTCTCTTTCTCTTCTTGGCAAAACCCATGGTATTCCATGATGGTGCTTGACGTAGAGCTTGAAGAACATCTCTCTCTTACTTCCTTGGTCTAGGGTTTGCCCTCTTCTTGGGGGTGGAGCTAACTTGGTTGAGCGGAGTTCTTAAGCTAAGGTTTCATACCTTTCTTCTTCAAGTTGCCTTGCTATTTGGAGTTTCTACATCATCTCTAAGGTGAGTTATATAACTTTCTCCTCGAATAATGCTTACTTTCAACTTGCATGCACATGATCTTACCTCATAATGTTATTCTAAGTAAAGAGATTATGTTTTCACCTAAGATTTGTGGTTATATGATAGTTCTTGAGTATAATGACACCTTGAATGAACCCTAATCCCTTTGTTCATGAATCATCTTTTATGATGGAAGCTTTTTGTGCTTGCATGCTTGTGGAAATGATGGTTTTGTTCCCTCTCATGATGGTTGCTAAATTAGGGTTTTGATTTAATCTTCTTACTAGTGATGCATCTTGATGACTTTTTGGGTTTTGATAACCAACCTATTTGAATCCTTGTGGTTGATGAGTTTTTGGTCTCTTCATGGTTGCCAATTTTCTCTCTCTTGATGGGTTTCCAAGTTTTAATTACATAGTGGTCGCCAAGAGTTTTGTTTCAAGTAGTCGATGAGATTTTTATCCTCTTTGGTTGCCAAGATTTCACCTATGTGGTTGTTGAAGTATTGGACTCTTAGTGGTCACCAAGAGTAATGATTTCAATTGGTCACCTTAGTTTTATGCCTTCATCGATCGCCATGATACTTAACCCTAAGCGGTCGTTGAGGTTGATCACCCTATCAGTCATTGATGTCTTGGATCATTAGTGGTCGTTGAGTTTTGGACCCTTAGAGGTATTTGATGTCATCTAACCCTATGGTTGCTAAAAAACCTAACCCTAACCCTAATGGTTGATGAGATCTTATAACCTAAGTGGTCGCTGAGAATCCTGTCCCTAGTGGTTGTTGAGAATTTCGGACCCTAGAGGTCGATGAAGATTCTTGATCCTATTGGTCGCTATGTTTTCTTGGCCAAATATTGGTGGATTCAAGGGTTGGGTTTTAATGGAAATCAAGTGGTGATTTTGACCTTATGCATTCATGAAATGGTGTGGTGCTATGAATTAGGGTTTACCCTTGAGTACCATTTTGTAACTGTCATTCAACTTACCTTGATGAGTTTAACCCTGCTACAATTAAGTAATGATGTGATGTTGGTCCCCCTAAGTGTATAATCCTACGATCCTCGTGATTCTTTGGTGGTGATTCTCACACATGTTTTCAATGATCTTGTTTTCCTACAATCTGATAGTTTTTCTCTTATGGAAACGATGGTAGAGACAATCCTAAGTTGATGGTTTTGGCTTTAATGTTACAATCTGATGGTTGAATCTTTTCTTGAATATATATGAATCCATACTTGGGTATTGTATGGGGTTTAATGGTAATGCATTATTCTATGCATCCATGATTGGACGGGGATACTATCTGATAAGGATGTGTTCGATTTAAGTAAATGTAGAGACCCATATTTGGTTTTCATACTTAACCTCCTTGTATGATATGATGAAGGAATAATTTCTCTAATGATTGTTGTACCCTAAAAGGTTAACTAGTGATTGTCATAGCCTTATTAATGATACATTCTTTTATGCCACCATGTGAAAATGATAGCTTTTCAATGCAAGGATATATTGAACTTGTATATCACATGAATGGTGATGACATGATGACCCTTGATGAGGCATGGAAAGATAATGATGTTCTTATAGGGAATGATGTGAATGGTCTTATGACCTTGGACTTGGCTTTATGCCCTAATTGAGGTGTTTTCCTTGGTATAATGTGACATGGATTTGAAATCTAGTGGTGGTATAATGATGAGTATGGCTACATGTATGGAAATGAAATAGTACCATGTGATGATGTGATAAACTTTATACTTCATACATTTTATATCTTTTAAGGTTGCAATCTACCCATGTTTTATAGAATTACTTTATGGTTTGTATGTAACTTGAATGATGTAGTTAAAACATACCCAATTGGCATTAACTCGTCAAGTAAAACCCTAATCATGTAGTGCCATGTGGCATAGATCCATTCTCGTGTCAGAACTTGCTATATGGTGAAATGAGTTATCCTAAGGAAAACTCAGAGCGCATATTGCTTGAGTATGTGGGGTGCTCGAGAGTGTGTGTCCTTGTCATCTTGATCCCAATATTTGGAGGATGGATGTGGCCATACCTCGAAAGGAGAATAGTTGCGGTCATATCTCAAAGATCTATGTATATGTTGAGATTGAGGACAGTTGTGGTTGGATCTCAGATGATAGGGTTGTATGTCTTGGTTCACTAGTGTTGTGACCTATATACCAAGGGAAGATTAGGTTGTTTTGTAGTTTGATTGTATATGTCACAGCAGTGGACTCGTACTGACCGAGGGTGGATGAAATCATATGAGTCTGACTCTCCTAGGTCTTGTATGGCAATGATTTTGACTTAGCAGTGGTCAGTTGGAGTCTAAGTGGTATACCTCAATTCCTTAGGGCTTAATTAAAGATGTAATCCAGCCATGTAGTACATCTATTTAGGGTTAAACATGCTTCACATTGGATAACAACCCATATTTTCTCCTTTTATATATAGAGGTTGTAAAATGCAATATAGAAGATAGTCATGCTTGTGCTATTAAATACTCATGTCAATAGATATACTCATGTTGATAGATACTCTTATGATTCTAAACTTGCTTATGATGATAGTTATATCATGTTGTTAGCTATGCTTATACTGTTAGACATGCCTATGTAGTAAATATGCTTATCCTATTACATGGTAATAATTGTTAGCTATACTCATGATACTAGTTAGACTCATGATCATAGTCATGCCACCATGTCAACTACACCTGAACTCTGAGAATAATGTTAATCTTTCAATGCTGCAAATATGACTCTATATAGAGTTGTTCTCAAGAAGTCTTATATTTGGTAGTGCTATTTTGTTATATAACATGCTTAATTTGTTTAATTTGCTTTCATGTTTAATAATATGATGTGTTGTAATCAAGAACTATTGGTTGAGAGTTATATTTCTCATTGGGACATGGGTCTCACCTCATGGGTCACCACATCTTTTTAGGTGATTGGCAGCAGTGGAAGAAGACCCCTGGCAGTGAGGAGGAGTTGTGGCATTGGACCTTAGAGAAGGTTTTCTAGATGTCTAGTATGTCCTAGAGTCATCCATGTACTCTCAGGTCCAAGCAAGAAAGTTTGTACACAATGTTTCAATTGACTTGAGGTTGTGTTAGTATCTTGGTACTTGTATATGTGGATAATGCTCTTATGTATCTATATGTTGTGGTTGAGACCACAGAAAAATTGTAAAGATATTGGGCATGATATATGAATATAAGAAAGATGTTAGGATTTTATGTAAATGTTCTTGAGTATGTTGGTGAAATAAATTGGTTTTAAGTATCCCCTTTTCTGCTATGTGATTAATTAGTGAGTGGTCGTGTTCTTGATTTTAGCGTGATGGGTTCTCTCAAGTTAGTATCAGAATCTAGGTTAGCTGAGTCTACAGGGACACTAGGACTTCGGACTAGGATGATGACTAAGCAAGTGAACATGACATGTAAACATGATGCATACTGCCCAATCTCAGTACTTGGATGTCATGTCTAGGTATTCAATTATTGAAGAAAGGGTAAGTGTAGAACTCTAAGATTGTTATCTTTCTAATTACTTTGATGAAGCAGTTGGTTTGAAACAATCTAAAGAGCATAATGAATAATAAATCATGGTGAAAATATCTTAATCTTACCTAAAGAAGATGAAAATCATATTGTAACCTATCAAAATTTGAATGTTTGGTAACTAAAGAAAAAGATATGACACCATGAAACCTAATTCCGAATACAAATAAGCTAAACAGGAGTTCTTGAAACTATAATTCCAAAAGATAATGAAGTAAAAGAGAGGTAAATTTGTGCTAACGGAATAATTCAAGGCATAAAATCCACGTAAGTAACCGAGGGACTCCTGAGGTAAGTGTGATATGAGAATATGGATAAGAATAATGACATATGGATAAATTGGATCTTGAGTAAAACTCAGAACAACCCATGTATGTAAGGAAGCGTTAAAGTGAAAGTATCATGACATGTAAAAGAAATTAATAAAGAAAATGTAGAATATAATGAGCTACCCCTTGGTAAGTAAGGAATAAACAAGATAACATGAAAGGACACTCACATAATGATGATAAATCATCAACAAGAAAGAGAAGTGAAGTGTGATAATCATGATAATTCCTATGTTTATGGCAAGGAACCCAAATGAAAAAGGTAAAATGATACATAAAAAATTGTAACTTGCATGATGAAAGTAGAATTGGAACCCCCTTGCTAGTAACCCATGGATAGTGTTGTTGTGTTGTGGGAGGTGTGTTTTCCTTTGCATTTTTCCTTTTTGAGGTGCAGCTCTCAAGTGGATCTTATGCCACTTGGTACGCATGGATTTGTTGAAATATTGAAGGTGGATACCTTAGTGTGATACATGGATGTTTTGGACTATAGTTCCTAGATCATGGAATTTTGTTATGGAATGCTTTTTGATCCTAATAAGAGTTAGGAAGACCCCTCCTATACGTTTTGAGTTGGTTATGATGGCAGAGAAGCTGATGAGACCAGGGTGTGGGTTCTTATTGGCACATGAAGGGACACTAAGGGGATGAGTCCTAGTATCTAGGGTGTACCAGCAGTATGTGAGTTTGAAGATGTTTATCATATGAACTTCCTGGTGTTCCTTTTCTTTTGATAAAGATGGAGTTTGATGATGAGATCCTCCAAGTGTTGATTGGAAAGAAGAAGAGTGATTTCATGATGTCGTATATGGGCTACTAACAACTGGACAACACTGATGCCAAATATACATGGTTTGTTGATCAGTCAATAGGTGTTGCATTGTTCCTTTAGATAGACCTAAGGTTGGGGTATCATTAGGGTAAGATCAGAGTGGATGACATTAATTGTATGGTCACTATGAGTTCTGGCAAGTTTTATGGATAACATCTCAATGTACTTCAAATATGGTTAGCAAGCATGGATAGCATTTTTGCTAAGCCCTAGTAGGGTTGGAGTAGTAATAACAGTGTGTCAAGTTTGGTAAGAGTGAGTTTGCAATTGGCCAAAGTATCTTGTTGGGGTTATGATATTTTTTCTAAGTATGTTGTGTGAATCCATATAAGGTAAACATAGTGCTAGAATGGGAGCAACCCCAGACTCTGACTGAGAGTCAAAGTTGCTTGAACCTAGAAGGACACTACAAGAAAGTCCATTCAGAATGTAAATGTCATTGCTTTACCCTTAACAAGGTTGACTAGGAGAGGTGTTCCTTTTTGCATGGAATAACGAGTGTCAACATTGGTGTCAGCTTTCTTTCCAGATGTTGAAGGAGAGGATGACAAGTACTCCAGTTATGGTGTGGACATAACAAAAGGAAAGGATACATTGTGTTCTATAATGCTTTGAAGAACGGTTTAGGATATGTGTCGATGTAGGATGTGGAAGTTTAACACAGCCTTAGGTATATGGACGGTCAGAAGGAACCATGTAGATGATTGGGTATATGGACGGTCAGAAGGAACCATGTAGATGATTGGTTAATCTTCCGAGAACATATGTCCTACAATTTTGACAACTAAAAAATGTCCACCTGACTGGTTGAGTTGCTAACTACAACAACCACCATAGGAGCATGAACATGACTCCTTGTGAAACTGCTTATGGGAAGGTTTATATGTTGACCCAAGATGACACATACAGGAGTTGAGAGAGAAGAACATGACTTCTATGAGAGTGTTGTGACATCACCATGAGATGTAAGTGACCATTTGGAGGTTAATGGGTCAGGTTCGTGGGGAGTACCTATCTTTGTTTGCCTTGGATTTTGAGGGTGAAATCTCTGTTAGGGTTTATGGTTGGAAAAACTCTGACCTTACTTTATGGTTGAACATGCTTGATTACCTTATGTACATGATTAAAAAATTAATCAAACTGTAATATGTACTTTGAAATCATGTGATAAACCTAAGTTTCAAGTTTGGTCCAGTTTGGACACTATTTGAGCAAGTTATGCAATTATGTGCTTATTTTGGACTTTTCTACATTTTACCCACTTCTAGGGTTTTTATCACAATTTGTCACATGATTGTTGTGCCTCACATGTTTTTACATCATGTTTTATATGTGTGTGCTTTGGGGCGCCTTGTCACACTTTGGTTTGATGCGGTGACATCTCATGTTGAGATTAGGGTTTGCATGGAAGCCCTAAGTTGACGGTTGACCTTGAATTTTGTTGACCGGTGAGCCCTAGTTTTTTTTTCAATCGCCAAGTTTTCTTTCGGCCTTAGTTTTTTGTGTTCTATGATTCTCCCTTATTTTACCTAGTGTTTGTGGTCGATGAGGTTCCCCATTCATATAGGTCACCAACATCACCTAGGGTTAGCGACCGTTTGCTTTTCTGATCTCTTTAATGACCAACATCCCTGTTCAGTGGTCATTTGCTTTTTCTAGACCAATTTGGTCGATACTTTTTCTTGGTGGGGTCTCCCTAGTTGCATGGACGAGTGAGGTGCTTGCATAGGCGAGATCTCTTAGACACATGGCATGTTTAGCTTGACACCTAACCATCTTTCCCTCTCTCCAACCTTATGTTATATAAACCTCTCTTCTTAATCCAAATAACCTCTTTACACACTTAGATTCCTCTATCTTCCCCCTTCTTACTCTTCCCCTCCTACTTGGTGGGGAAGGAGGAGCTCAAGGTTGAAGAAGCAGGCCGATATCACTTGCATGTGGAGTTAGGGTTTAGATCAACCCTTCTTGTGATTGTTTGGTGCATCCTTGCTCCTCTTCTTGGCCTTGGTAAGTGATATCTCCCTCTATACCTATGTTTTCCTTGTTTTTCTTCCCTTCTCTTTCTCTTCTTGGCCAAACCCATGGTATTCCATTGTGGTGTTTGACTTAGAGCTTGAAGAACATCTCTCACTTGCTTTCTTGACCTAGCGTTTGCCCTCTTCTTGGAGGTGGGGCTAAATAGGTAGAGAGGAGTGCTCAATCTAGGGTTTCCTACCTTTCTTCTTCAAGCTACCTTGCTTTTTGGAGTTTCTACATCATCTCTAAGGCAAGTTATATAACTTTCTCCTCGATTATTGCTTACATTCAACTTTCTTGCACATGATCTTACCTCATAATGTTGTTCTAAGTAGAGCGATGATGTTTTCACCTAAGGTTTTTGGTTGTATGATAATTATTGAGTAGAATGACACCTTGAATGAAATTTAACCCTTTTATTCATGAACCCTCTTTTATGATGGAAGTTTTTGGTGCTTGCATGCTTGTGGAAGTGATGGTTTTGTTCTCTCTCATGATGGTTGCTAAATTAGGGTTTTGAGTTGATCTTCTTACTAGTGATGTATCTTGATGACTTTTTGTATTTTGATGATAAACAACCTATTTGGATCTGTGTGGTCAATGAGTTCTTGGTCTCTCCATGGTTTCCAATATTTTCTCTCTCTTGATGGGTCTCTAAGCTTTGATTACAAAGTGGTCGCCAAGAGTTTTGTTTCAAGTGGTTGATGAAATTTTCATACTCTTTGGTCGCCAAGATTTCACCTATGTGGTCGTTGAAGGATTGGACTCTTAGTGGCCTCCAAGAGTAATGATTTCAATAACTCATCAAAGCTTTATGCCTACATCGGCTGCCATGATACCTAATCCTAAGTGGTCGATGAGGTTGATCACCCTATCAGTCATTGATGTCTTGGATCATTAGTGGTCATTGAGTGTTGAACTCTTAACGGTCGTTGATGTCACCTCACCCTAATGGTCATAGAAAACCCCTAACCCTAGAAGTTGATAGGATCCTCTAACCTAAGTGGTCACTGAGAATCCTAACCCTAGCAGTCGTTGAGGATTTCTGACCCTAGAGGTCAACAAAGATTCTTGATCCTACAGGTTGCTATATTTTATTGGTCTATGATTGATGAAGTCAAGGGTTGGTTTGTATGGAAATCAAGTGGTGATGTTGATGTTATGCATTCATGAAATGATGGTGGTGCTATGAATTAGGGTTTACCCTTGAGTGTCGTTTTGTAACACTCATTCAACTTACCTTGATGAGTCTAACCCTACTACAACTAAGTAATGATGTTGATCATACTTAGATGATTCCAAAGTCATCAAATGTTGTTCCTCCTAACTGTATAATCCTACGGTCCTCATGATTCTTTGGTGGTGATTCTTTCACATGTTTTCAATGGTATTCTTTTCCAACAATATGATAGTTTTGCTTTTATGGAAATCGATGGTTGAGACAATACGAAATTGGTGGCTTTGTCTTTAATGTTACAATACGATGGTTGAACCTTGTGTGAAATATGTATGAATCCATATGTGAGGATAGTATAGGGTTCAATGGTAATGTATTATTCTATGCATCCATGGTCAGATGGGGATACTATGTGAGAAGAACGTGTCCGACTTAAGTAAATGTGGAGGCACATATTTTGGTTTGAGGGATTGATTTGATAATATCACTTCCACTTATCTTGATTGAATTTAACGTAATGTAATTAAACAGTGATGTCCAATCATACTTAACCTCCTTGTATAATATGATGAAGGAAAATTTTCTCTGATGATTGATGTACCTAAAAGGTTAACTAGTGATTATCATAGACTTATGAATGATACCTTCCTTTATGCCACCATGTGAACATGATAGATTTTCAATGCAAGGATATGTTAAAACATGTGTATCACAATAATGGTGATGGTATGACAAGCCTTGATGAGGCATGGAAAGATAATGATGTTCTTATAGGAAATTATGTGAATGGTCTTATGACCTTGGACAAATTTGTGTGCCCTAATTGAGGTGTTATCCTCGGTACGATGTGACAAGGATTTAAAATCTAGTGATGGTATGATGATGATTATGGATTCATGTATGGCAGTGAAATAGTACCATGTGATTTGTGATAAACTTTATATTTCATACATTTTATATCTTCTGAGATTGCAATCTACCCATGTTTTTGTTGAATTCTTTTAGGGTTTGTATGTAACTTGATTGATGCAGTTAAAACATACCCAATTGGAATTAACTAATCAAGTGAAATCCTAATCATGTAGTACCTTGTGTCATAGATCCATTCCAGTTTCAGAACTTGTTGGATGGTGAAATGAGTTCTTCTAAGGGAAACTCAGAGTGCATACTATTGAGCATGTGGGGTGTGTGATACTGTGTATCCTTGTCATCCTGATCCCAAGATTTTGAGGATGGTTGCGGTCATACCTCGGTAGGAGAACGATTTAGGTCGTATCTCAAAGATTTGTGTATATGTTGAGATTGAGGGCAGTTGCAGCTGTACTGCAGAAGATAGGGTTGTATACCTTGATGCACTAGTGTCGTGACCTATATACCAAGGGCAGACTAGGTTGTTTTGTAGTTTGACTATATATGTCACTGCGGCAGACTCGTACTAACCGAGGGCAGATGAGATCATAGGAGTTTGGCTCTCCTAGATCTTGTATGGTATTGATTTTGACTTAGTAGTGGTCAGTTGGAGTATGAGTTGTATACCTCAAATTCCTCATGGCTTAATAAAAGACGTAATGCAGTCGTGTAGTACATCTTTTTGGGGCTAAACACGCTTCACATTGAATGGCAACCCTTTTGCTCCTTTTATATATAGATGTTGTATAATGCAATATAGAAGATAGCCATGTTTATGCTAATAGATACTCATGTCGATAGATATACTCATGTTGATAGATATGCTTATGTTGGTAGACTTGCTTATGATGATAGTTATCTCATGTTGTTATCTATGGTTATACTGCTAGTCATGCTTATGTAGTTAAATATGCTTATCCTATTAGACATACTAATAACTATTAGCTACACTCATGATACTAGTTAGACTCATGATGGTAGTCATGCCACTGTGTTAACTACACCTTAACTCTGAGAATAATGTTAATTTTTCAATGTTACAAATAAGACTCTAAATAGAGATGTTCTCAAGAAGTCTTATATCTGGTAGTACTATTTTTTTGTTTAATCTGTTTAATATGCTTATCTTTTTTTAATAATATGATGTGTTGTAATCAATAACTGTTGGTTGAGAGTTATATCTCTTGCTGGGATATGAGTCTCACCTTGTGGGTCACCACATTTTTTAGGTGATTGGCAGCAGCATCATACAAGTGACAAGGAAGAGGAGTTGTGGCGTTCAAACTTATAGAAGGTTGTCTATATGTCTAGTGTGTTCTAGAGTCATCCATGTACTCTAAGGTTCGGGCATGAAAGTGTGTAAACAATGTTTCAATCAACTCAAGCTTGTGGTAGTATTTTGGTACTTGTATATGTGGATAATGCTCTTTTGTATCTATATGTTGTGGTTGAGGATACAAAATAATTATAAACATATTGGCATGATATATGAATACAAGCAAGATGTTGGCATTTTATGTAAATGTTCTTGAGTATGCTGGTGAAATAAATCAGTTTTAATTATCATCTTTTTCTATTATGAGATCAATTAGTTATCGATCGTCTTCTTGAGTTTTGAGTAATCTCATTTAGCATGATGAGTTCTCACAAGTTGGAGGAAGATGCGGTTTTCCACTCAAGAGTTATCTTGAATGTCTATGATGCCCTTTTCGAGAAGTTTTCTTGGAGGATAGAGAAAAAGGAAGTGAGACTGATTATTATCATCTCTTGAGATGGTTGAAACACACTAACGCATATATGAAAGACAAAGGTATTTTGGATTCCTTTATTACCTTATCTCATCATTCTAAATGAAAAATTATTTTATGGTCTTTTTACATGTAGACCCTTAATTAACTTTTATTTAAAAAGCCCACATTAAAGGTTTAAATTTGTTGTAAATACTAGGATGTTACACTTATGTTCATTATTAATCTATATAATGATGTGGATGTTCTCTTCTGATTTATGGTATCAAAAGGTATATTTTAGAATTTATCACTCTATTAACAATTTTAGGGAATTTACTAAAAAAATTGAATTATAATTTAGATTTAGTAAAATTGCATAAATGTTAGAGAACTCTAATGACAGTAAATGAAAGATTCTTAAAATTGATTCGTTGGAAATTAATAAAGAGAGGGATTTCATGTTGTTAACCAAATTTGTTACTGGTTGAGAGACATCAAGAATGTTCTTTTAGAATCTGACAAGTAAATATCCATATGATTGGTATGTTTGATATGAGTATGAATGTACGGTATGTTTGAGTGCTCTGGTGCAAATGTGTTCAGGTGCTCTCCCTATCCAAACCACTTGGCTTTCTATTTCAGAATTTTATTTCTTAAACTTATCCAAATCGACCCAACCATCAATAAATTTAATTATCTTCAACCTATTTTTATTATTAATATAGTTAAAATTAATTGTAAAACGCATTGACTCCATATAAATTCAACATAAAGTTACACTACTGGTGATCACTAAAATTCGGGTGACATCGTGTTGCTCTAGTTTGTTAAATTGTATGCGCACTTTTCTCACATCTTGAACCGACTACAATTTATTAAGAGTATCTACAGGACCACAAGTGTATATAACGTTTTTTTAGCTGAAAACGAGACCAAAAAGTTGAAAGATAAGATAGAGTAGTTGCATTTAAAAGCAATACTGCTTCTAAAATAAAAGAAAAAAAAAATGTAAGGGATCATTGTCACGCTCTTTTGCACGACCAACTTATTAATCTTTCACGACCAACTTATTAATCTTTTGCAAAATATAAGGAAAAAATCACAGAAAAAAAAAATCATCCACTGACTTTCTTATATAGTATAGATGTATGATACTATGCAATATATGATATGCAAAGTATATACACATCTAAAAAGACTCCAAGATGTAAATAATATATACTAAATTAAGATGTATCGATCACAACTGTGTGGTACATTTGACAAGTATACTTAGACTGCCTTTACATGCGCAATACACGTGATCTGAGTTCTCAAATTGAATCCCAAATGGAAGACTACATTCATCATCATTGCTAATCAACAATTTACCAGGTCTACCATTGTCACATATAAGACCATAGGCGCTTGTCACGGCTCTGCACAACAACGCAATATCATAAATGAAAATATGATAAACAGAATGACCACCATACACAGCTACGCTTTTGCATAAGAAAAATCGGAGGACATCAACTCTGAATTAGTACACATAATGTCAATTATACAAGAAGTCAGCCATTATCCCGACCTTCATCATTAATTCATTATCCCCCGTTGAAAGCGTATATATAGATTTCTTTCTATATAGGATAAAGTCGTATGCAAAGATAATTATATAGAACGAAAAAAAAAAGCGCATGACAGTTATTATATATAGATTTCTTATACTTTTAATTATAAATTAATCTTTCATCTTAATAAGTTGGTCGTGCAAGAGCATAGAACATTTTAGATTTTTTTTTCCTTTAGATTTCTTGCTACATAAAAAAACCAATCGGCAATTTTCTCTACAATTTTTTCTTTCATTTTTTAAAATTATAGAGGTCGTCGTTGTATGCTAATCTACGCTATATAGAAAAGAAATGAGTGTGAGATGTATTGTTTACGTTTTTCTAGTCTTCTATTTTAACAAGGAAAGGCATTCAAGCTAGAAAAAAGAAGAGTTTGAATGTAATTTTGCCATATATTATTAAATTGCATATCGGTCCTTGCGTAGCTAATAAGGTTATATTAAAGATCGTACTAAGAGTTGAGTATTTTGTCTTTAATATTTTAAATTATAAATTGATCCTTGTTTTATTATATGAGAAAACTTGTGAGAAGGGTTGCATGTATTTTTTATCTTTGATATTTTGTATTATTAGTTCGTGTTGTATATATTAATAAGGTTGTATGTATCGCCTATGTGATATTTACTCCTACCAAATTCCACACTCAATTCGTCTTTCTGTAAATGTTAGGATTGTGGGGGTGGCACAATCAAGATCAAAGGAGGTGAAAGGCATGATCGGTTTGACGTGATACTATGAAGGATCTAAGTGGTGATGTTGCTTACACTAGGAAGCATCCTATTATTTTTATTGATCTTTTTCTTCTTTAACACTATGTCTAGTACAAATTAGTCGAAACAAGTTCCAATACATATTTTTTTATAGACTATCGTACTCACAATGTAATTTACTATGAATCTTAAATATGTTTTTTTCTTTAACAACACAAACTGATGTAACACTTGTTTAATGTCTTTGAAGTAGCATAACATTCAAGACAATGTAGTAGATATAACTAGTTGATACATATAGACACACATTTGTGTGTAACTTCAGTCTAGTGTATATTTGAGCTATGCTACATAGTATCATACATTAAAAAATATAGGCATATACATGTATATTTATGCGTATCTTTTGTCCAGTGTATATGTATGTGTGACATATATATGTTGTACGAGCCTTTGTGTCTTTTGTGTGTTTGTTTTAGGTGTGTTTCAATGAGTCTTTTTATGTCATTTTGTGTGTATGTGCCTATCTATTAAACGAGTACATAAGGGGGTGATTCCCCTACCGCTCAATTAAATCACTCAAACCCTAGGATGAGTGGAGGGAGATAAATCGTTCATTCGAGGAATCAAACCCAAGCCACTTTTTCAGAGTCTAGTTAGTTAATCCACTAGGACAGTTCTGCTCGGTTATGTTCCTATCTTTGTGTGTCTATATACATATAGCAATACACACACACACACACACACACACACACACACACACACACATATATATATATATATATATATATATATATATATATATATATATATATATATATATATATGTGTGTGTGTGTGTGTGTGTGTGTAAAATTTGTGTACGATTATGTGTATATATACTCCATCTATTGTCCATGTGGATATTGTTTTACAGTACCTATACGGGAAATGAAACGACAAAAAAGTAACATACAAATGTTACCTTGGAAAATATATATAGGGTATATATTCATTTCCCGTGCGAGTAACTAACTTTTATTACTTGTGGATTTTTTTGTAATAGGAACGCACCTAATTGTAATGAGACAATTAAAATTATAATACAAAGACTCGTTGAGTAAATACAACGTGAAATTTTTGTTCCCTCTGAATATAGTAAAATGATATTTATGACGGCAGTTTATGTAGTATTACAAAACAAGTCTTTGTATTACAATTTTGGTCATCTCATTACAAATATGTGCTTTCTTATTACAAAACAGATGCACTGGTAACTAACTTTAGTTACCGGTACAGGTATTGAATGAATGGATATATATATATATATATATATATATATTACACACACACACACCATACGAGTCAGAGTTAGAATACATTAAAGTGTGTAGATCACATTGTATACTCTAATGATGTTTATCTATCTGCACCATATTTTTTGCAAAATAAATCCATTGATCTTTTTTGTTACAATAATAATAGACCACATATGAAATTTAAGGCCGTTTGGATGAGTGTAAGTCACTCATCCAAAGACAACAAAATCGACGTATAAAACTAATTTGAAATGCATGATTTTTGCTTCCTTTAAATGCATGGCCTATAAGTATCCAAATGAGCTCAAATTTATAATATGGTATGTTCTTAAGATCTTTAAGAAGATCAATAGTTTATATTTTCAAAATAATTATTGGATGATGAAAAACAATTGAGGTGTACAGTGTCTCCAATACACTCAAATGTATTCCAATTTAACTCCATATATATATATATATATATATATATATATATATATATATATATATATATATATATATATATATATATATATATATATACATATATATACGTTGATATATACTTATATGTATGTATATATATACATATATATACATACATATATAAACTCGTGTACGATTATGTGTATATATACTTCATCAATTGTCCATGTACATATTGTTTTATAGTACCCCTATAGGAAATTAAACGATAAAATAGTAACACACAAATGTTACCTAGGACTATATATATATATATATATATATATATATATGCTAAAAGAATTATTTACCTGAGTACATGTATCTTATGTGTTCTCATCTTCGTTTGTGATGATTGCTCAAATCTTCAGAATGATCTTAACCTTATGGATGTGTTGCAAACCCCTTAGTTAAGATGTGTATCAAAAATCATGTCAATCTGACATTCATGGATGATCCATTTTAAGAAAATGTATATTTACTGATTAACGGTAAGTCGCTAAAATTACGGGAACCGTTGGATGATATATTGTTTGTTATATCTCAAGATACATGCATGATATAGTTGTGAATTTCTAAACTCATATAATCTAAATAATTTTGATTCAATCTATATGGTTGAATTTGGTATTTAGATTTCACATAAGTGATTTTAATGGTTGGTACACATAAGTTGTGTACCAGCCAGTACATACTTCCTAACCCTTATATATATATATATATATATATATATATATATATATATATATATATATATATATATATATATATATATATATATATATATATATAGAGAGAGAGAGAGAGAGAGAGAGAGAGAGTCAGGTTAGAATACACTCGAGTGTACGGATCGCATGAATACACTCAAGTGTGTTTGCATATCAAGACTATTTTTTGCAAAATGTAAACTGTTGATCTTCACCGTCATACTATAACTAGGCTACATACAAATTTTGAACCCATTTGGATGAGTGTAAGTCACTCATCCAAGGGCAAAAAAATCAACGCGCGAAACTAATTTGAAATGCATAATTTTTGCGGTCTTCATAACATGAGCTATACATATCCAAATGTGCTCAAATTTTGTGTATGAGTCGTTCACGAGATGTTTAAGAAGATCCACGGATTATATTTTCAAAAAAAATATTGCATCATGGAAAACTACTTGAGTGTATTCCGCTCCGGATACACTCGAGTGTATTCTAGCCTGACTATATATATATATATATATATATATATATATATATATATATATATATATATATATATATATATATATATATATATAACATGCTAGAATACACTCGAGTGTATCCGGAGCGGAATACATTCAAGTAGTTTTTCATGATGCAATATATATATATTTAAAATCTAATCTGTTAATCTTGTTAAACATCTCATGAACAACTCATACGCAAAATTTGAGCACATTTGGATATATATAGCTCATGTTATGAAGACCGTAAAAATTATGCATTACAAATTAGTTTCGTGCTTCGATTTTGTTTCTCTTGGATGAGTGACTTACACTCATCCAAATGGGCTCAAAATTTGTATGTAGCCTAGTTATAACATGACGGTGAAGATCAACGGTTTACATTTTACAAAAAATAGTCTTCATATGCAAACACACTTGAGTGTATTCGTGCGATCCGTACACTCGAGTATATTTTAGCCTGACTCATATATATATATATATATATATATATATATATATATATATATATATATATATATATATATATATATATATATATATATATATATGTGTGTGTGTGTGTGGGGGGGGGGGGGGGCGCGCGCGCGTGTGCATGCTTTAAACAAGCTTCCGAAACACCTGAACTACCTTTCTTTAGAGCATACAAATCCGTTCATTACTCATAAGCCATATAGCATCTACATATAAGATAAGAACTTTAACATAACACAACACTAACAAATCATCAAAACTAAAAAACTTCTGCATCGGTCCCTTTACTAATTAGTTGATTAAAACAACTAGTCAAACAGAACTCCGTAAACCTGAGCTTGCTTTGATGGCGTTGAATCTGAATCTACAACCAGACGGTGTTCTAACCTAAGGGGGCCATACGACTAAGCAAACAAAGTAAGTCCGAAGCAAAATAAGCACCTTGCAGCAATAAGAAAACTGAACTCTCAAAGGAATAAACTAACCAAGCCAGGGTTGAGGCCCTTGCTGATTCATGGCGACTAAAAGGAAGCAGAAGCTGCACTAACTAAAACAAACCAGACAACTGAAAAAGCACAAGACAACTCCAAAGCTAAGAAAAGAAAAGGAAAAAACACATTCAAGACAACGACGCAGCCAATCGAAAGAAACGGATGCCAGATCCGATCTCCTAGGAGCCACGCCTCCAAAATCATCTCCAAGGAGAACGCACGAGGCCCTCGGCCAGAAGCGACACAAACGGACAGGAGGCTGTCGGGAGCCAGAAATGCCGAACCCCGCCCACTACCCGGACACCACGCGGGCCATGAGAGGCAGGGAGGGAGCCGGCCAGCGCCGCCATCGCCGTCAGCCGACCCTGGCTGCCACAGTCGCTTGGAACCTTAGTCGCCTCTCCACTATCACCAGACCATGTCCGATCCCTCGTGGTTCCACTGTGTACACCATTTGGCAGCTAAATAATTTTTTGGATGAACACTTATACGACCGTCAACGGCTGTCAATTCCTGCTTATTTCTATGCCAACAACAAATGAACAAGAAAAATATGACACTACATCATAGCTTCACCTAAAGTTACAACATAAAATCTTTCAGCCTTTTGGCATCAAACCCACTCATCTTCCTGAGTGATCTGTCGTCTAAATGATACCACATTCGTACAGAAATTGAACATGAAAATTAATTACTTATCATGACAATAATGCAACAAAATCATTTTATAAAGAAACATATTTTGCCATAAAGAATAATTTTCCCATCACAAAATATAGCAAGTATCCTATTATATTTAAAAACATATCGCTGCTTGGTATATTTAGTGCCCTTGTCTGTTCAAATACAGATTTGTAAATATATCGACCAACCAAAGTATAACCATTTTCTTTGGGGCCAGGATTTAGGTGAGCGCTGATCAGCAAACAAAGGATGTTAAATGCAGATAGAAGGGCTACACGGAACAATGTTTGACAAACCATATTGTTTGATTTGGCTAAAGTCCAAAACACGACATTCAATCTTGCCTTGTTATTTCTGACCACATATGAAGTAGGTACAGTGTAAATCAAAATCAAGATGTGAAAACAAAATACAGCTTTTCTTCAACATATAAAGAAAATAATGAACAATAAATTACGTCTCAAAGAGGCAGAGATTATTTTCCAGAGCTTTTTCCCGGCTGACTTATTCATTTCTAAAAACTAACTTCATCACTTCTGAAGAAACAAAACCCTAAACATAGAACAACTCAGTATGAACAATACGGAGACCTTGCATCTTTAAAGGATAAATACCTTACATATATCGTAGGACTCCAGCAAGTAGCAATATCCATGTTGTACCTTAGTATATTCATGACATACCATGCTTCAGTTCCATGCTTAAACGTGGTAATTTACATGGATACAGTTCAGCACACTATTCACATTCAGAAGAGGAAAAATATTTGAAAAACATCACATATATTGACAGTCACACGTCTAGAGTAATAGATATAAACAATGAGACATTCAAATGGAAGTTGCATGATACAGCCATAACAAAGTACGTGGATATACCACCGTGACTGGGTACATATGAAAACCTAAACTGCAATACAACACCAAAGCAATTGGCAATCGCAACTGCCCTACAAATCAAAATACTGCACTGCTAGCCCGACGGAGAAGTCTGCTTGGATGACGATGATATACTGGGTTGGCACGATGCTGTGAGATAGAACTGGCCTTGAAAGTACCATACTCCAACGTGGACACAGATTTGGTTTGCAAATTATACACCAATGAATGCTCCTCCATGACCACTAAGGATCAGTTGCACAAATCGCTATGTAAAATATCATTTAAACCACAGAATTTCAATGCCGTAATTCAGAAATTTTCACCTCACTGTATTTCATTCAATTCCTCTCTCTCCAGTTCTCACCCCAGACTTTGGCCTCTGCAATTGCCCGCTCTCTATCAATGTTCTTGTTGTACATTGTAGGAGAATCTCTATATTTACCAGTAACATCTGGGCTATCCCTATGGGAGCCCGGTCCCTCCGATTCATCTACAGAATACTTTCTACCAGATCCACCAAGTCCAGAACCAGTTGCTCCTCTCCCGGCATCAGCACCAAAGCTTACTCCTCGGATAGGTTCTCTCTTCCTAAAATCTGGCGAATTTCTGTGAGGTGATTGGACATTGAGATTATCTACCCCATGGCCAAAGCTTTTGCGGTCTTCCCTCATTCTAGGGGTTGAGGGCCCAACCCTATTATTCTGACTTGCAGCTGCATTTGGATCATAAGTCTGTGACGCTAGATATGAAAGAGCTGTCACAACATCTCCAATTAGTGGACGAGTTGCTGCCTGCTCCTGTAGGCACATTGCAGCAACGGCCAATGCCTGGTATAACCCTCGCATAGGATAACGGCCTTGCAACATAGGGTCAGCCATTTTTGGAAACTTTCTGCGGTCTTTGAACAGGGGCCGGGCCTGCAAAACAGCAAACTAATAAGGTGTGTGCGTACATATCAGATTTCAGTGCCCGGAGAACTAATGACCAACTACCTGTTATTATTTGTGGTAACATATCAGATTTCAGTGCCCGAAGAACTAAGAGACAACTGGGTATACTATTTAACAAAGAGTGGACTATTATTAAAGCTTGTTTGGTTGGGTGTACTAGGGCTTCAAAGTATGCTTTTTAATGTACTTTCACATTGCAAAATTGCAGTTTGTAGTTCGATTATATCCAACCAAGCTAAACCTTCGTGAAATCTCATTTATTTAAGGAGATGCACACTACATGCAAAAAACACAATAATTCAATCTCAATAGACATTCAAAACTCATCACAGTTATAGATTTTGCATAGAAATCAATCAAAAGTACATTGGCTGCTTTTCAGACTAGAAATACTGTATTACTGAGCCAGGATATGAAAAACATCGGCAGAATAGCGTCATCTTAACAGCTTAAATAATGGTATGCAGTTACCCAGTGAAACTGGGAATTACTAAAAAGTAGCAACATATTACCCATGCAACCAAATTTTGCTCTCCAGTAGCCCGAGTGTTGTCAATTGCCTTGCGCCCTGTTATCAATTCAAGGAAAACCACACCAAAACTGTAAACATCAGATTTCAGGGTCAGCTGCCCAGTCATAGCGTACTCTGGTGCACAATAGCCATATGTTCCCATCACTCTCGTTGAGACATGAGTTTTGTCACCGACAGGACCAAGTTTAGCAAGCCCAAAATCAGAAAGCTTGGGATGAAATCCCTCACCAAGCAAGATGTTTGATGATTTGAAATCTCTGTATATAACAGGAGGATTTGCTTTATCATGCAAATATTCTAATCCCTTAGCAGCACCAGCTGCTATTTTCATCCTTGTGTTCCAATCTAGTGGCTCCTTCTCAGGTGGGATATCTGAAAATTTCACATTAATGATATGTCATGGTTGGGGGGGAGGAATCAGCAATGGAACTCAAATAATAAAAAAAATTAACCAGATTACTTGAAAGCAACGAATATACAAAGGTGAAAATTAACCATTTATTTACTTATGTTTATATAATAATAAAATAGCAAACAATTTGAAAGACCGTTCATTACCAGGCACTTTGATCTAAAAAAATAGACTCATCAGAACGTAAAGAAACTTGAAAACATATCAAAAGCAATCATAATTGAACAGTCGGAAAGAAATTTATGGCACTATCGGAAAGCCACAAAAAAGACTTACAGACCATGAAATTTCCCCTTTGCTTTCGAGTTTCACTATACGTAAAGAGGAAAATTCAAGAATCCTTCAGAATGAAGAATGTTAAAACATAACAACATTCAAAACAAGATCAATGGAAACACGACCCATAGCTGGGAGGGTCACACTTGCGGCATCCGTACTATAACATCAAAACCACAGTTGTTGCTGCCAAAATCTGAGATATTTGCTTAATTTCAGAGTCACATGAGGGTTTTCCTTTAATAGGACATAAATACCATTCCAAGAGCAGGCCCCAATTATATTAATAACATGTAAAGGATCAAAAAGAAAGATAAATGTTTAGAGGGAAGTCTCATTATTCTAAAATTATGTCTAACCGTCCCCGTTGAGCAGGACCACTTTTCCAGATAAGGTCTCAGTAAAGTGATACACAATTCAATCTTCAGATTTGACAAGAGTACGAATCTTCTCATTCACCGGTGCCCTTGACAAGACTGCGGCCAACATGGTATAATTCTCTCATCGAACACTGGATCCTTGACAATAAAGATACTAGCACAATTCTCGGAGTACATTGGCATGCCCATTGAGGCCTGAAATCCAAATTCAGCGATCAAACATACATCCATAGTAGTTGAGGTGGCTTGGCTATGGGCACCGGGTCTGAAGCACCTAAATGCTCCCTAGGCTTTTTATTAATAACAAGAGACATATTTACTAGGTTATGCACTAGTTTCCTCTAAAATGTTTATAAAAGAATAGAATTGTGTTTACATGCTACACCAATGCCTAAACTAATTTATCTCACTGGAAGATTAAAACCTTATTTGACTGAAATTGACCTGAATAAGCTTAATTCCAGTCCTAGTTTTGACCTTAAGTACCTTCTTCACATTAAATGTAATGTTAACTTAATCAGTGCTACATACCTATTACGTTTAAATCAAACTTATTTTGGCTTTAGTTAATCCAAAATTATAATTAAGTCTTAAGTTTACTCAAATAGAGTGGTCAAAATTATAACACCAAAACATACATATATCAACTTAATCAGACTTGTACTAGCTTAACTCAAAACCGAAACTGATATGTATGCATGTGTGTATAATAGAAATATGTATACAAAAGCACAATCAAATGAACTAGAAATCAATTGTCAAACTCAATAATGATAATAGATACTAAAGACCCATAATAACAGTAAAATAAATATGTAGAAAAATAACGAGATATCAATTCTTTATACGATTATAATAAAAAGTTGTCATCAACAGAAAAAGTAAAGGAGATTGAATTTCAAATTAATAGGAACAAGGAACCAAAATTAGTTAACAATGATATAAAATTCACCAACATAGCGAATAAGAAGGTAGCAAACAAAGATAAATTTAACACTAAGGATCGAAGTATGTCTCTCACAAAATGATGGTTAGAAGATCATTAATAAAAAATAACAATTAACTACAAGAACTCGGATTTTTGAAGAAATCATTTGTAATAAATCTTAAAAGTAGACAATTTGGTGGTTAACATAAGACCTTATCATCCAACATTGAGGTGTGCGCCTCAGCTAAGCCAAGGCGCACGCCTCAACTCAGTGCTTTAAGGCAGGCCTCAGACATTATGAGGTGTAAGCCTCAGTCTTGGGCACCGAGGCGTAAGCCTCAAGGCGTATTTGGGATAGCCTCGCCAAGAGGCGTAAGCCTCAAGGCGGGTTTTTTATTACCATGGCAGTACTACTGCAAAGCACAGCACAATGGTTTCACTAAGACTTATTCATGTTAGAGCTAAGATGTTTAGTTGGCCAGGCGTTGCCTAGGAAACCCAGACAGCCTAGGCGGAGGCCTAGGCGTTCGTAGGCTTCTTTTTATATTTTACATATATGGACATACATATATACAGTTATTTGTTAACCTATGAACAATATATGAATCAATAGTGTGAACAAGAAAGATAGGGTGTTGCAATGCAACGTATGGAGAGGAGCAATGTGTCATCTCCCTTTTATTAATATAAGAGAACTTGGAGAAATTACATAGAGGTTATGTAGTATTTAGAAATTACAAAATATAATAAAGTTGAATATAAATAAGATATATTAACACTCCTCAAGATGGAGCGTACACATCGTGTATGCCCAGCTTGTTGCAAAAGTTCTGAAATGTTGTTGGACTCAATGGCTTTGTGAGAACATCTGCAAGTTGATCTTCAGATTTGACGTGTGGAGTCACAACAGTACCATTCTTGATCTGATCTCTGTTGAAGTGGCAGTCAACCTCTATGTGCTTAGTGTGTTCATGGAAGATTGGGTTCTTGGCAATATAGATTGCAGCTTGATTGTCACATCTGAGCTCTATGGGAGACAACACAGGAATCTTTAATTCAGAAAGCACAGATTAAACCCACTGCAACTCGCAACAGGCATGAGCCATTGCTCGATACTCAGCCTCCGTGCTAGATCTTGCCACAACATTCTGCTTTTTGCTTTTCCAGGTGATAAGGTGATTTCCTAAAAACGTGCAATATCTAGAAGTAGACCTCCTGTCATTCAGATTACCAGCCCAATCTGCATCAGCATAACCAGTAAGAAAAAAAGTAGACACAGGGATCTTGGGTCAGTAATAGGTGATCCCCTTACTAGGTGCACCTTTCAGATATCTCAAAATACGGCAAATTGTTATTCAATGTGACTATTGTGGTGAGCTCATATGTTGACTCACCACTCCTACAGCAAAGGAAATGTCAGGGCGAGTAACTGTCAGATATATCAGTTTACCAACAATTTTTCTGTAATATCTTGGATATGGATAATCAGTATCATCAGTCGTCTCCTTCACATGATAGTCCATAGCAGTAGGCACCGGCTTGGACTCACTCATACCTGCTTCCTGCAGTAAATCCAGCACGTATTTCCTCTGAGACAAATTAGTAGTTGCATGAGATCTAAGTACTTCAATGCCCAGAAAATACCTCAGTTTGCCCAGATCCTTTGTATGAAAATGCCTCTGCAATCCTTTTTTTACACGTGATATGCCTATAGAATCACTGTCAGTGGTAACTAAATCATCAGCATATACAGCAATAATTATAGATCAAACGGGAGAGCTAGAATAGAATAAGGAGTGATCGATCACAGAACGAGAAAAGCCCATCTTTAGTAGAACATCACTGAACTTATCAAACCAAGCTCTAGGAAATTGTTTCAACCCATAGATGTCTTTCTTTAATTTACACACCTTCTGACACTCCCCTTAAGCAACAAAACCAGGAAGTTGCTCCATGTACACCTCTTCTTGTAGATCACCATGAAGAAAGGCATTCTTGACATCAAGCTGAAATAGAGGCCAGTTAAAGTAGCAACCAGAGAAATAAAAATCCGCACTGAATTCAGACGAACCACGAGTGAAAAGGTCTCAAAGAAATCAACCCCATATGTCTAATTGTAACCTTTTGCCACCAGTCTAGCCTTCAACCTCTCAACTGAACCATTTGGATTATGTTTCACTGTGAATACCCATCTGCAGCCCACAACATTCTTATCTGGAGGTCGATAAGTTCTTATGTGTTGTTTTGTAGAAGAGCAGACATTTCCATATGCATTGCTTGTTTCCGGCCAATATCCTTTATAGCATCAAGACGATTTCTTGGAATGACCATAGAATCAATCCCAAGAGAGAATGAACGGGCATGTTTAGATAATGTTGACAAACAACACACACTTACAATAGGATGTTGAACAATACAGGAACGAGTACATTTGTGGATAGCATTAGAACATCAAGGTCAGATGGTTCTTCAAGAGTCTCTTGAGTAGAGGGAGATGGGGAAGGCTCAGAGACTGGAGTCATTATCTCCTCTGGATCTTGTCTGCCTCATCTACTGCAAACATGTGAATATTGTTGAATTAAGGTACCATCTGCTGGCTGCTCTTCCTGATCTACAGTATAGTCAGAAATGATAGGTGGCACTCTCTCACTATGATGTTGTGGTGGCACTCTCTCATTGATGCCTGATGGTGGCACTCTCTCACTCTCACACAAATGCTCCCCCTTACTAGGAACACTAGAGAAATATGTGAGTGGATTCATGAAAAGTTACATCCCTAGACACAAGCATACGAAAGAGACTGGGACAATAACACTTGTACCCTTTGCTAGTGTTGGAGTACCCAAGAAAAAGAGTCTTAATCAACCTAGGGGATAATTTATCAGCCTTAGGATCAAAATTGTGGACAAAGGAAGTACAACCAAACACTACAAGGGGAACAAGAAAGGGTTGATCCTTGGGACGTAAGACAGAGAACGGAGTACGTCCCTGAAGCACAGAAGAGGATTGTCTGTTAATAAGAAAATAGCCAGTAAGTAAAGCATCAGACCAGAATCTCTTAGGAACATTGGATTGAAACATAATTGTCCTGGCAATATCAAGAAGGTGACGATTTTTTCTCTCAGCTACCCCATTTTGTTGAGGGGTGAGGATAGGACGTACGATGTATCATCCCAACAGAGCTACAAAAATCAGCCATAGCACTTTGAACATATTCCAAGGCATTATCAGATTGAAGAATTTTAATATTACAATCAAATTAGATCTTTATTTCTTGATGAAAATGCTTGACAATGGATAACACAGACTCTCGACTCTTTAACAAATAAATCCATGTCATGTGAGAAAAAACTCATTCACAAAGGAAATAAAATCGTGAAAACCATTTTAGTTGTTGTCTTTTACAGGACCCCAAACATCACTGTGGACTAACTCAAAGGGACAAGAAGCCCGTTTATTGACACAACTGGGATAAGACATTCTATGATGTTTCCCCTATTGACAAGACAGACACTCTAATGAAGACACTTGGGATAACTCAGGTTATAACTTTCTCAAGCTCTCCAACAAAGGATGTTCATATCTGTAGTGCCACGATAAGGGAGAACCGCTCAAAAGGATAGCTGGAGCAGGAGCAGATACTTAGTGAGGCAGAGCAGGAGCAGATACTTAGTGAGGCAGACTTTCATCATGGAAGAGGTAGAGATCATCTTTCCTAGGCCTCCCACCAATCGTTCTCATACTCTTGAGATCCTGTAATACAAAACAAGAAGGTTCAAATGTCACCGTACATTTCATAGTATCGATCAATTTTGCAATTGAATGAAGATTAAATGAAAATGCAGACACATAATGTACAAATTTAAGATCAATTCTAGGAGTCAGACAAACAAATCCACTGGCTAACACTCTCCTCACTAAACCATTTGCTATTGTCACAGATTGGTGAGGAATATGTGAGTCAATGGAATGAAGCAGTCTCCTCATACCAGTCATATGTTGTGACGCTCCAGAGTCAACCACCCATGAAAAAGTTGAACCAAAAGCCAGTAAAGAGGTAGCCTGATTACCAGTAGTAGATTTCAGGTTGGCTGAAGAAGAAGATGATCCCAAACTCGAATGTTGGGTAGTTAGTTTAAATCTATCATATTCCTCCTTGGTGAGTGTGATGCCAGAAGATCCAGAATTCGAAGCAAGAGGCTCAGAAGACTCAGTAGTGCCAGCATACTTTGCTTCTCCACAGGTGGTGATGCAGGTCTGCCATGCTTCTTCCAACATTTCTCAATTGTGTGTCCAGGTTTGGCACAGAAAGTACACTTAGGACGTGTGCCACATCCTCGGCCCGTACCTATACGGCCTCCTCTAACTGCAGCGGCTACAGATGCATGAGAATCTTCATGAGACGAGACAGTTGTAGGATCAACCTGTTCAAATTTTGATTGTAAAATCTTTAAGTAAGCATCTTCCAAACTAGGAAGTTTGTCAGAAGCTAGGATAACACTACGGGCTGAACTGCATGAAGAACTCAGGCCGGATAAGAATTTTGTTGTAATCAAGTCATCTTCGTCTTTGACTTGTTCTATGATAGTCACTGGATGATAGAAGCTTAGTTCTTAAGCAATAGCTTGGATCACTCCAGAATATTCTTCCAAAGGCTTGTCTCCCTGTCGTTAGGCAAACAGACGGTCATATATCATAAACTGACGAACAGCATTCTTTTCTTGTGAGTAATGTTTCTTTACTGCATCTCATATCTCTTTGGCAGTAGTGTAGAACATGAACCTAGCAGCAATTCCAGGTTCCAAGCTCCCCCACAGCCATCTCTTCACCAAACTATTATGACGCTTCCATTCAACATAGCCTTTGTCAGTAGAAGCAGGAGGATCGAAATCAACATGTTTTGCCTTATCTCGGGATTCCAACACTGTATGCACAGCATTCATCCATAAGAGATAATTCTTCTCGTTCAGCTTGATGGAGGGGATAGGTGACATCTCGTTGTAGATAGTAGATGCTTTGGTGTCCTCCATGATCTAAACAGAAAATAGAATGACGGGATGATACACGTCAAGAGAGAAATTGAGTGACGGAAAGATACACGTTATGTTGTGGAAGGGAGTGACGGAGAGATACATGTCACCCAAATATAGATGAGATGATACGTTTCTGACACATCAACAGTCTCCAAGCGAGTATTTCCTAATCACACATGGAGATGTGATTAGGAATTCTCTAAATAGACGTGGGATGCTTGATTTGTACTTTTAGAAGGTCGTTGGAGAGGTTAAAGGAGTCCGCGCCTTTTGGTCAAGAATCAACCGTATTTGTCCCCTCACCCGGCGGAAAGCTGCCTGGTGGCTGCTTGGTCGGCAGTGACTCCGGCGGCGGTGAGCTATCGGCGGTAGCTGTCAACAACACGACCACTGCCCAGCGACCTGTTGCTACCGACGGTGGCGGCCGTGCGACTTGCCATGTTGATTAGGGTTAGGGTCGGCTACGCTTCTCTTGGATCTTGTTGCTCTGGTACCATGTGAACAAGAAAGATATGGTGTTGCAATGCAACGTATGGAGAGGAGCAATGAGCCCTCTCCCTTTTATTAATAAGAGAATTTGGAGAAATTACATAGAGGTCCAGCAGTATATAGAAATTACAAAATACAATAAAACCAATGTATTAGAAAGCGGGAAGCGGGAGGCGTGCGGACGGCACCCTGTAACCGATTAAGCGGTAGGCGGGCGATTAAGCGGGCGATTTTTGAAAAAGCGGGTGTCTATATTTTATATATTTTTATACAAAATTACATGCATGTGTATATAAAAAATATATTTATAATGAACTTCTATACATATCTAATCAGCAAATCAGTAATTAACTAAGTATTCATCAATACTTACTATTAATCAGCATCTCTAATCACTAAAATCATTAAGCAGATCAGTAATTGTATATAACAAACTATGAATTATTGAATTAAAGTAATCACTAAAGTAATACTAACCAGCAGTACCAATCATTAATCACTGAAAGCAGCAAGGAAATCAGTAAAACTAATCATGCATTACTAGTATAATAGAGCAATAGGATATTTACTTAGATGCATTACAGCAGTACCCAATTATTTCAGCTTACACACAAAGTATGCATTCTAAATTAGGACTAGCTATATCATAGAACATTTAATGTATACAAGTTTCGTATTATAGTCAATACTACTTGGCTATGTAATTAATTAATGTTAGATGCTTACACTAGGATTTTTAAACAAAAGCGGGAAAAAAGCGGGAAAAAGCGGGCAAAAAAGCGGGAAAAAAGCGGGAAAAAGCGGGTGAGGCGGGCAAAAAGCGGGCGATTTTGTTTAAAATGATTAAGCGGGCGATTAATGGCAAAATTAAGCGGCTGGGGGTCATGGGCGCTTAAGCGGCCCGCCTGGCCGTTTTTTATTTCACTGAATAAAACTGAATATAAATAAGATATATTAACAAATAGGAATTACTAAGAGGAAATATACCAAAGAAAAAAGAACATTGGTCTACTTGAGGAAGAATAGCAAATTTCAAAAAAGAATTTAACAAGGAGGTTGGGGAAGACGATGGACAAAGAAAGAACGGAAAAAAAAAAGGTAGAGCATCATGCAGTAGGAACCTTACATATGGTGAAACCATGGAGGGAGAAAAATAAAGCAGAAGAAGATTGGTAGAGGAAGAAGAACAAATAAGAAAATGAAAGTAGAAAGGTGGTCAAAAAGATGAAAACAATATAGTGACTATATGTATAGATATGAATAATTGAATCTAATATAGGATCACTAGAGAAAGAAAACTGAAAATGCAAGCAAGAAATTAGCATTGTATTAATGTGAGTACACTCATACAAGAGATTTGAATAATAGATTATAGAAATAGGAATATGAAAAAAAATCATGTAGTATTTAGTAAACTGGTAAGTGGAGCAGCAGTAAATGGATAATATCATAATAGTGCAGCAGCAGTAACTCTAAAACATAGCAGCAATTTGCTGCTTGCTAATGCAAAAATAAGAAACAAAATAAAGAGGAATGCAGTAACATTGCAGCAACTTTGCTGCTTGATGGAGCTGTAAAGAAAAAGAAAAAACAAGAGGAAAGATTAAGGAGGAAGCATAAATATCAAAAGAAAAGAAAAAGAAGATAAGAAGAAGAAAAATAGCCCAGATTTTAGGCTCAGTAGGCGCCAACCCAGGCCGCCCAGCAGCCTAGTTAGGCTGGGCGCCTAGGTTTTGGAGGTCAGGTGATCGCCTAGGGCGCCATAGGCGCCTATGCGGGCGCCCATATAACTATGTTTTAGAGTCTTGGTGGTTTTATCCACCAGCATTCGTAGTCGGTCAATGCTCTATGACGAGGCCTATGCTACATGCCCCTTGCAACAACCTAGACCGACATATACGAGTCTATGTGTCGCCTTGTAACTCATCGCAGACCCGTCTTTCTCAATCGAGTGGAGTTGATGTGGGATAGCATGCAAATGTGACCCGTCATGAGGCTTAGTAGCCCTAGTGAGGGCTCTAAAGTTGTATGTGTTATTTTACTTTTTTTGTTGTTGTTTGACATTTGTTAGTTGATTATGTCATTATTTAAGGATATAGTCAAAATGTCAGAAAAACTAGGATTTTCAGTCTTATGTCATAAGACTCATAACTAGCAACCTTGGGGAATGTCTCCAGGCAAAGTTTTGATCATTGAATTACTTTGTGGGAATTGGTTCCAAACTTCCAATATTATTTAGTATCTTCAAGTAAAGTTTATTCAACAATGAATTCCCCACCTCTTCCCCTTAAAGGAGACCCAATCAAGCATCCCCACATCTACAAATCTACAGAATTCAAAAGTTGTGATGATATTAGCTATACAAGTAATTCTACCATGCATCAAAATGAGCCAATAGCCTTGCTTCATTTAAGAGTCCTCATCAATGATATTGATTCTTATCATGAAATGAAAGCAAATCAATCAAGATAAAAATATTACTTCAAAAAAATCCATATATATATATATAGGGGATAGGAAGTGTGCACCAACCAGCACATGTAACTTATGTCTACCGGCAATTAAAATAGCATATGTAGAATTCGTTAATTAAATCCAATCATAAAAATTGAATTAATATTGTCCAGATCAGTGTTGTCAAGGAGCCCGCCTAGGCGGCGCCTAGGCGTCCTAGGCGCTAGGCAAGGCTGCCCAAACTAGGCGCCCAGCCCAGTATGTGCATTATATGGGTGTCTAAGGCCTTTTAAGCCTAAATTAAGTCATTTAAAGGATAAATTAGCATGAATCAAGTCTGGATTTGGTCGAATTAGATTAGCTTGAGTCACTTTATGGCTGAAATAGGTCTGATTTAGGCAAAATCAGGCCAAATTTTGGAAAATTAGGGAAAACATGTTTGATTTGGGCCAAATTGGTAAGTCATAAAATCACTTCCTCATATGTTTGTTGTTCTTGCTTCTTTTTCTTTTCTTTTTTTATCCTTTCTCCTGCATTTTAGTCCTTAATCCTACTGTTGTTGCGTTTTTTTTTTTAGTTATTCCTACTATATCCCCTCCTACTCCGAAATCCTACTACTGCTGTGTTTTTTTTTTATTCTGTTTTCTTCAAATCCTCTTTTACATCACCTATGCTTCGTAATGTTGATGATGTTGTACTTTCTACTTTCCTCTTTTACATCACCCTTTTTCCCTGCTTTCTTTTCTAAGTCTCCTGCTCCAATTGTTGTTGCAGGCTTGTTGATATTACTTCCCCTTTTTCTTCCTATTCCCATCTCCTGCTACTGCTGTCATAACCTCATTCTGCCCTCTTTTTATGTTTCCTATAGGGTATTATATGTAGTATATATGTATAATAAGAATCAAATTAACATACAGAAAAAGATACAAAATATAAAAAACGCCCAGAACAGCCTAGGCGGGCTAGGCTCCCCTTGGGAAATGCTGACCGCCTAGCCGCCTTGACAACCATGGTCCAGATTAGAAGTATTTAGAAAATCACAACCATACATCATATGTATCACAAGATATAGCAACATAACATTCGACGGTTTCTGCAACTTAGCGTTCATTATAAAATATACATTTTCTTTCATTGGAGAATCTAGGAATATCAAATTGAGGCAATTTTTTATAAACGTCTTATCAAAGAGGTAAATGTCACATCCATAAGGTTGGATTGTTACGGAGAGTCTTGCAATCATCATAAATGAAGATATGTACATGTAAAATACATGTACTCAGATTCACTATATATATATATATATATATAGGATAACGATCCATTGAGAAACATCCTACGGTGAGAGCATGAGAGACATTTGAATAACTAAAAATTTATAGCTGTTTTCTAAAATCCAACCGTATAGATGGGAAAAGCATCAATTCATTTACCTTCCCACAAAAAATCATTGCAATCAGATATTGTTTACATGTCCATATGTACAACATACGCTTTGTACATCCAACGATCATCCTGATATTCAATATAGAGTGTTGAAAAGTTTTATCTTGTTGTGAATGTTATACAAATCGGGTGATGATGAAATTTTGTAGGAAGGCACATATTAAGATGTACTTTTAATCTATACGGTTGGATTATGAAAAGTTGCTCTGTGTGGATAGTTATTCAAATGTCTCTCGTGCTCTCACCAAGATATGTTTCTCATTGGATCGCTGTCCTATATATATATATATATATATATATATATATATATATATATATATATATATATATATATATATATATATATATATATATATATATATATATATATATATATATATATATATATTTATATATATTTATATATATATTGTTAACATATATTCCTGTTTTATGTATTCTGTTATTTGTTTTTTTATTTCCATATTATATGTGGACCTCTCTTTAATTGTTTCAGTAATATATATATGAGGGTGCACACACTGTGCAACCCTACGCTTCCCACAACTGTTTTGTGTTTCACTTGGTACCAGAGCAGTAAGATCCAGCCGCCACCCTCCCACCCCTCTCTCTTCTCCGCCACCCCCCCCCTCACCCCGCCGCCGCCTGCAGGCCCGCGTCGGGCAGCAGCCGCCTGCCGGCAGGGCCGCCAGGCGCCCACACCGCCGCAGGGGCCGGTGCGCCTCTACGGTTGATTGCCGCCGGCACGTTGGCTCCGTGAAGATCTGCAACTGTCCGGTGGCTTGAAGTTGGTGTGACGTAGACCGCTCTTTCGGTCTTTTGCCTGCCTGCCCGTGTAGGCCGTTGTGCCACCGGGTTCTGTTCTGCGCTTCGGCGTAGACCATATGTGAGAGGTTCTTCTACGTAGTTCTGTGCCTGCTGTGCCTGTCTGACGGCGTAGACCGTCTCCTGCCTGATCGTGCTTGTTTACTTCTGTGCCTACTGCTCACATGGCATCCTCGAGTGATGACTTCCGCCGTCAGGTTACGACTGTGAAGCTTGATGGGCGCAACTATCCACATTGGGTATGCTCCATGACGATCTATGCCAAATCCCAGGGAAAGTACTCACATCTTACCCGTGTTGGTCCGCCAGCACCCGCAGAGGACGCTGACGCTAAAGATGTGAAGGCGTATGACGACTGGGTTCGTGACGACTCGACTGTGATGACATGGATTCTCAACAGTAGTGTTGAGAAGATTAGCATCACACTTCTTCACTTGCCTACGGCGAAGCAGATGTGGGATCAGCTCGCCGGTACATACTCGCATAGTCAGAACCCCAAGAAAGTGTTTAACATCACCAAGCAGCTGGGACGTCTACAATTCACGGGGACGGACATTGCGGATTACTTTTCTAACTTTACTGGATTGTGGGGTGAACTGGAATCCTATCACCCTCTTTCCACAGACCTGGCTACCATGCAACGTCAGCGCCAGGAGTTGCAGTTAGTCCAGTTTCTTTGTGGACTGCCCGAGTCCTACGTTGGAGTTGTGGACCAGATCCTAGCCAGTGACCCTCTGCCGTCACTACAGAGTGCCTACAAGCGTCTTCAGCGTTTGCCTTCGTCTTCATCGTCTCTGGCTACTGATGTTGGGGAATCTTCTGCCCTTGTTGCAGCGTCTGGTCGTGGTCGTGGTCGCTTTACTGACAGCCGTCCTCCCCTGGGTGGAGGACGAGGACGGGCTGCTTCTGGTCGTGGAGCCTCTTCTACTGCCCCTACTGCTGGTGCGCGTCCTCAGTCAGGACAGCGCCTTTGTACCTTCTGTGGCCGGTCCAACCATATTGAAGAGAAATGTTGGGAAAGTAAGCCAGCATGGGCCAATGCAGCTGCTGACTCTACTACTACTGCATCAGAAGGAACGACTCAACCTACTGACTCTTCCTCCTCGGGTGCGACTGCGGACTACATCCGTGCTGAGGTGGAGCGACTTCTTCTTGAGCGTGCTGGTGCGTCGTCTACAGCTTCGACTAGTGGAGCTCATGCTGCAGCTTATTCTGGTTATGACACTGCCTTCCTGAGCTCTTCTTCTACTCCTGGTAATACTAAGTGGGTCATCGACTCCGGTGCCTCTTCACATATTTCAGGAAATCGATCTCTGTTTAACAAATTATATAAACCTGCTCGACCCTCATCTGTTATGCTGGCTGATGGTTCCAAGTCTGCGGTATCTGGAGTAGGGGATATTGTTTCTGACTTTCTGCTGAAATCTGCCTTATATGTGCCTAGATTTCCTTTGAATCTATTGTCTGTCAGCAAGATATTGAGAAGTCTACAGTGTAGTCTGACTTTTATTCCTGGTTCATGTGTTTTTCAGGACCTTCGCACGAGGATGAAGATTGGTGGGGGGTATGAAGGTGCTGGTGGACTATTCTACCTGGATCATTTGCCAAATGCAGCTAAAGCAACTGTGATTCCTGCATTATCTACCTCGGTGTCTGCATTACAGTGGCACTACCGGCTGGGACATCCATCATCTGAAAAGCTTCGCCATTTAGTTTCTGATCTTGGCATTTGTAGTTTTCAGTGCGAGTCATGTCAACTTGGAAAGCAGACTAGAGTTGTTTATCCTAGACACAGTCATATTAGCAGTAAAAACATGTTTGATCTAGTGCATTCTGATGTATGGGGCCCTTGTCATGTGCTGAGTCTATCTGGTCATAAGTATTTTATTCTGTTTATTGATGATTTTTCAAGGACTACTTGGTTGTTTATGATGAAAAGTAGGTCCGAAGTTTTGTCTATTATCAAGTTCTTTTTTGCTGAAATAAAAACACAATATGGTGTACCTGTAAAAAAATTTCATACTGACAATGCGCTGGAATTTGTTAAAAAAGATGTGGATGTTTTTTGTAAATCTGTTGGTACGATTCATCAAACCTCCTGTGCTTATACACCTCAGCAAAATGGTGTGGCTGAGCGTAAAAATAGACATGTGTTAGAGGTGGCTAGGACTATTATGATGCATACACATGTTCCTCGCTCTTTTTGGCCTGAGGCTATATTGACTGCTTGTTTTCTGATAAATAGAATGCCATCATCTGTGATTGGAAACAAAATACCTATTCAAGTTCTTCAACCAGATATTCAGTTATTTACTGTGCCTCCTCGGATTTTTGGATGTACCTGCTTTGTAAGGTTACTTGGACCTGCTTCTGATAAACTGTCCCCTCGTGCTGAGAAGTGTATTTTTTTGGGATATTCTCGTACCCAGAAGGGATACAGATGTTACAGTCCTACTGCAAGAAAATGGTATACTAGCAGTGATGTAGTTTTTTTTTTAGGATACCCCTTACTATTCTACTCACGGTGACAGTTTGCAGTCTGATCTTATTGCCTCCCCTCTACCTGTTACTACGGATTGTGTGCCTGATATTACTGACAATGTCACTACTGATGTTGCTAAACCTCCTATTATAGTTTATCAACGCAGGAACAGAGCACCTTCTACTCAAGAAACCCCCCATGAAAACCAATCTTCACCTCCAGAAGGTTCTACTACACCTGAGGTACATTCTGATCTTGATATACCCATTGCTCTTAGAAAGGGTACTCGTTCCTGCACATCCCACAGTATTGCTCAGTTTGTTTCTACTGATCATCTGAATGTTCATTCTAGCAATTTTGTATATGCCTTATCTGCTGTTGTTGTTTCAAAGAATATCCAGGATGCTCTACAGAGTACTGGATGGATGTCTGCTATGAAAGAGGAAATGTTGGCTCTTGCTGAACGAGATACTTGGGAGCTGGTGGATCCACCTCCTCAGTGCAAACCTGTAGGCTGCAGATGGGTGTATGCTGTGAAATATCAACCTGACGGCACTGTTGAAAGGCTGAAGGCACGATTAGTTGCTAAAGGCTACACCCAAACTTATGGTATTGACTATTTTGAGACATTCTCTCCTGTTGCTCGTCTTAATTCTGTCAGAATTCTTCTTTCTGTTGTTGTTAATCTTGACTGGCCACTGTTGCAACTAGATGTGAAAAATGCCTTCTTGTATGGTGATTTACAAGAAGAAGTCTATATGGAGCAACCTCCTGGGTTTGTTGCTCAGGGGGAGTCTCACAAAGTTTGCAGGTTAAAGAAGTCTATTTATGGGCTTAAGCAGAGTCCTCGTGCCTGGTTTGATAAATTGAGCAAAATTATGATTGACTTTGGGTTTCTGAGATCTCAAGTGGATCATTCTGTTTTCACCAAGAAGACTTCAGCTGGTATTATTATTCTGATTGTCTATGTTGATGATATTATCATATCTGGCAGTGATTCTATTGGTATTCAGGCTACTAAATCTCATCTAGGCAAGCACTTTGCTACCAAAGATTTGGGCAAACTTAGATATTTTCTGGGCATAGAAGTCTCTAGAAACTCTAATGCTCTTGTGTTGTCTCAGCGAAAATATGTCCTAGGCATACTGCAGGAGATCGGTATGCTGGGAGCGAGACCTGCTGATATTCCTCTAGATCCTAATGTAAATTGGGATGATGACTCTTCTCCTCTCTTTGTTGATCATAAAAAGTACAGGAGGCTGATTGGTAAGCTCATTTATTTGACTGTCACTAGAGCTGATATTTCTACTGCAGTGGGCCTTCTTAGCAGGTACCTTGATAAACCCAGACAGTGTCACTGGGATGCTCTTTGTCAGATTCTACGATATTTGAAGAAGTCTCCTGGCAAGGGACTTCACTACAGGAAGCATGGACACTGTTCTCTTGAAGGGTACTCTGATTCTGATTATGCAGGCAGCAGAGTTGACAGAAAATCTACTTCAGGGTATTGTACGTATATTGGAGGTAATCTTGTTACCTGGAGGAGTAAAAAACAAAATGTTGTGGCCAGGTCCAGTGCTGAAGCTGAATATAGGGCCATGGCCCATACTGTCTGTGAATTGTTGTGGGTGCGCTCTCTGTTAAAAGAGTTCGGGGTTGATTCTTCTTCTGCTATACCTATGCACTGTGACAATAAAGCTGCTATCTTCATTGCTAATAATCCAGTTTATCATGAGCGCACTAAACACATTGAAGTAGATTGTCAGTTTATTCAGGAATCCATTCTTACTTGCAAGATCTGCACTCCCTTCACTCGTTCTGAAGACCAAGTTGTTGATATCTTCACCAAGCTGTTGGCGAAGAAGCAATTCTGCACACTGACGGACAAGTTGGGCATGATTGATATCTATGCTCCAACTTGAGGGGGAGTGTTAACATATATTCCTGTTTTATGTATTCTGTTATTTGTTTTGTTATTTCCATATTATATGTGGACCTCTCTGTAATTGTTTCCGTAATATATATATGAGGGTGCACACACTGTGCAACCCTACGCTTCCCACAACTGTTTTGTGTTTCACATATATATATATATATATATATATATATATATATATATATATAGAGAGAGAGAGAGAGAGCGGGGGAGAGGGAGTCAGGCTAGTGTGTGTGTGTATATATATGTGTGTGTGTATGTGTATAGATATGTGTGTATGTGTGTGTGTGTGTGTGTGTGTATATATATATATATATATATATTTGGGATTAAGAGAGAAAGATTTCTTTCCCCCTCTCCCATAACCCGTGGCGGAGGCCGGACGCCCGGGAGGGTGATAAATCAAAAGATGCTTCTTCGTGTGGTTTCGAACCCGGGTCCCTTCATTGGGGACCAGCGGAATTTGCCAACCGGGCTATTCCCTTGCCGGCATATATATATATTTGTGTGTGTATATATATGTTTCTCACTGGATCGTTGTCTTATATATATATATATATATATATATATATATATATATATATATATATATATATATATATATATATATATTATATATATATATACACATATACATATACACATATATACACACACACACACATATATATTTGTGTGTGTGTATGTGTGTGTGTATATATATGTGTGTATATGTATATGTATATGTATATGTATATATATATATATATATAGGACAACGATCCAGTGAGAAACATATCTTGGTGAGAGCATGAGAGGCATTTGAATAACTTTACATAGCGATCATTTTTTTGTAATCCAACCATATGGATTAAAAATATAGCATATTAGTTACCTTCCTAAAAAATTTCATCATTATAGGACTTGTATTGCATTCACAACAACCAAATACTTTTCAACGCTCAATATTGAATTTCAGACTGACCGTTGGATGTAAAATACATATATTCTATATATGGACATGTAAAAAATATTGGATTGCAGTGATTTTTGGTGTGAAGGTAAATAAAATGATGTTCTTCCCATCCATAAGGTTGGATATTGATAAAAATCTATAAGTTTATGGTTATTCAAATGCCTCTCATGTTCTCACCGTAGGATGTTTCTCACTAGATCGCTACCCTATATATATATATATATATATATATATATATATATATATATATAGAGAGAGAGAGAGAGAGAGAGAGAGTCAGGCTACAATACACTCGAGTGTATTCGGAGCAGAATACACTCAAGTAGTTTTTCATGATGCAATATTTTTTTCAAAAATCTAATCCGTTAACATCTTGTGAATAGCTCATACGCAAAATTTGAGGACATTTGGACATTTATAGGTGATGTTATAAAGACCGCAAAAATTATGCATTTCAAATTAGTTTCGCGCGTAGATTTTGTTGCCCTTGGATGAGTGACTTACACCCATCCAAATGGGCTCAAAATTTGTATGTAGCCTAGTTATAGTCTGACGGTGAAGATCAATGGTTTACATTTTACAAAAAATAATCTTGATATGCAAACACACTTGAGTGTATTCGTGCGATCTGTACACTCGAGTGTATTCTAGCCTGACTCTCTCTCTCTCTCTCTATATATATATATATATATATATGTGTGTGTGTGTGTGTGTGTGTGTGTGTGTGTGTGTGTGTGTGTGTGTGTGTATGTATGTATGTATGTATGTATGTATGAGTCAGGCTGGAATACACTCGAGTGTATTCGGAGCATAATACACTCAAGTAGTTTTTCATGATGCAAGATTTTTTTCTACAATCTAATCCGTTGATCTTCTTAAACATCTTGTGAATAGCTCATATATAAAATTTGAGCCCATTTGGACATTTATAGGTCATGTTATGAAGACTACAAAAATAATGCATTTCAAATTAGTTTCATGCGTCGATATTGTTGCCCTCGGATGAGCTCATCCAAACGGGCTCAAAATTTGTATGCTATATATAGAGAGAGAGTCAGGCTAGAATACACTCGAGTGTACGGATCGCACGCTACACTCAAGTTGTGTTTGCATATCAAGATTATTTTTTTGCAAAATGTAAACCATTGATCTTCATTGTCATACTATAACTAGGCTGCATACAAATTTTGAGCCCGTTTGGATGAGTGTAAGTCACTCATCCGAGGGCAACAAAATCGGCGCACGAAACTAATTTGAAATGCATTATTTTTGTAGTCTTCATAACATGACCTATAAATGTCCAAATGGGCTAAAATTTTATATATGAGCTATTCACAAGATGTTTAAGAAGATCAACAGATTAGATTTTAGAAAAGAATACTGCATCATGAAAAACTACTTGAGTGTATTCTGCTCTAGATACACTCGAGTGTATTCCATCCTGACTATATGTGTGTGTGTATAATCATCATAGATGAAGATAGGTACATGTGAGAAGCATGTACTCAGATTCTCAATATATATATATATAGAGAGAGAGAGGGAGAGAGAGAGAGAGAGAGTCTGGCTAGAATACACTCGAGTGTATTCGGAGCTGAATACACTCAAGTAGTTTTTCATGATGTAATGTTTTTTTCAAAAATCTAATCTGTTGATCTTCTTAAACATCTTGTGAATAGCTCATACGCAAAATTTGAGCACATTTGGACATTTATAGGTCATGTTATAAAGACCGCAAAAATTATGCATTTCAAATTAGTTTCGCGCGTCGATTTTGTTGCCCTTGGATGAGTGACTTACACTCATCCAAATGGGCTCAAAATTTGTATGTAGCCTAGTTATAGTATGACGGTGAAGATCAATGGTTTACATTTTGCAAAAAAATAGTCTTGATATGCAAACACACTTGAGTGTATTTGTGCGATCTGTACACTCGAGTGTATTCTAGCCTGACTCATATATATATATATATATATATATATATATATATATATATATATATAGAGAGAGAGAGAGAGAGGGGTTAGGAAGTGTGTACCGGTCGATACATGTAACTTACGTGTACCGACCATTAAAATAGCACATGTAGAGTATGTTTATAAAATCCAACCATATGGATTGATTCAACGCTATATGGATTACATGTGTTTAAAAAATCATATTCATAACCATATCTCATATAGATCATGAGATATAACAATACATCATTCAATGGTTTCTACAATTTCTGCAACTTACCGTTGATTAGAAAATACACATTTTCTTTTGTTAAATGATCTATAAATGTCAAATTGTGGTGATTTTTTGTACACATCTTATCTGAGGGGTATACATTACATCCATAAGGTTGGATTATTTAGTTGAATTTTACAATCACCATAAATGAAGGTGGGTACATGTAAGCTACATGTACTCGGGTACACAATTCTTTTAGCCATATATATATATATATATATATATATATATATATATATATATATATATATATATATATATATATATATATACACAATTAATATATCAAAGATATTTCCTATAAAACATACTTTAGTTTAACCTCAAAAAGCATTGTGTTTGTATTTAATTTCAAGAATATTAAGAAATTTATAGATTGCATAATTTATATTTCCACTCAAAGAAGTCATATTTCAATATTTCAGTGGCAAAGTTACCCTTTGCTACAATAAAATTTGATAATATTCCAACATATAAAAGATGAATATAAAATAAATCAAATTAGAACTCTCAAAGATATTGAAAAAAATGAGTTAGAAAGAGTAGGTGTTGGATCTAATCATTGTATTCTAGACCTAGAAGATATAGTTCGAGATACATGAAAACAAGTCATTGCACATGTATAGCTAGTAGTAGCATAGTAGGTCTAGAGAACAAGATAAACATCTTCACTAAATATTGTATTAGCAAAAAATGACTTGGATGGGTTACTGGTAGATGAAATTGTTGTTGTAGTGTTTAACCATGAGACTTAGCTTGGATCAAGCCTATGTGGAAATTGAATCAGAATCACCATCGATCAAACACCCACATTCCAAGTTCTCACATGTCGATGTTAGCCATGATGTGGTACTAAAGAATTGATGATAGCGATCACATTATTTTGGTAATGCAGTTATATTGAGGGTGCATATATTACATTTTTAATCTTGTGGAATTCATGAAAAGGGTAAAAGTTTCATGGAAATAACATGTATAGAGCTAAGCAAGAATTGATAGTTGACCCCATAGATATTAGTATCTTGTTGGAATTTCAATTATACCATTGAAACTTTAACCCTTGCCTACATCCATTAGCACATTGTTGCATACCTTTCGATGTAGGACAGCCTGCTCATTCAGAGCCTGGCTAGGGTTTAGCGTACCCTGATTTAGTGTGTCATGAATCGTTTATTTACATATATTTTTTGAATATTTGTGATTTCATGGCTTTATTTGCAATTATTTCAGCATTAGGAGTTAGATTAATAGTTGGGGATGTGTTTGAAAGTTCTCAATTAATATTTTTTGTTTCTTAATTCAGTTTGGTCATGAGCAGAAATAAACCAATTAGGCTTCATACATGTTACCTATTTATACACATGCCTGAGAGTATTGTTCAGTAAAATTGAACTATATAAATGAGTTTTATTTTGCAAAATAGAGTCTACATCACCTTTATTAGCCCCTTATGTGGATCTAATTTTTAATCTAAATATGCTTGTGTAGTTATTGATATGGAAAGGCCTATGATCGAGTTATTAGCCCCTTATGTGGATCTAATTTTTAATCTAAATATGCTTGTGTAGTTATTGATATGGAAAGGCCTATGATCGCGTACCCAGGGAAGTTTTATGGAGGGTTTTGCATAAAAAGGGAGTGTCAGTCCAATACATTGACCTAATTAAAGACATGTATGATGGCTCATCTACAAGTGTTAGGAATCCTAGAGGAGAGACACATTTTCCTATCATCGTTGGGGTACATCAAGGATCGGCACTCAGCCCATATCTATTCGTTCTTGTTATGAATGAGTTGATAAAGCATGTTCAAGATGATATCCCTTGGTGCATGTTATTTGTTGATAATGTTGTGTTGTTTGATGAAAGAAAAGAAATATTGAATGATAAAGTTGAACTTTGGAGAAATGCATTGGAATATAATGGTTTATGATCAGTAGAAGCAAAACCAAAAATATGCATTGCAATTTTTGCCAATCTAGAATTGTGAATGGTGGGGTCAAGTTGGATGGAATGGATTAGTGATGTACCAATATGTGATAAGTTTCATTCCTTAGGTTTAATTATTGAAAGGGATAGTAATGTTCAAGATGATGTTTGTCACAAGATCACAGCATGATGGTAGAAATGGAGTGCAACTGTAGTAGTATGTGACCAAAAGATCCCCTCTCAGATTAAAAAGCAAGTTTTATAGAACAGGCATACAGCCAGCCATGCATATGGGAGTGAGTGTTGGGCAGTGAAGAAACAAGGTTTCAACGGGATGAATAAGGCCGAAATGTGTATGATGAGATGGATGTGTGCGAAGACAAAAAAAGATTGTTTGAGGAATGACTATATCATAGCAAGAACAAGGCGAGGTGGTGAGCATTGAGGACAAGTTGTGTGAGGGTCGTCTAAGATGGTATGTACATGTGCAACGCAGACCGACAAATGCACCTATCTGAAGCAAGGTTGATTGAGTCAAGTACAATTAAAAGAAGCAGAGGCAGGCCTAAATTAACTTGGGAAGAGATTATAAATAGAGATTTAGAAGCTTTACATCTTGATCAGAGTATGACCCACAACATAGCTGATTGGAAAAGAAGGATTCATGTAGTTGACGCCAACATGTTTGAGATTGAGGCTTAGATGATGATGCTTGTGCAGTTAATGTGAATATCTCTAGTAAGGGATATTCTTTAAGATGTCATGATGTTATAGGTTCTTACAAAATTGGAAGGGAAAGAAATGGATCTTAATGAAATTAGGAAGAGTTAACAAGGAGAGTTACATATCATTGAGGATATGATAAAAGTCAACAGCAAAAGGATCCATGTAGTAGACCCAAACACGGTAGTGATGGCGGCTTAGATAATAACGATGAAAGATGTTACTTGCCATGGATAGTGTTTAACTCTTTTTCTAGGATTGGGTTTCTTGATGTCTAAAAGATGCTATATGGAATTTCGTCTAAATAGATCTTATTATACACACAACTTATAGACCTTAGCATTTGAATGTTGAATTAAAGTATTAGTGTCCTTGGTTTGACTTTCTATAAAATCCATTAGTTGCACATTTGAAAATCAATTTTGTGGTTATTCTTCTTTAAAAACTGACGTCACACATGGAAAGTTGTAGTGTGGAAGTTTGTAATTCAACCACAACTTACTAGATTGAAATTTGGCTTCAAGAATGGCAATTCTCTGCTTACGGGTCAGTAGACTTTCTAACTAGTGGTGTTTGATAGTTGCATTTTGCTATAAATGGTCACTTGTGATCTAGGAGAACTAAAGTTCCCTATGGTTCTAGCTCGCACTTACATCAACAACGGTGCAACCTGATAATAACATATTTCCTCATTTATATATTGTTAAATTTCTATTCAGTGATATGATTTTCTATTTGAATAAACAATTTCTGTTAGCATATGTGAATAGAGTATCTTTAATAAAACAAGTAAATGATAAACAATTTGTTGAACATTAACGTACAAAATACTCAATCCAGTTATCAAATACCACATCCTGGCTACCAACTCATTGTACCTCGTAATGTTCAAGTGTTGCGGTCATTTGCAGAATGTGTGATTTATTTCTAACCGTAGTGCTACATGTTTAGGTAGCTTATAACAAAAACAGCCGAATCACACAGAAGCAACCAAACGTATTTGCAATAATGAAAGAAAGACCAATGCAATTGTCTAATTATAATATTAAAAGTTGATGGAGATTATAATGTCAGTAAAGACTTTGACTTCAATTATAGTGCCTATTTACATAATTGAAATATAGCATTTTAGCTAGATAATGTTCAAGACGTTGAACTGGTGAATTTTTCCTATGGTTGAGGGGTCACGTACCATGCAAGTGGTCTTCTAAAGATCCAAGAGGCATGAACTCGTAAACTAACAATCGCTGATCTCCATCAGCGCAATACCCAATCAGATTAACAAGATTAGGATGATGCAAGAGACTGAGCATAAGAACTTCTACGAGAAATTCCCTGTTTCCTTGAAGGCCATTCCTATCAAGTTGTTTAACAGCAACCACCTGCAAAGGGAAACCAACAAAACGGCGTGAAACTTGAGCGTCGATGCATTTACAAACAGACCAGCTATATAACAGCCAAAAATCTGAGAAAGGCAGGTCAGAAACATCCATACCTGACCAGTGCTCTCCAGACGACCTTTGTATACACGACCAAACCCCCCTTCCCCTAAAAGGCACTCTTCTCTGAAGTTCTTGGTTGCAGCAGCAAGCTCTCGGAAAGTAAATGTTTGAGCAGCAATATGTGCATTTGTGCCATCTTTCTGAGGGGGTATCTCCTTTTTTGTATCCAAGCTAGAACGAGTCTTTGATTTATCTACATAATGCAAAGAATTGTATTACTCATCTGCATTCTAACAAATTCGAGTAAAAGGGCAACAAGCTCATCTTAAAAGGCTTTACCTAAACATTATAGATGCCTACACTTACTCTGTAGTTTTTAATGGAGTGCACAACATCAACGGTTAGTCAAATCCGATTCCTCGTAATTTGTCAGGCCATTTTATAGAGAAAAAGAAATCAAAATAATACATCACTAGATGGTTCAGCTAATTTAGTTTTTATAGTGAATGTTATAGCACATAACTATAGCATGTGATGTAGCGAAAGATGAAATGGATTATCAAACACAGAAGTTTTTCTGAACAAACAAGAAGCTCCACTAAATTACCCACAAAACTATCTAGTCCAGTAATGTATATAAAAGTCAACTCAGCCATACCTATAAAAGCAATCCTTCTAGCTGATTTGGATTAGTGGTATTGAGAGTATTATCGTAAATATTGCTAATACAGGGTGACAATTTAAAAATATATACAAAATGCAAACTAATCAAAAAATAAACAAGCTAAATCATTCATCCAATCTCTAACTATCATCACACCATAGGAGTCCAACATTTCTTATTATTGCATTTATGCATTCTCATCTGAAATGAAAATGATGTTGATTATGATTGCATTTTGTTGTCAATTACCTTATTAGAAGACATTAATCATGCAGACTAGCCCAAAACCAGGCATTTGCACCAATCAGCACATAAGTACCACGAAGAGAAATTGATGACTCAATTTTTGTACAGCTATCAATCAAGCATGTAAGCTTAACACTAGTTTAAAATGTCGATTTTGACGCCGTTCCCCATGGTCCAGAAACAGAAATTTACAGAGATTTCAGTCGAAATTTCGATGATTTCGCTCCTGTCAACACAGGATTTCAACACAAATTTTGACGATTTTGACAACCAAATAAAGGAATTCAGTCATGAAATTTTACCTGGAGGATCTACATACATAAATGCACCTAATTATGCAATAATTTCATATGTTGGTATAGGGTGAGGGGTCCTACAGGTGTAAGTGAAAAGATACAAAACTATTTTGATCAGGATATTGATTATGCAATGTTCAAAATACATATATTCCTATACAATAGCATGTTATATCTTATATCTTGCAGTCAATTAACTAATACATAACTGTTAGAATATTAGCCTACTTAGTTAATAGGTTAATTAGTCTATTGTGTACATGGGCCTATTGCCCATGGCCCATTAGGGTTCAGTTCGCTTTTTTGTGCTTCCTTGTAATTGCCTCCTCTCCTATATATATAGGACAGGGGTGTACATATCAATATACAACAAATACACTTCTTAACATGGTATCCGAGCAATAGTCATGGGAATAGAACCCTAGCCGCCGCCCCCCCTTGTTCCCTCTCCTCTTCAGCGCCCGCTCCAGCCCTAGCCGCCGCCCCTCTCTCCTAGAGAGAGCAACAAAGGGAGCGCCCGCCTGAGGGCGGCTGCCGCCTCCTTCCATGACTTAGGTCGGTTGTCCGCCAGGCACATCCTGGCCTTCATGGTCACACCTTCTTCCCCTTTCAAATAGATTTGTATCTATGCACCGACGCCATCATTTCCAGCTACCATCTATCCTTTTCAATCTATCTGAGTCTTTGGACGATGCCATCCTTCCCGTCTAGATCTATCGGTCAGTCGTCACTTTCCCGGAGATCTGTTTGTCACGCAGCTCCAGCCGCCGCCATTGAAGCAACCACGCCAAAGCAGATCCACCTTCAGCTCTAGCAACCATCTTCATCGCCTTGTTGCTATGTCGTCTCCGTATCGAGCCGTCGCGCCAGCCATCAAAGCGTCCATCCATCACTCCACCGCTACGCCACCTCTTAAGATCTTGGGCGATGCTTATTCCTGTCCAGATCCGGTCGTGGTCTAGCAAGGAGTCATCACTTGTCATGATCAAAGGAGTACAATAGACGGTGTTAATTCCCGTCGACCCATGGTGCTAATTCATGGGGTATTTTGTCTCCTGATGGCGTAAATTCCCGTCGAGATCGTGCATCAGCCACCCGCCGCCGACACGGCGTGTTGTCCAAACAACTTGGCGTGTTGCGCTCCAGAAATCATTCTTACGGTGCGGAGTTTCGCTTAGATTGCAACAGACATGGTGTGTTGATCGAACAACACGGCGTGTTGGATTCCAGAACTCTTCCTGACGGCACAAATCGCAACATACACGTTGTGTCATCCTCGAACACGGTGTGTCGACAGAGATTAGAGTTGTGCCTCTGACATCAGACACGACATGTCAACTTTGAACACGGCGTGTCGACGAAGATTTAGTTTACGATCTCGGACATCCGACACGGCGTGTCGCATCGTTTTCGGGTCTTGAAAAGATCCATTTATTTTCTCTATCTGGATCTTAATCGGGTTTGTTTTGCTCTGCCGAGAACCATTCCGACAGTGTCACTTCTCCTAGCGAGTAACATTCCGATAGTATATCTCCTCTTTCTACCGAATTTTCATTCTGATAGTCTTCTTTTTATTCTTCTCTACATCCTACACCTCTCATTTTACCTTTTCCCTTTCCCACCCTCCCATCCACCATGTGTACGTCTTTCCATGTGCGGGAGGGTCATATTTCCATTTTTCCACACCATCTACTCACTCTCGTCGTATTTGATGTGCGGGGGGAATAGAGGAGGGAGAGATAGAGAGGAGGGTATGAGGAGAACATGATAGAGAGGATGTGAGAGAGGCATGAGATGAGATGAGATGATATTCCAGACTATCTTCATAAAGCTTCATGTTCTTCAACACATCTGGTTTCCTGATGTCTTTGGGGCGCGTCATTCCCACTTAGCATCACTTTAAATTTCAGACAGCATTAAAGGATCTCACAGTTGCAACATTAACACCAAGACTTTCGCATTCCTATCGCATTATGTACGTCGGGACAAGAGTTGTTGCGGCTAATTCCAGCCTCATGCCCCTTTGGTGTTGATGACGTTCCAGTTGATCATCTATGTTGCGTTGATGGTGTTCCAGATGGTTGCTTCTTCATCTCTGAAGCTCGTCATCTTCAAGCCTGTGCAAACTTTGTATCTACAAGGATTCATCTAGAGTGATCTTCACCAAGCTACTTCGTCACGTCTTCTCCGAGTTGCATCAGCTGCTTCTACATGTTGAGACGTCAGCTCAACACCCCGTCCAGCGTGTTCATGCCACGTTATGCACGTCAATGATCTTCTGCGCTAATTCCAGTTGGCTACACTTCTCAGACAAGTCAAAGACACCTCTACTGCTACATCAACATTGTGCCTCCGCGTTCGTATCGCATTATGTACGATGGATGTGTTAGATGTGCGCTTATTCCACTCACACATTCCTCTTCAGTGAAGATGGCGTAGTCTTGGTATTCTTATTGTTAGATGTGCGCTTATTCCACTCACGCTAATCTTCTCCAACCTGCAGAACACATCTCAAAGAGGTGTCATCATATCTTTTTAGTTAGGAAGCCTTATTTAAGGGGAAGCAACAATTTTTGTATAGGGAGTGACATATCTATCTTCCATTTATCGTTTATTTCTTATTGTTCAATTGAGTCATGTAACTCCAAGCTTGAACATGCGTTCACCCATGCTCCAGCTTGTGTTAGAATATTTGTCTATTTAGTTAATAGGTTAATTAGTCTATTGTGTACATGGGCATGTTGCCCATGGCCCATTCAGGTTCAGTCCGCTTCGATGTGCTTCCTTTAATTGCCTCCTCTCCTATATATATAGGACAGGGGTGTACATATCAATATACAAAGAATACACTTCTTAACAATAACAAATTTCATTTTTTCCGATTTCTTTTATATTCTTTTTTCAATTTTTTAGTAAAATCACATAGTAGAAATTTCGGCAGTTGGGAGGCAGCTTTCGAGTGTCTGCTAGCCACCGACTGGAATTCCGCAATTCTGGTCCAAATTTAAGCCATGCTTAAACTATAGATACATGATCCATCAATGTTGGGAAAGATTCCAATGCAATACCATTTTAGGGAGTTAGCATTAGTAGCCTTCGGTTGTGTTAGAAATGACGGAGGAAGAAGATGAGAACACCAATTACATGTTGACTGCTAGGTGCAGCAAACGTGAGTAGGATTTGAGCCTACACACTTGTATTTATATATTAGGGTAGAATACATGAGATACAAGAAGAGAAAACACATAAAAATAACATTTTATAACAAAAATAGGTCAGCCGCCGGTTTACTGTTCCGCCGCTGTGCCGGTGTCGATACCATCGACTTGTGTCGATGGTATCGACGGAGTATTTTCTTTGCGCCTGAACCAATCTCGATACTATCGACATGTGTGTCGATAGTATCGACCAAGATGCCGCTTGCTCCAATATGAACCTGAACAGATCTCGATACTATCGACAGTGTCGATAGTATCGACCGAGATGCAGGTTGCTTCACACTCCCCCTCAAGCTGGAGTGTACACATTGTGAATGCCCAGCTTGCCACATAAATTTTGGAACACTGCTGGACCCAATGGCTTTGTTAAGATATCAGCTAATTGATCCTCAGACTTGACATATGGTGTCACAATATTGCCATTCTTTATCTGATCTCTGATGAAGTGACAGTCAACTTCTATATGCTTTGTACGCTCATGAAAGACAGGATTCCTGGCAATATGTATAGCAGATTGATTGTCACACTTGAGTATCATGGGAGACTGGATCGAAATCTTCAACTCAGATAGGATAGATTTGACCCATTGTAATTCACAGCATGCATGTGCCATAGCACGGTACTCAGCTTCAGTACTAGATCGCGCTACCACATGTTGTTTCTTGCTTTTCTAAGTGATCAAATGGTCACCAAGAAAGGTGCAGTAGCCAGAAGTAGATCTTCTATCAATTTGATTTCCAGCCCAATCTGCATCTGCATAACCTGTAAGAGCCAAAGGTGATGAGGAACTCTTTGGTTTATAGTAAGTGATCCCCTTCCCAGGAGCACTTTTCAGATATCTCAGAATCCGACATACTGCTGACCAATGTGACTGTCGTGGTGTGCACATATGTTGACTCACCATTCCTATAGCGAAGGAAATATCGGGCCTTGTAACAGTTAGATAAATTAACTTCCCAACTATTTTCCTGTAGTGTCCCGGATCTGAATACTCAGTGTCATCATCCATCTCCTTGGTGTGATAATCCATAGGAGTGGATACTGGCTTAGAGTCAGTCATGCATGTTTCCTGTAGCAAGTCAAGCACATACTTCCGTTGAGATAGATTTATACCTGCATGGGATCTAAGAACTGCAATCCCTAGAAAATATCTCAGTTTCCCCAGATCTTTCGTGTGAAAGTGTTTTTGTAATCCTTCCTTCACACGTGATATGCCTGTAGAATCGCTGCCGGTAATCACAATATCATCAACATAGACAGCAATAATGATAGATCCACAAGAAGAGTTTGAATAAAATAGAGAGTGATCAGTCATGGAACGAGAGAAACCCATCTGTATAACAACATCACTGAACTTGTCAAACCAAGCTCTAGGAGATTGCTTTAGCCCATATATGGCTTTCTTCAGTTTGCACACTTTCTGACACTCCCCCTGAGCAACAAAACCATGTGGTTGCTCCATATACACCTCCTCTTGGAGATCTCCATGAAGAAAGGCATTCTTGACATCCAGCTGAAAAAGAGGCCAGTCAAAGGTAGTAGCAAGAGATATAAGAATCCGCACAGAATTCAAACGAGCAACTGGAGAAAATGTCTCAAAGAAATCTACTCCATATGTCTGTGTGTATCCTTTTGCAACTAATCTGGCCTTCAGCCTTTCAACAGATCCATCAGGGTTGTGTTTGACTGTGAAAACCCATCTGCAGCCCACAATTTTCTTCCCTACAGGTAAGTCAACTAGATCCCATGTGCCATTGTCCAATAGTGCAGAAAATTCCAGTTGCATTGCTCGTTTCCAACCACTGTCCTTCATAGCATCTAAATGATTTTGTGGTATCTGAACTGAGTCCATCCCAAGTCCCAACAGCAAAAGCACGGGCCTGTGTAGATAAGTGGGACAAACAACATACATTTGATATGGGATGTCTAATAGTACATGACCGAATACCTTTCCGGACAGCAATAGGAACATCAAGGTCAGATGCTGCTGCAGGAGTCTCTTGAGTAGAGGACGATGGAGGAAGCTCAGAGACTGGTGCCGCTACGTCTTCTGGATTCTGTCTACCTCGCCTGCTATAAACATGTGGATATGGCTGAATGACATTCTCATCGTCATGCTGCTCTTCCTGAATGACAGTGTAGTCAGGAATAATAGGTGGCACTCGCTCACTCTGAATAGGAGGTGGCACTCGCTCACTCTGAATAGGAGGTGGCACTCTCTCACTCAGTTGCTCCCCCTTGCTCATAGAATTAGCAAAATATGGAGTGGTTTCATGGAAGGTGACATCCTTAGAAACAAACATACGACGCAAGCTAGGACAATAACACTTGTAACCCTTACTCGTATTGGAGTAACCAAGGAACAAGGTTTTGATAGACCTAGGTGAAAGTTTGTCGTTTTTAGGATCAAAATTATGAACGAAGGATGTACAACCAAACACTCGAAGAGGAACATGAAAGGGTTGATCCATAGGGCGTAAGACAGAGAAGGGAGTGTGTCCTTGCAAGACAGAGGAAGGTTGTCTGTTAATCAAAAAACAGGCGGTGAGAAGGGCTTCAGACCAGAACCGTTTAGGCACATTCGATTCAAACATGAGGGATCTAGTAATATCTAAAAGATGACGATTCTTTCTCTCAGCAACCCCATTCTGCATAGGGGTATGAGGACAAGAAGTATGATGAATCATTCCAACCGTACTGCAAAATTCAATCATTGCCTTTTGAACATATTCGAGAGCATTATCAGATTGAAAAGTCTTGATATTGCAATTAAATTGAACTTGAATTTCTTTATAAAAATGTTTAATGATGGGAAGCACAGACTCACGACTTTTCAACAAATAAATCCAAGTCATGCGAGAGTAATCATCTACAAGGGAAATAAAATAGCTAAAACCATTATAACTTTGGTTTTTAACAGGACCCCACACATCACTATGGACTAACTCAAACGGGCTAGAAGCTCGATTATTGACACGACTAGGATATGACAATCTATGATGTTTGCCCAACTGACACGATTGACACTCTAAAGAAGATAAATAGGCCAGATCTGGTTCCAACTTCTTCAGGCTTTCTAAGGATGGATGTCCATATCTGCAATGTCACAGCAAGGGGGAAACACTCATCATGACAGCTGAAACTGGAGCAGGAGGTGGATGGCGAGGTAGACAATCACCAGGGAAGAGGTAGAGATCACCTTTCCTAGGCCCCCCACCAATCATCTTCATACTCTTGAGATCCTGTAAAACAATACAAGATGGCCCGAATGTTACTGTGCATTGTATAGTGTCAATTAGCTTGGCAACAGAAAGTAAATTAAATGGAAATTCAGGCACAAAGTGAACAGATTTTAAATCAATATCTGGTGTAAGAGACACAGATCCACTCGCTAACACCTTCCTCACTGAACCATCTGCCAAGATAACAGACGGGTGAGGGATATATGAGTCAAGAGAGTGGAGCAATCTTCTCATACCAGTCATGTGCTGGGATGCGCCAGAATCAACCACCCAAGAATTTGAAGATTCGGAAGCTATAAGTGATGTAGACTGATTACCCGCAGTGGATGCAAGGTTGGCTACCGAAGAAGAAGATGATGTTCCCATGTTCCAGTGCTGAGTTGCCAGAATAAATTTGTCGTATTCCTCCTGAGTAAGAGTAATGCCAGGAGCACTAGAACCCACAGCTGGAGATTCCGTAGTGGCACAGTTTGCAGCTCCAACAGGTGGGGCAGACGGTCTCCCATGTTTCTTCCAGCATTTATCTACAGTGTGCCCAGGTTTGTCACAGAATGTGCATCGAGGACGAGTCCCACGTCCTCTGCCTATACCAGGTCTATCAAATGTCGCAGGTCGTCCTCCTTTTACTGCCGCTGCAACAGAAGCATGAGAATTCCCAGAAGGAGCAATAGACATAGAATCAGTAGACTCAAAGGTGGACTGCTGAATCCTAGAATAAGCTTCTGCAAGACTAGGTAATTTATCTGAAGCAAGGATCACACTTCTGGCTGAACTGAAGGAGGAACTGAGACCAGATAGAAATTTAGCAGTGACTAAGTCATCCCTATCTTTAATCTGCTCAGCAACTGTCACAGGGTGATAGTAACTCAGTTCTTGAGAAATCGCCTGAATCACACCAAAATATTCTTCAAGTGACTTATCACCCTGTCTTTCAGCAAAAAGTCGGTCATAAATCATGAACTGGCGAAGAGCATTCTTTTCTTGCGCATAGTGTTGTTTTACAGCATCCCATATCTCCTTAGTTGTAGAGTAAAACATGAACCTAGATGCAATTGTAGGTTCCATGCTGCCCCATAACCAAGTTTTCACTAGACTGTCAAGACGTTTCCACTCGACATAGTCTTTGTCAGTTATAGCTAGGGGTGCAGAATCAACGAACTTTGCCCTGTCTCGGGATTCCAAGACAGTATGAACGGCATTCATCCATAGCAGAAAATTCTTCCCGTTGAGTTTGATGGGAATAGCCGAGACCTCACTATAATAGATAGACGGCTTATTCTCCATAATGCAACGAGGATAAGTGACGGAGTGATACACGTCACAGAGAAGGCTGAAGTGACGGAGAGATATACGTCACAACTGAAACAAGATAGAGGATGCGTTACTGACGCATCAACAGCCTTCAAGAGAGAGGTTCCTAATCACACATGAAGGAGATGTGATTAGGAAGACACTTTGGGAGAGACGAGACCTCCGGTTTGGGCTTTAGATGGCCGTTTGATCAACCGGAGATCTTCAAACCGGAGAACAGCAGCTCTACCGGTTCCTTGTCCTGCCGCCCGACGGCGGTTAGAAGTTGCTGCTGCGGCGCCTTGTGGAGAGAAGGTGTGGCGGCGCCCTGTGGAGAAGAAGAAGGATCGGCGGCGCTTGGAGTTGAGGCGATGGACCGGTCGAAGTTACTGCTCTGATACCATGTTAGAAATGACGGAGGAAGAAGATGAGAACACCAATTACATATTGACTGCTAGGTGCAGCAGACGTGAGTAGGGTTTGAGCCTACACACTTGTATTTATATATTAGGGTAGAATACATGAGATACAAGAAGAGAAAACACATAAAAATAACATTTTATAACAAAAATAGGTCAGCCGCCGGTTTACTGTTCCGCCGCTGTGCCGGTGTCGATACCATCGACTTGTGTCGATGGTATCGACGGAGTATTTTCTTTGCGTCTGAACCAATCTCGATACTATCGACATGTGTGTCGATAGTATCGACCAAGATGCCGCTTGCTCCAATATGAACCTGAACAGATCTCGATACTATCGACAGAGTGTCGATAGTATCGACCGAGATGCAGGTTGTTTCACAGGTTGCTTCCCCAGTGCTCATATAGTTATACATGCTCCCGCCTGGGCTCCGCCTAGGCGCACCTAGGCCCCCTGGCTCTAGGTGGGCCGCCTTAAACTGGGCACCTAGGCTTTCAGATAATTGAAGTGGATGCCTAAGGTCTTTTAGGCCCAAATTGAGACACTTAAAGACAATTTAGCATGTATTAGGTCTAAATTTGGTCCAATTAGATCCAATTTAGTTATTTTATGGAAGAAATAGATCTGATTTAAGCCAAATCAGATCTAAATTAGGTCTGATTTGGGGAAAACATGTCTTATTTCAGGGAATTAGGTCAGATTTCGGTAAATTAGGGCTCATTTATGTCGATGTAGAACAAACTAGGGGTAGTTACGTCTAATTAAGTCATGTTATGCCAAAATAGGTCTAACTTAGGCCAAATTAGGGCAGACTAAGTTAAACTAGGTCCAATTTATATAATGTCAGTTGAAATTAAGGTCGAATAGGTCTGGCTTAGGTCATGACAGATGTGGTGTGTGAAATTATGATTGATTAAACTTAGGGATAACCAATACAAATGTACACAGTGATGTATACATTTGTATATAGCCAAATGTATATATAATAATCATTTATATATATGTAAAATATAAACAAATATGAAGAACGCCTAGGCTCCCGCCTAGGCCCCCTAGGCTTCTCTTGGGTGGGAAGGACCGCCTAGCCGCCGAGACAAGTATGCTAGTGCTAGAATATATTTCAACAAAACTGGCAGTATAAAAGGTGTCCGTTGTTGTATGTTATCTATTACCTATTTTATACCTGCAGAAGCCTCTAAATTTCTTATAGTTGTCATTTGTCAACCCAACTAAAGCCTGATATCTGCTCGTTCGATGGGAGATATCACACAGCAAAATTGATGGTAAAATAATTTTAAGGAAGCTTAGTGAAATTATGTGAAAGTTATGTTATGAACTAGCACATCAATGTGAGACTATCTTTCATCTTCCTTTACTTTAGTGTGACTAAGTTTGACAAAATTTCAAAGCCCCAAGTCAAATGCAATGGTGTATGTAAGTATGACCAAAGTTGTCAAAGTTTGGTGGAAACAGAGAATGACTTGAACAAGTAGAGGAGGAGAAATAAGATTTGTAGGGAAAACTGCAAGCATGTTTTTTTGGATTTAAAATCAAAAAAAAAACTAAAATATCACTTGCACATCACTTCTTCCAAGATCTAACACTTAGATCTCAACACTTCCCACATCATTATCAAGTTTCACTTTCTTAAACTCGTTCATTTATTTCCATTGCAGCATAAATAACACGCAGATCTAATAATTATTCACAAAATCATGTCACTGATTTGTCATTCGGTAAACATTTTGATGCAGGATATCCAGTAATAGGGGTTAATTACTTTGTTGGTTTTTAAGTTAAATATCTCAAATCATTGGATTTTGGATGGTTATTAGTAGTCTTCAATTGCACCCTCGGGGTCTAGGGCACTAGACCAAGCAAGTTAAAATGAAACTATAGCCAGATCATGTAGTCACCTCTCTGTTGTGTGGTGTGGGTTTAGCAACTTGAGAGTTGAGACCACTTATCCTTTCTCTGGGCCTTCAACTTCTACTAATCATGTCGCAACAACAACATGTTTCTCTCCCTAGGGCACTACTTCTCGAAGCGTCACTAGTTATATTTGTCCCTTTCCCAACAGGACCTTTGTTGTTGCTAAAGTTCAATTCTTTAGGTCCCTAAGTTGTTGACAGATTTCATGTGTTCCATGTGTTGAGCCTAATGATGTCAACAAATGTAGTCGCCAACACGGTCAAAAACTAGGTCATGAGAACCTCCTATTGTAGCAATATCTCACATGACCCCACTGTGACTTCCTGACTCTCTCCTGTTTTTCGCTCCTTGCAACGGAAGAAACAGGCGTTATGACCCTTGTTGCAGTTTGACAGCAAGCCAACCCCTGCACCCACTCCTTTCCGAGTTTCAAAATCTTCAAGGCCACCATGGAAGCACAACTCACGTTGATTTGACGTCCATATGCAGTTTGTCGAAAACCAACAGAACCAACAGTTTAACCAAAATATACAAGTTAGTGCAGACGCCAATACTGGCTTGGCTATCAACCCGAGCACGTCATCAAGCTAGGATTGCTAACTACAAGTTATACTTGATTATAGCATCAACAAGTACTTCATTATGATTTGATAAAGGGCGTGAAGCTAATCTATGCTACCAAGAAGCTGAAAGGAGGTGGTCTCTCTTGGGAAGATCCCTATTTTACCCTCCTGAGTCTTGGAATGTGATAAACATAACCAACCAAGAACATTTTCTGCTATGTTGTTGCTATCACCGCTTCTACATCCGGTACTTCAAACTAACATGGGGCATAGACTCCATATGAGAGTATACTAAAAAATTCTACGAGTTATTCCATCTACTAGGAGTATCGGCGATGAGTTGTCATGATCACCAAGTTTTGTCTAGTGCTCAATGACGAAATTGTTGTGTTGCTTCTTCTATCTTAGTTCCACTTTAAAATGAGGTTCACGTGGCAATGCACATTGAAGAGAAGCTATGCCAAAACAAGTTAGCCATGACAGAGTCACATGTGTGTTTCTTGTTGCATTGGAGCCCCCTTCTTAATATATCGTTGCCAAAGTCAGTGTTAGTTGCCAAGACTTTGGGCATAGATCGTCCCAGTGTCCAAGTCATGCCAACAAGATGGCAAGGAATATGAGGATGTGCAATCTACAAGTAAAACCAGCGACAATGAGGACTATGATGACGAATCAATGTAGTATCCTCTTGTTCTATAGACACATGGGAGTTTGCATCCATATCCAGATCGTTCATAGCTCTACTTCTCTATTGTAGCGTGCTAAGCAAGATGTGCATGTTGGCTATCAATAGTGATGGCATCACCAACATCATCTCACATCAACAATAGAGGAACTTTGGTTATAGACTGAATCACTTCCTCGACCTTATAGACACAAATTGAGAAATATAAAGCGCAATAATAATAAGCATGTTTTTTTAAACCTAAACAAGCATGTTTTTCGTTTCTTCTTATTTGATTCGGTTTGATGCAGTTAGGTCAATATCAGTTTATGTATTTGCGTAGTTTATCATCATACATTTATCCATCGTCGTATAAGCCTCAGTCCCAACAGTGTTGGAATCAACTACATGGATCCTTTTTTTCCATTCAACTATGTTTTGTGTCAAACTCGCATTAAGATATAACGACTCCAAATCTCTCTTAATAAACATTCCCCAAGCTATTCTTGTAATAATGTTACACACTTACACCAAACTGCAGCATGAGCTAATCTCTGTAGCAGGTCCAAACCATCTAAGGCGTCCATCTCGTAACTATTTTTCATTATTAGCCGCTCCCCTTTTAATTTTAATACAGACACTTCTAGCATAAGTTTTCATCATTTTTCCATGCATCCACCTAAGCATTCTCATCTCAACCACATTCAACTCATGAACATTTTCACAATCTAACATACATACATACCATACAACACAGATGGGTGTATAGTTGTTCCATAAAATTTACTTTTCAAATTCAAGTGGAATGTTTTGATCACATATTTTGATTGTATTCCTTTTCACGGTTTCACCCATCCTGCATCATTCATGTGAGAGTTATCCGCTTGTATTTCATCTTCCTTATGAATAATGGACCCCAACTAAAATGTAACATAACGTATTTGGGGATCATCTTTTGTTTCATCAAGCAGCACAATATAATCAGCAAAAAGCAGACACCAATGGATTTCATCACAAACATGCTTAGTCAACTCATCCACTGTTGAAACAAACATTTAGAGTTAAAAATCAATCCTTGACATACCAAACTGGTATAGGAAGCATTGGTCTCACCTCCTAGAGTCTGTACACTACATTTATGGTATGGTATCTTACATATCTTTAAGCATGTCAACACATTGAAGTAGGGAGTTTGGGGCCCTTTTTTTCTTCAACACCCACTAAAGTTATCTTAGTACAAATCATATTACTTCTCTAAATCAATGAAAATTGTATGAGGTTATCTTTTATTTTATTTATAATTCTTTGTAAGTTGCTTGACTAGATCAAAAAAGGCCTCCGCCATACATATGGCCTCTATGGTTGCTCTACATCAACAACCCAAACTTGCACCTTCTTGGAGGCAATAGAAGGGCCCTGAATGTTTGCATCATCTTCATAGATGATGTAGAGGTCTCTTCTATGTATGAAGAGGACAGAGGATAATCTTTGATAATTAGGATAAATGTTCTCTCCATTATTTTGATTCCAAACATGTCTTTGTTGTAGGAACACTAGGGTTTTATTATTAGGATGATCTATAAAAACAACAACTCTGCGCATGAAACCAAATTGGTTGTCTAATATGTGCATTGCATGTCTTAGTTTGCACTTAATAATCCTCTTAACATTTCTTAGTATGACCGCCTATTTTCATACCTCTGTAGCTTGTGTAGTCAATTTATCCCTTAATTTTGTAGAAGGGGCAATGGTATTACTTCTCCATTCAATATTCATTTTCCCTCTCTTCCAATCATACAAAAGAGGCTCACTGATCACACAACACCTTTATATCTCAATACTCCTCCATATATCAATAGGCAGATCGCATGTCTTTCACATTTTTACCAATTTCCATGCAGTATTAACCTCTAAATGTATTATCCTCCATGTGCTTATTAAATTTATTTTTCCTAATCTCAGAGTAGGATAATTTTAACCTCTAATATTGTTTTTACAATCAAAGACTCAACTAGGGATGGCAATGGTGCTGGAGAAGAACCATATCTGCAGATAACCGCACTGCATTTTATGTCGCATAACTGCACCAAATGGTTATAGTGTGGATATGGTTTCAAATTTTGAAAAATGGTGCGGTTATGGTTTTAGATAAAATAACCACGGATAAACTGCATTGAAGTTTTTTTTTATTTTAAATGTATATAAATATATGTCGAATATTGTTCTAATCATCATATTATCTATTGGTGTTCTCACACTAATCACTAGATCTCTATTTTTTAATGGCATTTAATATATAGAGAAGTAGAAACTTCCATTTTTTTGTAATTACTATATACATATGTTGTCCTCTTTGTACATTTACTAAATATACATGTGTCCCTAGTGCATGAAAATATTACCATTCATATGTACATTTATATATATTGCACTATATATATAAAAATGTGTGTGTGTGTATTTTTACAAATTTATAGTCATATGTATAATGGTGGTAGATAGTTATTGTCGTTGGTGAAGTCATTTAATGCATTATGTGAGACATTATTGACTTGTTTCATGCCAATCTCGAATGGAAATGTGAAAAAATTAGAAAATGGGAAATAGATAATTAAGGTGGCAATTCCGTTTATTATTATAAGTGAAATATTATGCCTTGACTAATAGATGTAGTTATTAGTAGAGATAAAATCAAATTAACAAAAATATATAAAGGTGATAAGAAAACAGAATGACATAAAAGAGAGAAAGATAGAGTCAAGAAGAGATAATGCATCTATTATTACTGGTCATCTTTTTTTATGATTTATTCAAATATTTTACCACACCCCCACACCAATAGTTTTGACTTTACCTATATCACTTAGAAAATATATCATTACGTTTAATTTTAATAATATTTTATTTTTCTCTCATTACAAATACATATATAGAGGAAAAAACATAGCTTACATGCTTGAAATGAAGAGGATGTCTTAACATGGGAGACAGACTTGAGGAACCATTTTAAATAGGATAACGTTGTTTGGAAAAGATAAATGTGTATTAGTGGACAGGGTACTTGATACATTTTAAAAGAGCATAATGTTTGAACTTTGAACGGGAAGATATATGTGTAGCAGGAAAAGATTATATTTCTGTCTACTAGTTTTAAAAAATAGAATGTACGTTCACATGAACCAAAAATTTAGTATTTTTTGTTATGTGACATGAACATGACATTCTTAATTCATATTTGTATGTTGTTATGGACAATTTCTTCACAATTTTCATGTATAATGCTAGTAGGAATAACAAAAGTTTTGTTCTAGATGTGGTGTGATATGGTGCGGTTAACCGCGGATTTTTGGTGGTGCAGACTGCGGATATGGTTTCTCATATCAAGCACCGCAGTGGATATGGTGCAGATATAGTGTTTGACTTTTAACTGTGGTGCGGTTATGGTTTTGACATACACCACACCATATCTGTACCACTGCCATACCTAGACTCAACCAAAAAAACAAAAAGCAGATTAGTCAAACGAAGAAGTGGTGAATCTAAAACAAATGAGGATTAAATCCACACACATGTATTGCGATTCTAACAAATTTTATAAAGAAGCATACTAAGGAGCCCGCCTAGGTGGCAAAGCATAATGTATGCCTCACCTTGAGGCAATGCCATTTCCGTGGACCTGCTTAGTGCACGGCTTTGTCACCTTAGCAAAATTACGACGAACTTAGCACCTTAGCGACCTTGGGCAGGACCCTATAGGTATAAGTGTTGGTGGTATGCCTTGAGAGCCAATCATATGATGATTGTAATAGCCACATCTCGTAATTGATTTGATTATTAATAAAGGCAATTTCAATTATTATGTTTGTTTCAGTATGAGATAATGGATAAATATAATAATGTCCTAAAAACGTATGACTCAATGACATGTGGTTTTAAGTTGAGGATATGAACATGAGTTCAGGTGTATGTTACGAGTATTCATTCTTGTCTAAGTACCTAGTCAGATATTATTGTGGAAATTACGACAACAATAATACATTAAGATCATTATGTGTTGATTGATGACTACGTCTCATTAGTCATGATATTGGATATCAAATCAAACACATAAGTACTTGTTGTGAACAAGTGTACTAGACAAACCCACTTTGAGTGTGATACATGGAAGCCAATAATGGCGGGCAGAACCATATCTTAATGTGACAGTGGTGACTGTGGTCCTTAGACATAAAGTCACTACAATGATCACATGTTGTTCAGTGTGCTTTAACACTACTCAACGTGACCTTGAATAAGGGCCGTTGTACAAATAGTGCTTAGTTGCATTGTGACGCATGTGGATTACTATCAGAGACATAGATGGGATTTATCCCCTCCCATTGGAGTGATATCCCGGCCACTTGATGAGTGAGAGTATGAAATGTATGGCCATACTCGTGTTAGTCAATATATGATATTGAGCTCATGTGTATCTAAAATAGTCTACTCTAAATCAAGAAACAAAGATTGAATATTAAGAGGATGACATTTTCATGCTTCGGATTCAATCTGGATCTCAGAGACAAAGCGATTATGCAATCAATGTAACAGTGGTCATAATACTAGGTTAAAGTTGTTCTCCAACTTCAATTATTTGGGTGGCAATGAAGTCTTGCTAGATACCAATCATTACTCGTGAGGTCGTAATTTGTTTATGTACATCACTACCAATGTAATGTGGAGCCTATAGGGTCACACGCATAGGATGCACTGGAATAGGAGTATAATTGTGGACATGATTCGAAATATTCCTAGTTATATTGATTATTAAAATGTTTAGGTAATTAACTACAACAATATTGGAATAAAATCTAAGACAATCGGCTAAAGGTTTAAGTTAATTGGTTGGGCCTAGAATTATCAGCTCATGTGCCAACTGATCTCGAGTGATTGGTTGGAGTCGCCAATCGGGTGACTGAAAATTAGATAATTGATTCATGTGATTAACCGATCAATTAATTTGACTAATTGATTGATCAGTTAATTAATGGCGTGATTCCAGAATATTCTAAGTGCCTATTTGACTGTCCACGAGCGGCCCACTCGACTATGACATTAGCACGTCACCGAGCGAGAGGTTGCAGTTCCATTCCATCCACGTGGAATACGTAGAGACGCAGGCGTCATTCGACTGCGTTCGGAGGACGTCTTCGAGGATTGTTCGTGCTCGCGAGGAGCGACACACAACACCATGCAAGGAAGACGTCGTTATTGACGAGATCTGCTTGTAGGAAATGTGAAGATTTTTTTTGTTTGTGTTGCGTTTGTCGTCTCCATAATTCCTAACAATAGAGCTTCTTGGGATCCATTTAGGGGATAGAAATCTCGTCAGTCCAACCACACCCACAAGGGGGATCATCAACTAGGTATAACCAGCACACCCTCCTTTTGAATACATCGTTGTTGACGAGATCTACTTGTAGGAAACATGAAGAATTTTTTTTGTTTCTGCTGTGTTTGTCGCCTCCATAATTCCTAATAATAAGGTCTTGGGATCCATTTAGTGGATAGAAATCTCATCAGTCCAACCGCACCGACAAGGAGGATCATCGACTCCCCAGAACCCCCTAGGAGAGGAATAAGCGATGTTTTAAAAAACGTAAAGCGGTAAGCTTGCGGACGGCACCTTGTAATTGCTTAAGCGCTAAGCGGACGCTTAAGCATGCGATTTTTTAAAAAGTGGTCTCTAATTCTCTATACAACCTATGCAAATTTACATTCATATGTATATAAATACTATATTTTAGAACTTCTATACATATCAAAACACTCTGTACAACTATATAAATCACCCAATTAGTTTATAACACAACTACAAAACAATGATTATAGCTCTACAATAAAGTAAACAATATACTTGTCATACATAAAGCACCAGACACAGCTATAGAATGATAAGTGTATATACATGATATAACCACAATTCCATGTCACAAGTTTACATAGCTAAACAATAAATGATAGACTTATCATTGATGCCTTACAAACTTATTGTTACATATGCATATTATCAAGTAGTCATACATTACAGCAGCACATTTAATCAAAGTATGCATTCTAAATTAGATAATAGTTACACATAAGTTACTTGGATATATTACAGCAATACCCTATTATCAGTACAGCTTACATACAAAGTATGCATTCTCAATTAAATTGGGTTTGATCATAACACATCTAATGTACATACTTCTAATATACTATAGTCATAATATTTGGATCATATAATTTAATTAATGTTACAAGATTATAGTAGTATTTAAAAAATTGTGGTTGAAAAGTGAAAAAAAAAGCGGGTGAAACGGACAAAAAGTGACCAATTTTCTTCAATCCGCTTGATTGCTGCTTAGGGGCTGATTGAAGCATCTAAGGGGCTGGGCTGATTAAGAGTAAGCGGCCGCTCAGAATGAAGATACGATTATCACCGTCGTTTACTCTACTTGGTGGTTGGACAACCACTCTTGCTACACTCACGTGTGTATCATATTATCTTTCCCAAAACCCTTCCCTCTTTTTTTGGTTCACCAGCCACATGTTTTCCATTCATTCTCCCCCGTGGCCTCCTATAGTAGCATGTTGCTATGCTTGGTGGTTGGTTGACAATCAGTACTACTACAGCCATGTATATATCATATTTCATTTTTTTTATTGTTTCCTAAAATCCTTTATTTTCTCTTTTTATCTTTTCACAAATCACCTTTTGTCGCCTTTTTACCCCCTCTCCCCTCCTATTGTTGTGGTATTTGCAACTCACATTAATAGAAGTGAAAGGGGGAGAACATAGGGCCGGAAAAAAAGATTTTTTTTTTATTTGTGTTAGTCACATTTCTCTCCCATATAACTTTACCTCTTTCTTTTATTTTGGTAGCATCGTCTCCTCTTCCATATCTTCTCCCATCTCTCTCACCTGTTGTTGTGTGTTGCAGCTACCATAGCACTATCATGAGGCTTACATACAAAAAAAAATGAATATATATACGCATATACAAATATTATACATATACGTATAAACATGGAGAGAAATCTTTCTCTCTTAATCCCATCCCATATACATATATACAATCCAATTTTTATATATATGAATATATATATGTACATATATATAATTAACTTATATATCTATATATATAGAGAGAGAGAGAGAGAGATTTACAAATATATATATATATATATATATACTTGTATCTACTATATAGACACACACATATAGTCATATGTACATATATTAAAATAAAAACACATACACATATACATACTATTACAAATTCACATGTATATATAGACACATATCTATACATACAAACATAGTTATAAGTATGCACAAAAGTATATACATACAAATACACAAGAGTATGTGTGCATACATGCAGTATATAATGATATAAGTACGTAACATACCTATAGTCGTCAGCAGACATATACACATACACAGATATACACATACATATATCTATATACATACAATTGTGGGTTAGTTTGGCCCCTATTAAGCCCAAAATAGGATAACATATTCTTTTTTTAGACAAAGTCAAAGGCTTACGCCTCACAAACACCTCATTGCCTCGATACGCCTCTCAAAAACTGAGTCATACGCCTCTCACTGGCAGACTGAGGCTTAAGCCTTGAGGTGTACAAGAGACTACTGCCTCGCCTCGAGGCATATGCCTCTAAAGCCTCCAGGAGCGTTTCTTCAAAACCATGGTTGTGACTTCATGCCCCGAAAAAACAACAAAGACTTGATGTGACAATTGGCCATATATTTGTAAAGTAGTTGAATAGAGCGACTTTGAGGGTGCAGCCAAGGACTCTAGGTGAAAGTATGTGTTTGGCCAAACATCATACAAAAACAAGGTTCAATGTGTTTTTTCCTGGTCACTCTAGTATTGGAGGATAAAAAAGTTTGAAGCAAATATGATTCACGACTTCTGGGATTATGTTAAGTGTCACAAAACTACGATGGAAATCGACAAAGAAAATTCTAGACTTCAAGAATCGCAAAAGAGGGTGGATCTAGATTACCAACTGATTCCAACCTTCCACGTGATGATGATGAGGGTGGCGATAATCGAGACATCCTTCCGGCTACACAAACAACAACTAAAAAGATCCGCCACTCTACTTTGGTGTTGCAAATAGGCTACATATCCACAAAGATTCACATATTCACCTATTCATTCACCTTTACTAGCCCTTGGGAGGTGGTTGTACAATTGAAAGCAAATTGCAGCTACGATTAACAATCGAAAATGCCAAAAAGAAAGAAAATATAGACATGTTGCTTACGAATTAGGACTTCTTATTTTGGTGAATTTATAAAGTTGCTTTTCCCTTCAACTTTGCAATTTGGACATGTTTAGAATTCTTGTCTAAGGCAGTTATCAAGCTGGCACGGGCTTCATTTCACCTTCTGAATGTCATTTGAGGAAACCTTTATTCAAAAGGCATGAGAAATGCACAGCATTAGAACCATTGGAGGTCATGGGGTCATGAGGATACACCATGATGTGTGATGAATGGAATGACAATAGCGTAGCTTGATTAATTTTCTTGGCTGAAGTGAACATTGTTCAGGGTTCATTCTTCTTGTATGTATAGGATGACACCTCTAGTGAGCAGTACATTGTTCATGCTTGTAATATGGGCGAAAGAGAATATCATTGCAATCTATAGCTACAGGAACATATAAAATCCAACCTGACTTCAATATTATTGATTGTAGCTAGAACAATCAAATGAAGCATATAAGATATCAGTCTTTTCTTGAAAAATGACTATTTTTATGATACGAGAATGACAAAATTGGAAGGAAAATGGATAATACAAGAGGAACATCATAGCATATGTTGAGAAAATGAATGACGATAATGCAGAGCAAGATAGAATTTCACAAGAGCTAGAGCAACACAAGGGTACCCATGGTTCATTTGGAGGAAATGGCTATTAGGAAAAGAGGGGGGCTCTCAGAAGTCATTTTTCACATTAGTTTAAATAATATATAAACATCAGTCTTTTCTTAATTGAATCACTATTCATTTATGACAGTAGGGTGGTGGGATAACTACGGGTGTGCCACCCCATCTTTGTAGATAGTAGTAACAAGACGTAAATATGGAACTGTGTTGCAATTCTTCTTTTGTGGACCTAGTTGGAGTGATTTTGGGTTTTTAACTATATGTTGATAATTTATTTTCATTTTGCAATGCATGTCATGAAAATATTAGGTATTTTGTTATTTTAGAATATCTAAAGACTAGATTCATATCAAGAGGAGTAAACTGGAAGTAGACAAGTTGATGAAGCTTGTTTATATTAAATATGGTAGACAGCTTGACCAGTTCAAGGCTAGGAGGCTGGGAAATGTAGGGAGATATTAATCCTATTGCTCTTTCTCATCTTGATTTTTTAGTGAGTGGATGACTGGTATCAACGCTGAACCCAAGATGGTGCTTGGCATCTGCTTGAGGATTGTTTCAAGTATATGTTTATAATTTACTTTCATTTGAAACACATGTTGTGAAAATAATAGTTATCGAGTTATTTGAGAATATCCGAAGACTAGATTCATAGCAAGAGGAGTAAACTGGAGGTGAACAAGTTGATGAAGCTTGTTTATATTCAATATGATAGAAAGTTTGATCATTTCCAGGCTAGGAGGCTGGGAAATGTAGAGAGATTTTAACCCTATTGCTCTTTATCATTTTGATTTTTCTAGTGAGTGGGTGACTGGTACCAACGTTGCTCGAGGATTGTTTTAACTTTTAAGTATATGTTTATAATTTACTTTCATTTGAAATGCGCATTCTGAAAATAATAGTTATCCAATTGTTTATAATGTTTAAAGACTAGATTCATAGCAAGAGAGGTAAACTGGAGGTCGACAAGTTGATGAAGCTTGTTTATATTCAAAAGAATACACAGCTTGAATAGTTCAAGGCTAGGAGGCTGGGAAATGCAGAGAGATTTTCATTCTATTGCTCTTTCTCAACTTGATGGTTAGTGAGTGGTTGGCGGGTATTAACATCAAACCAGAGATGGGGCTTGGCATCCGCTTGAGGATGCTAGATGAAGCTTTAGGAGCTTTTGATATTTATTATGTGAGGAGTCTAGGAGGGTAGCTTCCAAAGTGAAACTAAGCACTTCACATGAACGTAAGAACGGTTGTGAGCACCACCGTGGGCATGGTTATGGTTGTGATTGTGGGAATACCAAGGAAATGTTGCCTTCATCTGTCTTTGAGGAGGAAGAGTGGGATGAGGTTCATGAGAGCAATGAATATGAAGATTTTGCAGTTGAATTAGATGAAGTTCTTGGAGCAAGTTCTCACATGGTTGATGATGAATAGTCTATTTTTTCTTTGTTTTTTATGTTTTCATATGTAGTAATTTATTAGGCAGTAGCTGTTTGAGTGTGTACTCTTAGTAGCTTGTTTTCTAGATATGTTGCAGAGCGTCCATTAAAAATCGCTTCTTATCTGTTGTCGCTTACTCATCTAACTCCTTTGTTATTTTGTGTTATTTTATTCTTATAATGCCTTTTTCCTTATTTAGGATCTGGTAGAATATGCTTTTATTGTGCTTGTAAATGGTAGTAGGATATTTTTGGGTTTGATACATATGAAATATATTTAATTATAGTTAAAATGTTAAAACTTTAATAATGCACTGACACTCAAAACACATAGAAAATATTCTGAAATTACATAATTCACAGACCAGTTAGGTGGCAAGGTGCCTAGCTGGAACGTCTTGTCACCTTGTTGCCTTAACAATAACTACCAATATTTTTAAGGGGGGTTTACATTAAGTGGATTGAATCGAAACCATTTCATTTGTTCTAGATTGGATCATTGCTGCAATATTCCTAGGATTGAAAATGAATGAGGCCATATGGTGCCTGTTAATTCACTTTAATACTACATATAATAAAAGGTCCATAGGGTTGCCTCTTCCTCTTTTATAAAAGAACTGTATGTTAAATACTTCTGGAGTTTCTTATGGTGTGTAATATGGACAGATGTGTTTTTTTGCCAGCACGCCACTCATAGTAAAAGACAGGGGGCGTAAGAGTAACGACTTACTCATCTTTTTGCATTAACATTCTCAACGATTTAGCGCTATAATTATTTCACTAATGATTTAAGTTGTTGGAAGATTCACTACTTCGGTAGTTTTGCTTTGAGTGAGAGAGACTTATTTGCCCTTTCTAGTGAAGTTCTGCAAATATGCTACATTTCCCATCAGTTGGGAACAATACGTGCACTTTTTTTCATACCCAACTGTACGAAAAAACGAAATATACTATTTTCAATGTCCGTCCATAAATAACATCCACGGTTTTGTATGGTGGGCTTGGTTTTTCAGATACCACTAGATGAGAAACACAAATCTCATATCGTGGCCTTTAATTCCAGACTTACGTCACACTTTCACTCCATGCATGCAATACATCTACTAGAAAACCCTTTCTTTTGGCCGTTGGCATCGAGACATGAGAATCCAGTTTTTCTGGAAATACACAGGCAAAATACATGGCTACTCCTACATTTTTACAATGATGAACGGCACAAGCTGAACACGTATAGCAACAGCAAATGAAAATAGAACAAACAGTATTCACCTCGATTCACACTTTTACGAGACCACAGTCACAAGAAATCTACCAGCTGTGGCACTTTGGGAAGTAGAGATAAGAGAATATGCAAAATGACAGGGCGTATTACCGGAGCCGACTCTAGCAACGTGGTGATGATGAGCAGCAGCAGCTGAACCTTCCTTTTTAAAATCGACCCCTCCTTTCACTTCCGCGGCCTTCCCGCCCTCTGCGACACCCGTCGGCGATCCAAAACACGGCAAACACCCGCCCATCCCCTAACCCTTAACCGCCACAAGGGGAAGGGAAGAGGGAGGGCCAGAGAAAATAGAGGGATAGATGTCTACGGGAACCACTTCTTCCTCTTCTTCTTCTCTCCAGGTTCAGCTTCAGTGACCATGGGTTGAGTGCACGGCGCCGGGGCGGCGACCGCCGGGAACACGGAGCCCGGCGCGAAGACCCTGGTGGTGGATCGGATCGAGGAGGGGGGATCAGGAAGCAATTGGAAGAAAAATGGTGAAGAAAGGGAAAAAGGCAGAATTGGAGAGAGAGAAAGCAAGTGAGAGAAGTCAGCAGCTGCTCTGGTGACTAGAGGTAGAGTGAGACTTGGCTTGCAAGGGGACTGAGCGAATTGGGGCTAAGGTGGATACCCGAAGAAGCGCCGGTAAAAAAAATTGAAATGACGGCACTGACGTTACTTATATACTTGGCCATCCAGCTTGTACTGAAGGTATTTATGTAATTTTACTGTTCTTTTTATACACTACACTACAATTCTCATTATGGAAAGGGAAAAAATGGAGTTCAATTTTTTGCGCGCCGGAGAGGGTAGACGCGTGTTTGACGCGGTTTCTCCATCCACATGTAGGTCTCTCCCCTTAAGTGATTATTGTGGAACTTATTTTCTGGAAACTCTAGTTCAATTTCTGGAACTTAAGTTTCATTCACTTCTATGTGATTATTGGTTTGTTGTAAGTATAAATATAGAAATTATTAAAAATATTGTTAATTTTTGTTGTATAATATAAATAAGTGAGGATGGAAAAGACATAAAAAAAAAGAATCATAGCTGTAAAAAATCATAATAATCATAACAAGTAGTTATGATGCATATGTTGCTCCTTCAAAAATATTTTATTATGATAAAATTATAATCTTAATAAAAATATTATGATTACAATCACATCACAATATTTTTGTTTCACTTTGTATATAGAAAGTATTGTAATAATATTCACATTTCATGTGTTTGTAAATATAAATTTTAGTTCATCATTATTTAATGCAATGTAGAATATTAATTTTACATTATTTCTGTAGGAAATTTTTACTATATTATTTGTGCATGGTTACAGTTAATTATCATTTTTCACATCATATTGTTTAAATATGAATAATAAAAATATATTACGTAAATCACATTATTTCACATGGTGCGATATTTTTTTATGATATTTGTATTTTTTATTTTGTAGATTGTACTGATAATGGTGGTTATTGTGTTAAATATTTTACATAGTGCTATTATAGTGTATGATGTTTTGTCATATTATGTTGTGGTTTTAACAACAAACTATATCCTCACCATTAATATTTCTAGTCATAAATATTTTTACATGTGTCACTTACAACGAATGAAGAATATAATTATAGAAGAAATATTGTTAGTTGTCCTGGAACTCATTTTCCGCTCTTTTTATGTGGGAACTCAGGAACTGTATTTTGTATTGAAGTTTGTAACTCTCCGGAAGTCACGGAACTCAAGTTCCAACACTTACTTTAAACCAATCATGAAAAACTACTCAAAGAACTCCAGTTCATGTGTTTTCCGGACTAGTTACGACATACCAATCGGAGCCTAAGTGTAACCACTACTTTCTCTCTCTTCATTCGACAAAAAAATAAGAGAGAAAAAATTATTTTGCTTATAACTTCCAATAATTAATTTTTGATGAAATAAAAATTACTAAATTTCTTATAATAAAAAAATATGTCAACAAGTTTAATATTGATATGATTTTGAGAAATAATATGTATTGGGGTAATGTGTCTAATATGAGTAATAATTTGTCTAATATTGGTGGTAATGCGTCTACTTTTTTATAACAAGCACATTCATTATATAACCCAATTTACAATGATGTACCCAATAATATGGCAATGTGTTGAAAATGAGTGGTAATGTGCCTAATATCGTTGGTAAGCATACTTTTAGTGTAATGTGCACATTTAATGTATAATCTAATCTTTTATAATGAAGCACCCAATAATAGGATAATGCGCCCAATATGAGTAGTAATGCACTTTGTATAACGCATACATTCATTGTATGGCTCGATTTTTATAATGATGCACCCAACAGTAGGGTAATGCACCTAATATTGGTATTAAAGTGCCCAAAAATGAGGTTAAGGCGCCTAAAAGTGTTGTGTTGAAACATTCATTATTTTTGGACATGTGTATATTTTTTGTGCTAAAGCACCCATTTTATATGTGCCTACTTTATTGGCTAAAATCCCAAAATAGGTGTTATGGTGTCTAACTTATTTTAATACGCCTAAATTAATGTAAAGCACATAATATATAGATGCATTCAATGTTACACGCCTAATTTATAGACCAAAGCGTCCAAAAATGGTGTTACAACGCCTATTGAATGATGTAGTGTGTCTAGTTTTGTATTATGGACATACATGTATTGTTATAATTGAGTCTAATTTTGCTTTTATGGGCCAAATTTATAAGCGCATATGCCCAAAAATTGGGTTACACCGCCTAAAAGTGGTGTTATAGCGCCCGAAAATGTTGTACTAAACCATTCATAATTTCTGAACGTGCATTTTTGTGTGCTTAAGCATCATTATGTGTTCTTATTTTATTAGTTAAAGCACCAAAATCGGGTGTTATGGTGTCTAACTTATTGTAATGCATCTAAATCAATGTTTAACACATAATATACAAATACATTCAATGTTATGCGCTTAATTTATAGGCCAAAGCGCACAAAAGTGGTCTTACAATGCTTATTGTTTGATGTAATGAGCCTAATTTTGTATTAATAGACGCACATTTATTGTCATAGTTGAGCCTAATTTCTATTATGCTCTAATTTATAGGCCAATGAGTCCAAAAATGAGTTTAAAGCACCTAAAAGTGATGTTACAATGCCCAAAAGTGTTGTGTTAAAACATCCATAATTTTTGGACATGCGCATATTTTTTGTGTTTAAGAATCCATTGTATGTGCCTACTTTATTGACTAAAGTGCTCCAAACAGGTGTTATGACGTCTAACTTATTGTAATGCACCTAATTAATATAAAGCACATAATATACAAATTCATTTAATGTTATGCGCCTAATTCATAGGCCAAAGCGACCAAAAGTGGTGTTACAACGCTTATTATTTGATTACTGTGCCTAATTTTGTATTAATAAACACACATGTATTGTCATAGTTGAGCATAATATAGTGTTATGCTCCTAATTTATATGTCAATGTGTCCAAAATGGAGTAAAAGCGCCTAAAGGTGGTATTAAAGCGCCCAAAAATATTGTGTTAAAGCATCTATAATTTTTGGATATGCGCATTATTTTTGCTAAAGCATGCATAACTGTATGGATATGCGAATTATTTTGGACAAAGTAAAAACACATTTATTTTAGGATATGCGCATTATTTTGGGAACTTTAGCTAAAGTTCCCAAAATGAGTGTTATGGCACTAATTTACTGTAAACGCACCTAAATGTGTTGTCTTTGTCATCATCATCATCATCATCGTCACCATCATAACGCACACATTAATTTTATGTATCGTATTATTTCTCTCAAATATGTCGACATTGTTCTTGTTAGATTGAATTTTTTAAGGAATATAAGGATTTTTTAATCAAAAATTAGATCACAGATTAAAAGTTTTAAGCAAAATATATTTATCTTTCTTCTTTTTTCTTATTGTTATATACTCATTTTTATATTCAATATTATATTTCTCAAAGTATATAGATATTAATATTCTTGGGTTGTATTTCTTATCATGAATGTAACGGTTTTTACACTGTCAAAAAATCCATAACGGATCAAAGTTATAACCAAAATGTATTTCTCTCTCACAATTCCCTTTTGTGGTCTATTTTCTGCATTCAATGCCACATAACAAAAAAAGAACAAATCGGCACTCGACTAGAGAGAAACCACCCAATTAAGCGGAAAACCACCTTGTGGTGCGCGTCGAACTATGTGAGCGTTACCCAGCACGGCACACTACAATTTTCCTAAAAAATGTTGTTTGTTTGTGTGGTGATAGGAATTGGGATAATATAACATGTGGAATCCATAGAAATCTAGTATACTTTTATCTTTAGAGAAAAGCATGGTGAATTATAGGGGAAAATGTTCTTTTTAGGACTCCACTACTTATTTAAACATAAATTCTAATAAAACTTTCAAATATGTATAATTCATTCATGTGCATGGTGTTATTTTATATAAAAAATGCACATCACCATCTTTGTACCTAGTAATAAATAATATCTTTTAAATTATTTGCCATCCTTTTCTTTGCATGGTGTAACCAAACAACAACTTTTAATAATTTCTCCTCCTTATTCATCCATTTCTGCTTATTGTTGTTGTCCCTTTTCATGTTATTTTGTCACTGGTGCACCCCCGCCAATGGTGTTACACACCACTCAATTGAGACTTGAATGGATGTAAATCCACGGACGGGAGCACACAGGTGGATTCACTTTCCAATTTATAATGACATATACTCAATACACTCGCACAAACTAAAACACTACACCCGCAAGCGCAAAGGATCGTGTCGTAGTATAGGAGGGAGGTAAGTATAGGGTCGATCCACAGGGAGAAAAGGGGGCACTAGAGCTAGGTTAGTTTTTGCTAGGTTTCTACTGTGGAGTCTAGGGTTAAGGATTGATTGGTTGATTGGATTAAACTAAAGTGAGTAAGAAAGAAATTAAAGGTGAGAAGGAAATCTATGTTAACCCTAGACTAGATTAAGACTAATTGAGCAGGAAATGACTAAGCTAGGTATGAAAAGACAATTTACACTAAGGCATGCAAGAAGAGCAAGAGAGCAATTAAAGAGCTAAACTAGCAAGAACAAAGCAAGAGCAGGGCAAGAAGCTATCTAAGCAAGAAAAGAGCTAATTAAGCTAACACTAGCTAAGCAAGATGGAAACTAGGGTTTTAAAGCAATTAAGGGATGTGTGGGCTGTTTAGGGGATGCACTTATCAATTAGGTTAGGGGTGACATATGAACATTATGATTCCATTTAGATTATCCAAACAAAACAATGAGATAGAGTCTAATGAATTAGCCTAAGCTACAAACTGGCCATGGATATGCTAGGTTGTGTATAGGGGAACTAGTCCCTAACACTCCATACTACCCTTGCGAGGCTCAATTGGGTTAGGGCTTAGGTGTAATTCAATTAGAGTCTAAACAAGAATAGGTTTCTAGGTTAGATGATTTTAGGATGATTAGGGGCTGAGGTTAGTAATGGGAATGGAAGTGAGGTTTTAGGCCTCCCATCACTCACATTCTAACCTTGAGAAAGCTCCATGATAATCACACCAAATTCATCTAAACTAGCTACTTAGATCTCTCAACTAGGGTTAGGAATATTGATTAGAATGTAGGAGGATGGGTGGCTAGCTAGGGATCCAAGAATTGGACCTAGGAGCAAATCCCAACATTCACACATATAATCAATTTCCCTAAATTTCCAATTGATTTCAAGCACAAACCAACAAGTAATTTATGAAGAGTGAGATAGAAATAGAACATAATCATTAGAAAATGGAATTACAAAGTTTACATATAATTTTCCCCAACATGGTATCAAAATAACATTTTACACCCCAAACAGCCCACCCAAGGGGCCTAGCTACTCATAATAATGCAAAATACAAAAAGAAGGGAGAAGGAGATAGAAGAATCCATGGAGCTAAGTGTAGATGAAGAAATCCTCCACCTCAGTTACTGTAGGGCATCCTCCTCTCTCCTCCAAGGTGTAGGGGCATGGAATGATGGTGGGAATGGGTGGAAACTATAGTTTTAATGGTGGAAATGGTGAAATGGAGGTGGAAATGGAGTGGAATGGCTAAGAGGTGAAAATGGCGAGCTAAGAGGTGGTAGAACGCAGCTAACCTCGTGCTGGAGCCACCACCTAGATATATATAGGTGTGGGGAAGCACTAGGTCAAGTAGGGGTAGTATGGGAAAAACAATGCAAAAGTAGTCACAGCCGTGGTGGTCACCACGGCCGTGGTGGGGAGGGGTGAGAATGGTCATGGTGGATGGGAATGACCATGTTGAGAAATGATGAAAAATCACAGGGAACATGTCACTTTTGTATTGAAGGTGGCACGACCGTGATGGGGCAAGGGTAGCACGGTCGTGGTAGGGTACCACGGTCGTGATGGCTCAAATTCAACTGCCCATTCTCGGTTCCACGATCGTTCTCTCTACAGGTACCACGACCGTGCTATGCAACACAGCCGTTCTGGAGCTAGTGCACCATGACCGTTTGGTGCTCCAAAGCCATGGTGATTTTTGCACGAGCTATGAACCTGTTGATTTTGCAAGTGGGCTAGCATGACCATTCTGTAGTACCACGGCCGTGTTGGTCTCTGGATCAACACTTTGACTTGATTCTTTGGATTTTCTTGGACATATTTGTTTCAATGGATCTTTGGCTAGTAGGGGTGGGTTGAGGGAGCATCAGACTTCACTTTGGGTCTCTCCAAGGGCATAGGAACCCTAGGATCACTCCTTCTCTCTCTCTCTCTTCTATCAAGTGTGGTCCAAATGCCTGAAAAATATGCAAATAATGTCTATAAGTGCATTTTACACAAATATGCATATTGAGAGAAATAACAAGTAATATACAAGTATAGATGTGATTGAAATGCAATATGACACAAGATGAAGCCCTAAAATAGGGCTGAATCACCACCCCAAACTCAAAACATACTTGTCCTCAAGTATGCTCCAACTCAATCTTTATACAAATTTTTCACAATTAAGAAATGACAAATGCAATGCAAAGGATGATTATTGTTGAATGGGATCAATAATGACTAAGTACATGCATTCTACCTCTCTCCTCTCCTGCTATCACAAGCCAATTATGAAAAGATCACAAAGCATATGAACTTCAAATATAGTGCATGAAACACACAAGTTATCCATATTTCTTTCATGTAGTTTCGGGTAGACCGTTTCTTGATGGCATTAATCAAAGATGACTACGAGTGTTATTTCACCTTCATGCTTTCAACCTTATGTATCAAATCACATCAAATGACCCACATGGCTACAGAAAGGGGAAAATGAGCTAGGTTTGGTGTTTCCTAGCTCAATGGGTATGAAAATGGAAGAAAGGATTGTAGTAAGATTTTTGGAGTGCTATTACACAGAGCACTCATCTTTTCTTTATTTATATGATCTTAAATAGGAGCATCTTTTTTTCTTCTATTTTTCTTTTTTTTTACCCTTGGAGTAGATAGGGCACATGGTGATGAGAGTGAAGCGGTGAGATGTAGATGTGGCCACCCCAAACTTTTGGAGGTGGCCACGACTGATATGTGCACTTTGGAATCCTTTCATGAGGTGGAGGGGTAAGAAGATGGTGAGTGAATAGTTGGGTCAAAGAGGGGTCACTGGCGTGATTCTCAACATAAGGTATCTTGCATGAAAATTAATCCAACGCTTCATCTAATAATATCACACTACATGAATGAACAACCTGAAATTAATACTTTTATTAAGTGATTTCATAGGCACTAAGCACTCATAGCTTGTTTGAGTCACAATTCAACCAAATCATTCACAAACCCAAGAGAGGTGATGCACATGTAAAAAGTCAAATATTGATACCATTTAGCAACAAACAATGATAATTCACTTGCATTTGTCCAAGGTCATCATTTTCAATCCAAAAGGTAGATATTGGGTCGAAACACACTTTTAGGTAAGAAATGTCAAATTTAGGCAAAATTGGCCAAAATGGTGCCAAGTTTCCTTCAATCACATCTAAGCCTATATTATTGAACTTAAAGCGGCAAACAAGAAAATCCTAACTAAAACATGCAAAAAATTACCAAAAATCTACATGATATGCAATGCATGGCAAAATGAGTTTTTTTTAAATTATGCAAAAATGACAAGAATGTAAACTAAATGACATGCATGTATGCAAAGCAAGTAAATTCTAAACTAAGGAAAGCAAAAGCAAACAAACAAAAGTAAATGGTAGGTGAAATGCAAAATAAGAGTGCAAAATGAGATAGGGCATACCGCCCTACCACCCCAAAATTTTAAATCATGTTGTCCTCAACATGACACTAAAGTCTAGGAATGATAGGGTAGGTGATCATTGTGGTGGCGGTGGTCCTCCCTGTGGTGGGGAGTGTTGGTAGTAATGGCCTCAGTAGTCTGCCTGTGGAGGCGGGTATGTCTCCTGATAACTAGAAAGGGCTCCCCAGAAATCCTCCCCCCACAGGGGGTTTCTCTGCACTTGCGCATGCTGAAACTGGTACATATAGTTGATCTGATGATGCATCTGCTTCTGATCTAACCACATGTCATGTTGTGTCTTCTGAATTGCCTCCAACTATGGATGAATGGCTGACATGTCGTATGCATTTGTTGGAGGTGGCTATGCCTCAAAGTCCTCCCCTCTCGGTCATGTGCGGTGTGGCTGCTAAAAATGTGATGCTGCTCTAGCACATTTGTCTCTCCTCCTCCTTCATGTAAGTCCACATTTGGTGCACTAAATCCTTCTCTTGGGTGCTCCTCCTCATATTGTGGTATCACCTTAGAAAAGTTCTCCAGTAGCCCCACATCCATGAGTATAGGGTGGCGTGGTATGGGAGCTCCAAGGTGATTCCAGGGTACCCGGGGTTTCGAACATAAAAGATTTTGCTATCTCTAAGGGAGATCATTTGGGACCTAGCAAGATAGTTTAGATCAACATATTTGCTTCCTTCTACCTTGGTAAGCCCATCTGGATTGCAGCCCACTACCTTCGCCATTGTGGTGATAAGTCTCCCCATGGTGAATGGAATTTTACTCTTAGAGGGAATTGTCTTCAAGTGGTCAATTACCATGACACCTATGTTTACAAATCCCCTACTTTCAATTGTGTCCATAACAAACAAATCTTTTTGCGAGCAACACCCTTGATTGTCATAACGACCAAACAAAGTGTTTGCTAGGACCTTCTATAGGTATCTCATGAAGGGGTTGTAAATCTTGCTAGTCTTGGATTTTTCTGCAGAAAAAGTAGCTTGACCAGTAATTGCCTTCCACATCTTGGAGTAATCTTCTCTGTCTTCCCTCATTGAACTTCTCTACCATTTCTAAATTGGGGGTAAAGATAGAATTGATTTGGGAAACTTTAAGCACACATGTCGAGATATTCAGCTTGAACCTGATGGCATCTTCTCCTTGGTACTGTACCTTCTCTAAGATTGCAAATAATTCATGAGTCAGCTCTAAGTAGGTTTCTTCAACCTCAGTCAAGATCTTGTACAGCCCACAGCGTTGCATTTGACTCTTGAATGTGTAGTTGATCCCTAGAGCTTGCACGGTAGTTGTAACATCCCTAACCTGGGTTATGTGTTAACCCTAGATGTTTTGCCTAATAAGGTTGAGTAGATTCTTAATCTTATCTTGGGAAAAGTAATTAGGGCTCATGAGAAACTTATGTTTCAATTTTGGTCCTGTTTGAACAATGTTGGAGCAATGTTTGCTTATTTTGGACTAAAGTGCAAATTACCCAAAACCTAGGGTTCAATATGCAAATTATCACTTCAATAAGGTCCCTAATGTTTCTTGGCATCATGTATAGCAAAGAAAATAAGAGGGGTGCCTCATTTGAATTAAGTTGGAGGAGAGAGAATCTTGATATTAAAATAATCAAGATTTAATCCTAAGTGAAACCCCAATTCAATTTAGGGAAAAAATGAATGTATTAATTAAAGGGCCTTCAACCAAAATTAAAATGGTTGGATTCATATATGTGTGGATGAGCTTAAACCCTTGCAAAGGCACGAGCATATACTAAGGAGGTGAAATTCCACTCACCATTATTATAAGAAAAAGAATTTCCACTCAAATATGGATATTCTTATTATAAGGGTTAAGGTGCTTAATTTCTTTTCACTTAATTCATGGATAATGGAAGGGATCTCAGTGGGGATAGAGATGACCTTGCATGCAAGAAACCAAGGGGGGAGTGGTGGTAACAATTTTGGAATAAATAGACTTTAATAAAAGATTTTCTCTCTCATCAATTTTCTTATAAAAGTACCTTTTCCAAGCCAAAACAAAGGCTTTTTCGGATTTCTTTCTTTTCCCTTGCTTGGAAAACGACCAAGGAGCTGTGGAGGAGTAGGAGGACGAACCCCAACCTGTTGGTAAGGTTCTTGACCTCCTTTCCCTTGCTTGGAAAACGACCAAGGAGCTGTGGAGGAGCAGGAGGACGAACCCCAACCTGTTGGTAAGGTTCTTGACCTCCTTTCACCTTGAATCCATGGTGAAAATCGAAAATCAATGTATGAATTCTTCATAACTCGATCCCCTCTTCAATTATAACCAATTCTTTTCACTCAAAGCTTGAGGATGACCCTTGGAATAGTGAAAGGAGTTGCATCCACCATTGTTGCCGTGAGCTTACAGCTTTGGTGCTCAATTGGAGGCGGGTTTTATAACTTGAACCCTTAATTTTATTATTGCAATCAATTCCTTATCAATTGGTGATCATTTCTGCATTTCCGAAATTAAGTTTGGTTGATTGATGAAATCTCCATGGAAATCACAGTAGATTTTGTGAGTTTGGAGCTTGATGATGATGACATCATCATAAGCACACACCTCCCCAAATATCTAGGGCAAACGGTTTCAATGTTGAGACCAAACGGTTTGCAAACCGTTTGGTGGTTTGGGTTCCAAGACCGTTTGAGATGGTTGACCGTTTGAAATGGTTGACCATTTGAAGATATGTTCTTTGGTTCTTGGATCTTGATCCAATGGTTTCAAATGGTTGATCTTGAAGGTTTCAATTGTAAATGATTCTTTAATTGCAAACCCTAATCGGCTAAGTGTTGATTTTGAAATTGATTGAGATGATGTTTTGGGTTGATTGACCCAAACGGTTTCAAAACCATTTGGGGATCACCCAAACGGTATCAAGACCATTTGGGGGTCACCAAAGACCGTTTGGAGGTCTAGGGTTAAGTATGGCCAAGTGTTTGAAGGTCCAAAGGTACCAAATTGAATTGCAACTGAGTGTTGATTTGATAATCAATCCAATGGTTCAAAACCCTAATTGGATGTCATAATTTTTGATGATGGAATGGGAAAATGGTCTCAAGACCGTTTAAAGATCAACCAAAGGGTCTCAAGACCGTTTGGTGGTCATCCAAGACCGTTTGAGGTCAGTTCATATCATGTGATGATGATAGTTTAATTATTTCAATTGATTTGAATATTCCACAATGTCAACCATTGATGGATCCTCGATTTCAAACCCTAAGTAATGGTTTCTTGATTATCAAACCTAGTTCAATTGGGTTCAAAACCCTAAATTTAAGGTCTAATTGAATGGTGATTCAGTGGTCCAATTGATGAATGCTCTAGTGGTTCAATTTATAATTGGTTCATGAATTTAAACATTGAGTCGATTGAGTGTTGAAGTACCTTTTTGGTCCATGCGGTTTTGAGAGGGTTTGGTCCAAACGGTCTCAAGACCGTTTGAGTCCAAATAGACCTGTCAAACTGGGTCAAAATCTGCGGGCGCCCATGGGTCAACCCGTTTAAGTTGGGTTTGGGTCCTAAAATTTACCACCCGCTGGAAAACACCCAGACCCATACCCACCCGTTTAACTAGCGGGTTTCATGGGCAATCCGCGGGAACCCGCGGGTGACCCGCTTTATTACACTGATTTTATTAATAAAAATAATTATATAAGATTTAGTTATCAGTAAAAAAATATACACATGTTGCATATATGAAACTTGCTGCATGCGTGCGTTTGCGTCCAAGCCACTACCACTTGGTAGTAATAGGTAATATATATAATTTTTTTTGAAGTCTAGTAATAGGTAATATTAAACATGTCTTGTACTCTTATCTCAAATTTTAAACCACAACCAAGTTAACAAAACACATAGATTGATTTATAATATTTTTTACTCATTAAATAGTTTGTAAAATTTATTCTTTTGTATTATTTTGTGAGAATGGGAGGCATACATAAGGTTGTGTCATCGTCATACTACAAATTAAAAGGGTGTGGAGTTGTTAGTTGTATCATCTTCATATTGAAAATTAAAAAGGGCGTCGAGTTATTGGTTGTCATCTTCATACTGCATAATAAAAGAATGTGGAGTTGTTGTTTGGAACATGCCAAAGTTTTAGTCTTTTTTCAGTTCTCCGATTTATACCCCATCTCATTTGGATGCCTCCTTCATAATATACGTGGTTCGATTAATGTTTAGTTGTTTGGTATAGGTGGTCCTCGCTATTTAAAAGATGTATGCTTTTGAGTTAAGCTTCTAAAATATGTATTATATTTGTTGTTCTAGCATCTATACAATACTGGTAATTAATTCAGCCAGTCAGAGGTTTTTCTTTACTAGCATGTAGCATATCTGCCCATGGGTGTATTGTTGTTTGATGCTCTTCTTATAGAAAAATTTTGGACAAATGAAAAAGGTTTACATGTCAATGTGATTGTTTTGTGCCATATCTTATGTAAACAAACATTAGCATGGTAATTTTTTTTAATTTTATATGGGCACCCACAGGTAACCCGCAACCCGCTGGGTTGGGTTTGGATTTATCTTTCTTCCACCCGTTTAGAACTGGATCTTTTTGACCCGCACCCGCGAGACCCAAACCCGCAACGACCCAACCCAAACCCAACCCACCCACCCGTTTGACAGGTCTAAGTCCAAACGGTCTCAAGACCATTTGGGACCAAACGGTCTCAAGACCGTTTGGGACCAAACGATCTCAAACCATTTGGAGACCCAAAGTGCAAACGGTTTCAATACCTACTTTGTCTAATCGATTTCAAGTACAACTTGTTCAAATGGTTTTCAACCAAATGATGTATGAGAACTAAGATCATTGAGGGTCTAAGTAATTAACTTTGTGAAGATCAACATGGTTAATCCATTTGAATATCTCATGTAATTGAAGGTCCAATATGGTGAACCTATTTAGATATTCAATGCTATGTGTGAAACCCTAATTAGAGTAATGCTATGTATGAAACCCTAATTAAAGTAATGCTATGTGTGAAAACCTAATCTAGGGAAAAACTGAGTGTTATTATAAATCCAGGGTGATGATGTAACCCTAACTTAGTGTAATAATGAAGGAAACCCTGAGTTAATGGGAATTGTATATCTTAACCCTAATTTGGTATGAGGAAAGAGAAACCCCACTTGGATGTGAATGGCAAAACCTAATCCCTAAAATGGGATAAGGATATATGAAACCCTAATATAGGGTAGTTCCATTAATACTAATGTGAAGCCTTAACATTGGGTGATGTGTTGTGAAACCTTAATTTCACATAATACTAGGTGAAACCCTGATATAGAAGGATGTTATGTGAAACTCTAATGAAGAGTGATTCTAGGTGAAATCTATATATGTTTGTGAGATGCTAAGTGAACCTTAAGTTATAATTATGGGAATCATATTCCTATTGATGGAATGGTGATTAATGTATTGACAAATGAAATACCTAGAGGGGTTGATTATGGATATCCTTATATTAATAGTCCCTGACTAAAGGGTGAGTCCATATCATTAGTAATGGTTGTATTTTCTAAATAGATGAATCATGACCATTACATTGCATGATGAATGTGATGATCTAGTGCATAAGTATTAGGATGTGAATTACCCTAATACAATCTAAGTGAATAAACGCAAGTAAGATGAAGGTGTTGAGGGAAGTGATACATCCAGACATGATAGATATCACATGCAACACCCTAATGCTGAAATACCTTGATGTGGTTTAAAATCCAATACAATTGGAAAAGTGACATATGAAATGTGTCATGTCAATTGTTACATTGAGATGTAATGCACTTTGTTAAGTGTAGGCTAACATGCCTTATGAAAAGGTTAATCCAAATCAATAGACTATGATATAATCATATTATGATAAAGTTGAGAGAGAAACTCATACTCTGTGTTGATAATACATTCAATGATGAATGATGAGGATATATAAGTATGTTTGAATACGTATGATATCTATTTTTGGTTTCTAGCTTTGAGAAGCAATGGAATAAGGCTGATCATTAATAATATGATCTTAAGAACCCAAGTGGTTATTTATGGAAAACCCTAATGAAGGGTGCTGATATAAAAGAGAAACCATGAACCCTAAAGAGGGAACAATGGTATTACTTAGTGTTGTATGGTGTTGATGTGAAAGAGAAATCATGAACCCTAGAAGGGATGATACTACTTAGTGTTGTATGATACTGATATGAAAGCATTATAATTGTTATCAAGAATACTAATCATGCAGGAATGATGAGATGAGAAGCATAGCCAGGTATGGGCTATGATGTTTGTTTATTGAGAATGTCTTATAGGCTTTATAAGCCTTCATATGCTTTATGTAGTAAGAATCAATGAGCTGTGTGTATTATGTAAAATACATTGTATAGCAAGAATTATGATGTTTTTGGTCAGATGATCTGAAGGTAAAAAGTTACCTAACAATTGGTAATATGTTTCCTATGGTGAGTTATGTGTTCAAATACCCAGATGCTATAATCATGATGATGAACTTGTTAAGAAGAGGAAATGTACTTGGTGAGTTGAGGGATTAAGATCCCAACACTTTGTGAAAAGAGTATGGCTACAGGCCATGACTCCACAATGACAATGCCAGGTAGTAGATATATGATCTAAGCCTGAAGATAGTTAATGTTGTGGTAATGATGTTGTAGTGAATAAATGTTATACACGTTCTTCATATTCCTTAATGAATAAGTGACATGTGGCTCTTTCAAGTTATAGCTGCAATGTTATAGATAAGAATAACATTCTAATCTGTTAGATATTGAATTAGCTGTTGTTAATCGAATATGATTCCTCTGTGCATATTTATCTTCCTAAGCTGCAATAATAATGTTACTGGCGGAGAGTTATATCTCTCGCTGGGGCAATTTACAATTGTCTCACCCCCGTGGGAACCACATTTTTAGGTGGATGCAGACGAGGAGGCAGGAACCCTTCAGTAGGTGAAGGACAACAGCAACAGCAGTAGGGACAGTAGTGAAGTCTCAGGTGGAGACACTGGATGTTGTAACTTGCATAGATGTAGATAGAGTCCTATGTGTCGTCTCTGTACTCTCAGGTCCTCGGAGTAGTAGTTAATGTTTTCGAGATTTTGGCTCAGTGCCTCGAGAATTTATACTACCTGTGTTTAGCTTGACATGATAGTTAATGCTTGTAATTCATAGGAAGAGATGATACAAGATATGTACTTTTGAAAAACAAAATGTAAATGTGTTACTTTTGTTCTATGTGAGAAAGTTTTTACTTGATGGACCTCTTGATAAAAAGGTTTTAATTTTTAGTGATTTTTGGTAATCCGCTGCTTAGTGAACGCTTCTGCATTAGGTAATCTTGTTTTCATGAGTTGTGTTCCACAATTAAGTGGTATCAGAGCTCTAGGTTTGCTGAGTTTACAGAGACATAGGACTAAGGTTGTAAAGTCTGTTCTAAGTGTCTTCCAGTTTATCTGATAGTATCTTATGCTCACATAGGAGAAGAAGAACTTGAAGATGTCTGGACAACATGAAGAACATGCTGTTGAGGGCAGCACTGCTGCACCAGGAGGAGGTGTAAGAGACAAGAATAGGGGAGGGCATGTACCTGAACAACCCCAGATTGACCCAGCTGTGATAGAAAATCCAGCTCTCCATGCTCTATTTGAGAAATTCCTGACAGTCATGACACATATGGCAGACAGGATGCCACCACCTGCACCTAGAGTACCAGCCCATCATGAGGGATATGGAGCCGATAAGAGTTTTGAGAGACTTCGCTGGGTTGGAGCCATAGACGATGTTGGTACATTTGATCCAACAGATGCTGATCTGTAGCTGACAGACCTGGAAAAGGCTTTCAGGATCCTTGATATTCCTAAAACTGAGAAGGTGAGACATGTTGTATACCTCCTAAAAGGAAGTGCTGGTCATTGGTGGATGATAGAGGAAGATAAGAGACCAGGTGAAGAAATTGGATGAGAGGTTTTCCAATGAGAATTTGTCAGTAGATACTTCCCTAAGACTTATCTAGATGAGAAAATATCTCAATTTGAGAAGATCAAACAAGGACAGATGAACGTTAGCGAATATGAAGCTAAGTTCATGGAGTTGTTGTGGTTTTGTCTGCAAATGGCAGTTAGTGATGAGGAAAGAATTCGACATTTTGAGAAGGGGTTGAACGTTGAACTAACCACTCATGTGTCTGCTTTAGAGAATTGGGAGAGGTTTGCCACCTTTGTGGAGTCGGTAAGGAGGATAGAGAGGTCTAAAATTGAGAAACGACAGACTATTGGTAAGAAGGTGTACACCCAGTCTCAAGGACAAAGGTCTGAAAGTTTTAAGAAGCCGAGATTTTCTGCATCGGTAGCATCATCGAGATTCCATACCCAGACACAATGGATGTCGAGTAGGGATCAGGATTGTAACGACCCTGCCTCCCGGTAACCCCCAATTAAGGGAGACCGAAAGGTCGGTGCCGTTATCCAATTAACAGGATCAAAGGTTTGACAAATAATCAATAACAATTATGAAATTCTACTAACTATCTGGAATTTGGTATAAAATTAAAACTTTGCTTACCTTTGAAAACTTGGAAATCTATCTATCCAAAGCTTGACTTATTCTATCTAATCCTCCTTGCACTTTATTTATTATTTCCACGATGTGTCACTTTACTATTTGTTCTTTCAATGGTTGTTCCTAAAACGCCGACAAACAAAATGTCGGTCAGTATATCAAAATATACTGGTATGTGGTAACAACCAAAATCTTACAAATATGGCTAACAATTTAATAATCACAATTAAATTAATTAACAAGCCAATTTACACTTTTTCAGTATGACATTCACCACCACTTTTACCCTAACCCTGGCATACCCACCTTAGGGTGCCCTTTTTCAATAACTTAAGGCCACCTTCTCAATCCCGAGCTTGGTGCCTGTGGGTTATGGGCCCACTAGTCATGCAATATCATAGGCCACCTTCTCATTCCCGAGCTTGGTGCCTGGGGTCACCACTCAAGGTGTACATTGGTCTACCCATCTAGGCCTGACCTTTGGCATCATCCATCAGGGTGGCATGTAGGTGCGAGAATACATACTTCTATTTTTTTAATGTGATAATCATAGTGACTTTATGATTTTCAAGTATGAACATCCAAACAGATAATTTGCATTCAATGCGATTAATCATCCGGACTTTCTGGGTGCGTGTTGGTCCCACCGATGGCCAACCTAGTACCAGTACGTACTAGTCAGCGCATGTCTAGTGAATAAGATGGCTCCATACGGGGTGCAGTACTTCAAAAAGGAATAAAACTGCTCGTGAACTCGCTGGTTTTCAGGTTATTTGTTGCTAGAAATTTTCAGCTAAAATTTCTAGGGCAGTAGCGCCTAATAGAAGGTCGCCCCTTACTCCATTTCATGGCGGGGCGGTTAGCAGCCGGAAAGGAATAGCCCCGACCATTTCATTCGGGAAACTAAGGCAGTTATCCATAATTAACCACATACCTGATCCAGAGCAACTTGATTGTCCAAGCAATAAGGATAAAGAATCAATCAACAAGCAATCAACAATATCCTGAAATTAATGCATACAATCCAAGTGTTATAGTTTATCCAGAACATTCTAAAGCTAGACTTGGATTCCACCTTAGGCTTTCTAGACCACATTAGGGTTTTATTAGGGTTTTTGCCTCCATAACGCTTTTATCATATTAAATGCTCCCTTAGTTCATAAACCCTAATTTCAACATCCTAAGCCCAATTAAAGTCGATTATTTCTCTTTGATACCAAAACTACCTTCTTTATCCTTTTAAGTTATTTCAAGGTCATTATACGCATTTATCATCAATTCATTGTCCATTATGATCCAAAACACATAAGAACTCGATTTGCCATTAATTCCACCTTTTATTCATGAGAAAACCCTAATTTCTATATTAAGGTTATTTATCCACAAATTAGGGACTTTAATGCTAGAAATAACATATTCCAACTTTAATCATGAAATTAATCAATTAAAGCCATTAATAGTCGAATTAATCAACATTAGGGTTTCAAGGCTCATTAAAGTATATCCATTTATATAAAACTCCAAATTAACTAATTATATGCAAAGTTCATCCTTTTTCTTCCTAATGTTCCTTTTTATCATTAACAGGCTAATATCCACTTTAATCAGCTATTAAACCCTACTAACCACTTTAATCATATCAAATAGGGTTTCTTTAGTCATTAAAGTACTAAAGTTGACATCTTCTATAAATTTTCGAATTGTAATCGAAATCAGGCTTCCATTATATTTTTAATGGATTCCTCATATTTTTCTGAGCAAGTTTCATATTTTGCATGTTCCCATCATAGCTACCAATATTTAGATACAAATTTTACAATAAAACACTTACTTTGGCCAATAGCAAGCTGCCACATGACTCCTTCCATGCAACGTACTCGCCCAGTTTGGAAACATAACCAAACGTTTATTTTACCCTTGCATAAGTAATCAATGATGAACTGCGCGGAGGGGTAAAGTCATCAACAACCCCATGGTTCATCACCTTCCTCGTGAACCTTGTTGTCCGCCGACCAGGTTCGATTACGGGGAGGTTTGTCTCCCCTCCCAGGGTCCGGCGGCTGCCGCCCTTCATCGACCAGCTTCGTCTTGCCCTGCCGCACCTAGAGTGCCGCCCATCAGTGGCAGAGGTGGCCAGAGTCGACCAGCAATGGTGTCCCAAGCAGCGAACTTTGCAGGTCTGCCATGGCTTCGAGCGAGGTTGGGAGCAAAGGGAAAGGAAGCCAATCATTCCAGATTTTTGGGGTAGCTTCGTGCCCCCACCGAGGTCGCACCACAACTATCTGTTGTCCCTGAGATAGCCCTAGATTCCTTCGTTAGGGTTAGGACAAAGAAGAAGAAAAAGGAGACAAAGAAGAGACAGATGGCTGTGTGGAATTCCCTCTAACTCAACTCTGAACTCTACCCCTTAAATAGGGGAGGGTCAACGAAGCCCTGGGGAGGCTTGCCCACAACGAAACAAAGTCCTTCCTTTAAAAAGAATCACATTTCTACAAGGAGAAGTATTCTTCTCTCTCTCTCTCAACTTTGGATATTCCTTATTACCTTGGATATTTAGGAATACAAAAAACCTCTCCCTTACTTTCTTTATTCCTGCCTTTTAATCCATTGGCTTTGAAATTACATTTTCCTTAAGTAGGAAATACTTTCTTCTTAACAAAACCACATAATTCATTAATTATGTATTCCTATTATCCTTTTATTTTGCAATCATGGTATTTCCTCTTTCCTCTTTCTTCATTGGGACTCCTTGGATCCCAAGAAACTCTAATAATTCAAAATTTCTTTTTAAGGAATACTCATTATCCTTAAATGCATCAATATGCATTGTTTCACATTATCTTGTTTATTTCTTCATTAAAATATATCTTTTTGAGATTTTCTCTTTATTTCTCTTTTATTTTACTCATTGGTATTCCTTTTATTATTAGGAATCCTTGGGATACGAAATTCCACCAAGGATAACTCAATTATACTTCTTTTCACTTATTTCCACATTTCATCAATATTTTCAATTTCTTTCTTAATAAAGAAATACTTAATTGATCTTTTCTTTTCTTATTGCACTCTTTATGCAACTTTGGACTCCTTGGAACCCAAGGAACCCAAGAGGCACGAAATCCATTCTTGGATTACATTCCTTTGCCTTCTAAAGGTTTCCACCTCATCTCTCTTCAATAACTCAATAATTCATTAATTAATTGAATTTCCTTGTTATTGGGCCCAATAGACAATAAAGCCCACAAATCAAACAACAAGGCTATTTTAAATGAAATCCATTTATTCACAACAAATTATATTATTATTTGTCCAAATATCTTTAATATGAGAATTTACATTTCTCACCAAAGGAACCCAAAATTTGGGGTTGTAACATCCTTCCCCTCTTATGAGAATTTTGCCCCCAAAATTCTATCAAGCAAGCAAACAAACATGATAGACCTTTCATGTGTCCATCATGGCTCTTATGTGGCTTCACCCTTTCCATGGTGCTTCCCAAGAACTTTCATCATCTCATTTTCTTCCATCTGAGTTCTTCCTTACCTTGGTATATCGTACCCTCATAGGTGACTCAGGACATTCCAACCTCAAAAGCTGAATAGGTTCAGGGCTCAACACATGGCTTGGGTACCTCACATAGTGCTCTAGATTGGACTCATGCAACACCATTTTATCCTGAGGGGTAAGGTTAAACACACCCATCTCCACCAATCCATCTCAAATGGACCCATATATCGGGGACTCAGCTTTCTCAGCTGTAGCTTATAGGGGTCAGATTTCCACATCACATATTCTCCCACAATGAACTGCATATCAGTCTGCTTTGCATCAGCTCGTGACTCATGTCACCACTGGGCTCTCTCTCAGCCATTGCATGATCAAAGTGACTTCATCTGCACACACTTGTGGTTCTTTTCTGACCTTCGTGAGGCTTCCTTCACCAACATCATCATAATGAAGTGGTGACCGACACAACCTCCCTATAGAACTTCTTGCATCCCGATAAAGGCTATGGTGGGTAACATCACATCTTGAGAACTGTCTCTATGTATCACTCTAAATGAGCACACATGCTCTCATCATACCCTCTAGTCTGGATCATACTGTCCATTAGTATGGGGTGATAAACTGTACTATCATCGAGTTCTTCATGTATCCACTTCCACCTCATGGAAGTAAACCTTGGTCATACCCAAGAACTTTTGAACTCATACCATGGTGTAGTCGAACCAACTCTCTCTCTCTTATGTAGTCAACAGAATCTATCTCTTGACAATACTCCTTTCTTTCTCATGTTATCTAGGTAAGGCGATCTACCATAACCCATATTGCATCTTAACCTTCCTTGGTCGAGGGGAGACTTACCACAACATCCATAGTGATGAACTCCCATTCCCTCTCAGGAACTCTCTTTACCCTTCATATCAATATACTGGGTTACTGGTGTTTGTCCTTCACCTCTTGGCTTGCATGGACACATGCTACATGCAACTTTGTTTTAAGCATCCAGAATGCTACCATCACTTACTATATTTGTAGTACCAAGGTATATCATGACCTCCTGTATTATTATGATTCCTCAAGCTTGATACCTCAAAAACCCTAAACCACTCTCAAAAGGGTTTTATTACCTTCCTATCCAAAGAAGTGTATCTGAGGTTCTATCGCCATCCTTTTACTACATTAAGGACTAAACTGGCTACCCAAACAACCATTAACTTGTTCAACATATCTTATTACATCCGAGTGTTAGCCAAAACACATCTTCTTTCCAAACTTAGGGTTAGCCAAACAACCTCAACTTCTTCTAGCTTCCAGCGAAACTAGCCAGCTATATCTCAACCAGAGTATTCATTACCCCTTCTTATCCTTAGGTGTTAAGTAATGTCGAAGACGTACACCTCTAAGTTTGTCTTTGTAAGGACCCTGACCTGCGTTTAGGGCTTACCATGTTTGTTTTTCTTAACCTTGATGGTTTGAGGCTTGCTAATCACCTTTTAGTGGTGATTAGGGTTTGGTTGTGCTTTGTTGAGGGTGCTACTTGCAATTAACCCAAGTCTAGGGTTTTGGGAGCAAGTTTGTCACCTTGAGAGGTGTCCTTCTCTCTCTTTACTTCCTCTAGGGTTGAGAGGAAGGCTTGGGCTTGTTGTTTGAGTTCTTTGGACCTTTGTTGAGCTTGTTTGGGCCTTGGAGTCCCTTGTTTGGGCTTGCTTGGGCCTTGTGTCGGCCAAGTAGAGCTTGTGTCGGCCTAGAGTGGGCTTGTGTCGCCCATGGTGCTTGGTCCAACCTTGGTCATGTTTGGAGAACACATGGTGCTCATTTTGGACAAGTGTCTTATGGCTTGCAAGAGAGGTGGCTCGAGTTGGTGGACATGTGTCCCTTGGGTGGACGACACCTAGCAAGGGTTCACCTTGGTTTCTCCTCCTTCCTCATCTATATAGGTTGTCCCTTCCTTAGCTTGAGGTCCCTTTAGTTCCTCTTCTCCTTGTGCACGACACACCCTCTCTTCCCCTTGCTTGGTGGCTGACACACCCTTGAAGAAGGAGCTAAGGTGGCCGACACACCCTTGTGTGAGCAGCTTGGAGGCCGACACACCCTTGGAGAAGGAGGTGGTGGCCGATACACACCCTCTTGGAGGAGCTTTGGTGGCCGACAACCTTGGAGCTCAAAGTGCATCTTCTTCCTTGGAGCTTAAGGGGGGTTGCATGACTCTAACCCTAAACTACTCTATCCTCTTCTTTCATATGTTGTCTTAATCTTGTTTTTATACGTTAGTAGTTGATCTTTAGTTATCTTGCATGTTGGCCAATCCTTGTGTTAGGGTTTAGGAGAGCAACACTCCTTTCTCCGCTTGGTCTAGATGAGTGAGCTTGAGGTCTAATGCCATGAGCAACACCCCTCTTTCCTACCCGATTGAGGTGAGCACATGACTTAGTGACTTGAGCAAGACTCTCCTCTCACCTTGGGCAAGATGGTGAGCTCTTTTAGATGGCTTGAACCTTAGTTGAGATGTGTGGGGAGGTGTAGCTCGATAGCCCTTGCCCTAGTTCTCTCTTGCACAGTTTGAGTGAGTCAAGTTTTCCTTCTGCTCGCCTGGAGGACTGCTTGCCCAGTGAAGCTCAGTGCTCACTCGCCCGATATAACTCTGTTCTGCTCACTCGGTTTTCCCTTGCTCACCTGCACGCGTGTCGCCCAACACCCTGGCTTTGCTCACCCGATACTTCTTTGGCTCGCCCGACAGGCCTTGCTCACGCGGCTTTTACTTTGGCTCACCTAGTAGCTTAGCTCGCCCGATAGCTCAGTGTGCTGCTCACCTGGTTTCCCCCTGACATGCCCTGCTCGCATGATTTTACCCTGCTCGCCCGACCTAGCTTGTGTCGCCCGACACACGAGTTGCTCACCCGACATATGAATGGCTTGCCCGACAGAGGAGCCTTGCACGGCTCGCCCGACACACTGCCTTAACACCTGAGATCTGCTCGCACGCCCGATAACCTTGAGCATGTTGGAGCTGCACGCCCGACAGGGCTGCACGCTTACCTTCTTTTTAGGGTTGTGCTCTGCCCGCTTGCTAGGGCTACACGCCCGATAGTATTAGATGAGTAGGGGGCTCTACCCGAGATGGCTTTAGTGAGGGTTCATGGTGTCTCTTGTGAGGGCACGACCTGTTATGATGCTCTTATGATGATTCTTTGCTTGATAACGAGAATTATGTTCTTGTGGCTAAAGTACATGCGTATGTATGTAACTACTCTATTCCCTTTAATGTCAAATATGATCTTGAGCATACATTAGGGTTGCTTGATAGTGTGCTTACATGTGTAACATTAAGATGAGGCATGGATATGATTATTGTTATCATGTTGTGCTGGCAATACACTTAACCCTAATTGTCACACTATGGTAGTAATTGTAGTCTCTTGATTATTCATCTGGTTATTGAATTATGCTAACCATGCAGGTAATGCTTAGCCCAATGAAAGGCTATGAGAATTGGGTAAATGAACACTGTGATGACAGGTGTGTGATGTTCCATGATGATGGTGAAAGCCTTGAGAGGCTAGGGTACTATGTGATGAGGGATTGAGATCCCATGGTTGTGTGATGATCCTTGAGATGGATCTGGATGGTTGGCAAGAGGCCAAGTGATAACATGTGATGTGAGATCCTTGTGATGGATCAGTGTGATGTAAATTGTAGAAAATGCATAATGTTGAGTTTATGTTGTTTTCCTTATATTATATCTTGCATGTTATACAACTTGGTTGAATCTTGCAATCCATCTAAAAGATACTAAGTAATCACAGTGTAATTTATAATGTAGCTTGCCCTGGCCATAGATTCATCACCAGTCAGGATAGGGTGATGATGAAACGGGTTCTCCTGCGGGTTTACCCAGAGCGCATATTTTTGAATATGCGAGGTTTCTCCTAGCCTAAAATAGAGAGGTGAAACGAGTGCAGCTGCGGTTGCAGACTTGGATGTGTGACGAGCATGGTGAACATGGCCCATGGCTCCAGATATGTGATATGTTGAGCATGAATGCGTTCATGGCTCCGAGCACGGTGTTTAGACACGTGGCTCAGTTTCTAGTGTCGTGACCTGTACCGAGGCGGACTAGGCAGAGGGTAGCCTGTGGAGCTGATCCTGTGGCTTATGACCACTTCAAGCACGAGACTGCGGTCCTGCTTTGTGTTCTCATGTACTGACCATGAGGCGGAGAAGGTCTTGGATTTCGGCTCTTCCATTGACCTTGTATGGCACCGGCTATGGGCTTCGCAGCCGAAGGTTGGATTTGAACGGTACGGTTCATTTCCTCAGGGCATAATAAAACGTAATACAGTCGTTTAGTATGTATTGATAAGACAAATACGAAACATTGGTTGAGGCCTTGTTTGTGTAGTTAACTTTAATTATATTGTAGTTGTTTATTACTCTTTTGTGGTGAGTCTCATATAATCTATCTTGTCAATCATGTTCCATTGGGAAATATAGTGGTTATATGCCCTTTTGATACAGCTGGTAAGTCTGAGGATGGCTTGTTACTTATAACTGTTCTTGTTATATTCTTTATCAATAATCTGCTGAGATAAGCTTTATCTTATCTGAGGTTTTGTAGTTTTAGCGCAGAGTTATGCCTCCCGCTGGGACAATGTTCAAATTGTCTCACTCCGCTGGTTTTAACCCTTTTTAGGTGGTCGAGCTTGTCGTGGTGGTGGTCGCGGAGTTGCGGCCGAGTAGCGAGAAGATCTGTAGAAGGCAAGCTTTGGAGATGCTGCTGTTTTGATGTTTTGGTGTAGAGTCTAGAGTCATCCCTGTACTCTCAGGTCCTTGGCGGTGTTTTGACGTTGTTTTACGATGCACGACCGATGTCGTTTGTATATTTTGCTATTGACCAGATATGGGCCTTTATATGTATGAACAAGTGGTGAACTCATGGTTATGACAGGACAACTGTTGCTCTAAGCTGTGGACATGTATCCAGGCTTGTATGGATATATATGTAACATGTTTTCTTGCAGGATATGGACTGCAATGTAATATGTTTCTCAGTTTATCAGTTTTCCGCAATCGGTTTTAATTAACCCGTGTTTTTGATTAACTGTGGTTATGGTGATTTCCGTACGTTTTCACGTAACACCTCGTTATCTGTGTGATAATGGGATGTGTTGCCACAAGTTTGGTATCAGAGCTTTAGGTTCACTGAGTCTACAGGGATCTAGGACTAGGTTGTGTTTGTTCTTATGTGTTTTCCAGATTTTCTCATAGAAATCTTCTGCCCTCAGCGGAAGAAAAGCCAAGATGTCTGGAAACCATGAAGAACTCGCTGCTGAGCACAGCGATGCTGCATCCGTTGATGGAGCAGTAGGTCAGGCACATGAAGATCGGGTGCCTGAGGTCCCCCAACCTGACCCAGCCATTCTTGAACATCCTACCTACCAACAGCTTATGCGGCAGATGATGGCTACGATGAATCTCATGGTTGAGCGATTACCAGTGCCTCCTCCACGAGCACATGTTCCCCATGGAGAAGCATCGAGTATTGGGAAGACCTTTGAGCGGCTTCGCCGAGTCGGAGCTTCGGAGTATGCTGGAACGGATGATCCAGCGGATGCAGATCTGTGGTTGACAAGTCTTGAGAAGGCCTTCCGGATCCTCGACATCCCCGAAACAGACAAAGTAAAGCATGTTGTCTACCTTCTGAAAGGTAGTGCTGGTCACTGGTGGACCATCGAGGAAGAGAAGCGGCCTGGTGAGGTGATCTGTTGGGAAGTGTTTCGACGTGAGTTCGTCGCCAGATACTTTCCCAAGACGTATCTGGATGAGAAGATCCGTCAATTCGAGAGTTTGCGACAAGGAACGATGAACATCACTGAGTATGAAGCTAAGTTTATGGATCTGTTGAGGTTTTGTCCTCACATGGCGACGACAGATGAGGAACGGATCAGACGTTTCGAGAAGGGTCTGAGTGATGAGATGACGACACCGGTCTCTACGTTGGAGAATCGAGAACGGTTCGCTACGTTCGTGGAATCTGTTCGGAGGATCGAATGTTCTGTTAGGGAGAAGAGAGAGTCTATGGCTAAGAAAAGACCTTCTCAGTTTCAGAGTCAGAGGTTTGGTGGCTTCAAGAAGCCCAGGTTTTCGGCACCGGAAGTGATGAGAGGTTCTAGTAGACCGTCTCAGTGGTCTATGAGTAGAGGAAGAGGTTATGTTTCTTCGCCTTCTAAGGCACCAAGTTCGGCTTCTGTGGCGGTGACAGGGCCATCCAGGCCTCGAGATGATGTTAGGACATGTTATGCCTGTGGTCAGACAGGGCATATCAGGTCAAGTTCTCCCTACAGCGATGTTGAAGTGACGCAGCAGCCGAGACAGAACCTTCAGGGGTCAGAGAGACCACAGCCCAGTGGTGGCAGAGGACGGGGACGCGGTCAAGCGTCTCAGGCTGGATCGTCTGCTCAGGGAAGAAGAGGTCATGGACAGCAAGCAACAGCTCGATTCTACGCTATGAATCAGCCGGAGGCGGTAGTCAAGCCGCGAGTAGTGACAGGTCAGATGGAGTTATTTCATTCTGATATGTCTTCTTCTTGCTTTATATCTGTTCTGGTTGACCCGGGTGCTACGCACTCTTTTATCGCCTATAGTATGCTTGAGAACTGTCATTTACCTGTTAGCTGTAAGAAGGATAGCTTGTTGTTAGAAACCCCTCTTGATGGTTCCTCTTTGCTTCGAGAAGAGTGTCCGTCTTGTGTCTTGTCTTTCTCGGGACACCGCATTCAAGTGGATCTCATACCACTTGCTATGCATGGGTTTGATGTTATCCTTGGGATGGATACCTTAGAGAGGTATAAGGTTGTCTTGGACTGTGGTTCCAAGTAGGCAGTGTTTGATGTTGCTGGAGAGAAGTGGATCTTCGAGGGAGATAGGAAGATTCTTCCGACATGTCTGGTATGAGCTATGGTGGCAGATAAGTTGTTACGACAGGGATGTGAGGCGTTCCTAGCCCACGTGGTAGATACTGAAGTGGATGCCAAGGCAAAAGGTCTTAGCCTTGAGGAGGTGTCAGTTGTTCGTGAGTTTGCAGACGTGTTCCCTGAGGAGTTTCTTGGTGTTCCCCCACCCCGAGAGATTGATTTTGAAATCAATCTAGTACCAGGAACGCAGCCAGTTGCACAGACACCGTACAGAATGGCTCCAGCAGAGATGGCAGAGTTGAAGAAGCAGTTACAGGAGTTGCTAGATAAAGGTTTTATCCGACTCAGTACGTCGCCTTGGGGTGCGCCTGTGTTGTTCGTGAAGAAGAAGGACGGTTCGATGCGGTTGTGTATAGACTACCGACAGTTGAACAAGGCCACGATCAAGAACAAGTACCCGTTGCCGAGGATAGATGATCTGTTCGATCAGTTGTGTGGTGCTACAATGTTCTCAAAGATCGATCTACGGTCCGAATATCATCGGCTGAGGATAAAGGCGGATGACATACCGAAGTCAGCTTTCAGGACAAGGTATGGTCATTATGAGTTTGTGGTTATGCCGTTTGGGTTAACCAATGCACCTGCAACTTTCATGGATCTGATGAACAGAGTGTTTCGTCCGTTCTTAGATCAGTTTGTTGTAGTCTTTATAGATGACATCTTGATCTATAGTCGGGATAGGCTTGAGCATGAGCAACATCTTCGTCGAGCGTTGACTCTTCTTCGTCAACATCAGTTGTATGCCAAGTTCAATAAGTATGAGTTCTGGCTGGATGAAGTGACCTTCTTGGGCCATGTGATATCCGCTGAAGGAGTCAAGGTAGATCCGAAGAAGGTGGAATCTGTTGCAGATTGGGAACAGCCGAAGACGCCGACAGAAGTTCGTAGTTTCCTTGGTCTAGCAGGATACTACCGGAGGTTTATCAAGGACTTCAGTGTGATCGCGTTACCGATGACGAAGTTGACCAGGAAGGATGTACCTTTTGTGTGGGATGATCGATGTCAGCAAGCTTTCTAGAGTCTAAAGGAGAAGCTGACTAGTGCTCCAGTGTTGATCTTGCCAGAGCCTGGGAAAGGCTATGTTATTTTCTGTGATGCTTCCAAGAAAGGTTTAGGTTGCGTGTTGATGCAGGAAGATCATGTGGTTTCTTTTGCCTCGCGACAGCTCAAGAAGCATGAGGAGAACTATCCGACTCATGATTTGGAGCTGGAAGCAGTAGTTCATGCGTTAAAGATTTGGAGACACTATCTGTATGGGGAAGTGTGTCAGATCTTTACGGATCATAAGAACCTGAAGTATATCTTTACACAACACGAGTTGAATATGCGACAGTGGCGATGGATGGAGTTGATCAACGACTACGACTGCACTATCGAGTATCATCCTGGTAAGGCAAACGTGGTAGCAGATGCGCTTAGTCGAAAGTCTTCTCTTTCTTCAAAGAAGGCACAATTAAGTTCCCTGGTTTGCCATAGGAGGGATATGCTTGTTTCTCTACGACAGATGAATGTGAAGATGGAAGTTTCTTCGTTATCTGGTCTTTTTGCACAGATGCAAGTCAAGCCTACGTTGAGGCAGCAGATCAAGGATGCACAACAGACAGATGAGGCGGTATAGTTGATCAGATCAGAGTTCGGCAGCGACAAGCGTGATGGGTTTCATGAGTCTGAGGATGGGCTAGTATGCTATCGTGACAGGATGGTGGTTCCAGATGTTGATGATCTGAGGAAGTTGGTGCTTGAGGAAGCACACACGTCGATGTATGCGATGCATCCAGGTGTCACCAAGATGTATCATAGTCTAAAGGACTTGTATTGGTGGCCTGGTTTGAAGAAAGATGTGGCTGAGTTTGTGGCAAGATGTGCGGTTTGTCAGCAAGTGAAGGCTGAGCATCAGAAGCCGGCAGGTACGTTACAACCTTTGCTGATACTGCAGTGGAAATGGGATCATATAACCATGGATTTTGTAGTTGGCCTGCCCAAGACAACTAGGAATCATGATTCCATTTGGGTGATAGTGGACAGATTGACGAAGTCTGCCCATTTCCTGCCTGTGAAGATGACGTACACAATGGAGAAGCTCGCTAGAGTGTATGTGGATGAGATAGTTTGTTTGCATGGTGTGCCAGCAACAATAGTTTCTAACAGAGGTCCTCAGTTTACCAGTCATTTTTGGGAGCAGTTGCACAGAGCGTTGGGAACGCAATTGAGGTTCAGTACAACCTTTCATCCACAGACAGATGGACAGTCTGAAAGGACTATTCAGATTGTGGAGGATCTCCTTCGAGCTTGTGTTTTGCAGTTCCTAGGCAGCTGGGATGTTCATCTGAGTTTGATAGAGTTTGCTTATAACAACAGCTATCAGCGAAGCATCGATATGGCTCCTTATGAAGCTCTGTATGGAAGAAAGTGAAGATCTCCTTTGTGTTGGTATGAGTCTGGTGAGTATCAGCTTTTGGGTCCTGAGTTAGTGCAGCAGACGACAGATAAGATCAAGGTAATACATCAACAGTTGAAAGTGGCACAGGACAGACAGAAGTCTTATGCGGACAATCGCCGACGACCGTTGGAGTTCCAGGTAGGAGACAAAGTATATCTTAAAGTCTTGCCGTGGAAAGGTGTGCTGAGGTTTGGACGGAAGGGTAAGTTGGCACCCAGGTATATGGGGCCTTACCCAGTCGTAGCACGTGTTGGCAAGGTAGCTTATGAGATAGAGTTACCTCCTAAGTTGCACAGGTTACATCCAGTGTTCCATGTCAGTATGTTAAAGAAAAGTCATCCAGATTCAGGTACAGTGATACAGCCAGTTGAGGTTGAGCTTGATGCAGATGTGACCTACGAGGAAGGCCCTGTGGCGATTCTTGACAGAAGGATCAAGAAGCTAAAAAAGAAGGACCTGGTTCTTGTGAAAGTTCTTTGGCAGTGTCGTGGCGTTGAGGAAGCCACGTGGGAGCTTGAGGAAGAGATGAGGAGGAAGTATCCCTCGCTTTTCTCTTCGGATTTTGGGGACGAAATCCCTTAAAGAGGGTTAGATTGTAAGGACCCTGACCTGCGTTTAGGGCTTGCCCTATTTGTTTTGCTTAACCTTGATGGTTTGAGGCTTGCTAATCACCTTTGAGTGGTGATTAGGGTTTGGTTGTGCTTTGTTGAGGGTTGAGGGTGCTACTTGCAATTAACCCAAGTCTAGGGTTTTGGGAGCAAGTTTGTCACCTTGAGAGGTGTCCTTCTCTCTCTTTACTTCCTCTAGGGTTGAGAAGAAGGCTTGGGATTGTTGTTTGAGTTCTTTGGACCTTTGTTGAGCTTGTTTGGGCCTTGGAGTCCCTTGTTTGGGCTTGCTTGGGCCTTGTGTCGGCCAAGTAGAGCTTGTGTCGGCCTAGAGTGGGCTTGTGTCGCCCATGGTGCTTGGTCCAACCTTGGTCATGTTTGGAGAACACATGGTGCTCATTTTGGACAAGTGTCTTATGGCTTGCAAGAGAGGTGGCTTGAGTTGGTGGACATGTGTCCCTTGGGTGGACGACACCTAGCAAGGGTTCACCTTGGTTTCTCCTCCTTCCTCATCTATATAGGTTGTCCCTTCCTTAGCTTGAGGTCCCTTTAGTTCCTCTTCTCCTTGTGCACGACACACCCTCTCTTCCCCTTGCTTGGTGGCCGACACACCCTTGAAGAAGGAGCTAAGGTGGCCGACACACCCTTGTGTGAGCAGCTTGGAGGCCGACACACCCTTGGAGAAGGAGGTGGTGGCCGATACACACCCTCTTGGAGGAGCTTTGGTGGCCGACAACCTTGGAGATCAAAGTGCATCTTCTTCCTTGGAGCTTAAGGCGGGTTGCATGACTCTAACCCTAAACTACTCTATCCTCTTCTTTCATATGTTGTCTTAATCTTGCCTTTATACGTTAGTAGTTGATCTTTAGTTATCTTGCATGTTGACCGATCCTTGTGTTAGGGTTTAGGAGAGTAACACTCCTTTCTCCCCTTGGTCTAGATGAGTGAGCTTGAGCTCTAATGCCATGAGCAACACCCCTCTTTCCTACCCAATTGAGGTGAGCACATGACTTAGTGACTTGAGCAAGACTCTCCTCTCACCTTGGGCAAGATGGTGAGCTCGTTTAGATGGCTTGAACCTTAGTTGAGATGTGTGGGGAGGTGCTGCCCGATAGCCCTTACCCTAGTTCTCTCTTGCACGGTTTGAGTGAGTCAAGTTTTCCTTCTGCTCGCCCAGTGAAGCTCAGTGCTCACTCGCCCGATATAACTCTGTTCTGCTCACTCGGTTTTCCCTTGCTCACCTGCACGCGTGTCGCCCAACACCCTGGCTTTGCTCGCCCGATACTTCTTTGGCTCGCCCGAAAGGCCTTGCTCACACGACTTTTCCTTTGGCTCGCCCAGTAGCTTAGCTCGCCCGATAGCTCAGTGTGCTGCTCACCCGGTTTCCCCCTGACACGCCCTGCTCGCGTGATTTTACCCTGCTAGCCCAGCCTAGCTTGTGTCGCCCGACACACGAGTTGCTCACCCGACATATGAATGGCTCGCCCGATAGAGGAGCCTTGCACGGCTCGCCCGACACACTACCTTAACACCTGAGATCTGCTCGCACGCCCGATAACCTTGAGATGTTGGAGCTGCACGCTCGACAGGGCTGCACGCTTACCCGCTTTTTAGGGTTGTGCTCTGCCCGCTTGCTAGGGCTGCATGCCCGATAGTATTAGATGAGTAGGGGGCTCTACCCGAGATGGCTTTAGTGAGGGTTCATGGTGTCTCTTGTGAGGGCACGACCTGTTATGATGCTCTTATGACGATTCTTTGCTTGATAATGAGATCTATGTTCTTGTGGCTAAAGTACATGCGTATGTATGTAACTACTCTATTCCCTTTAATGTCAAATATGATCTTGAGCATACATTAGGGTTGATTGATAGTGTTCTTACATGTGTAACATTAAGATGAGGCATGGATATGATTATTGTTGTCATGTTGTGCTGACAATACACTTAACCCTAATTGTCACACTATGGTATTAATTGTAGTCTCTTGATTATTCATCTGGTTATTGAATTATGCTAACCATGCAGGTAATGCTTAGCCCAATGAAAGGCTATGAGAATTGGGTAAATGAACACTGTGATGACAGGTGCGTGATGTTCCATGATGATGGTGAAAGCCTTGAGAGGCTAGGGTACTATGTGATGAGGGATTGAGATCCCATGGTTGTGTGATGATCCTTGAGATGGATCTGGATGGTTGGCAAGAGGCCAAATGATAACATGTGATGTGAGATCCTTGTGATGGATCAGTGTGATGTAAATTGTAGAAAATGCATAATGTTGAGTTTATGTTGTTTTCCTTCTATTATATCTTGCATGTTATACAACTTGGTTGAATCTTGCAATCCATCTAAAAGATACTAAGTAATCACAGTGTATAATGTAGCTTGCCCTGGCCATAGATTCATCACCAGTCAGGATAGGGTGATGATGAAATAGGTTCTCCTGCGGGTTAACCCGGAGCGCATATTTTTGAATATGCGAGGTTTCTCCTAGCCTAAAATAGAGGGGTGAAACGAGTGCAACTGCGGTTGCAGACTCGTATGTGTGACGAGCATGGTGAACATGGCCCATGGCTCCAGATATGTGATATGTTGAGCATGAATGCGTTCATGGCTCCGAGCACGGTGTTTAGACACATGGCTCAGTTTCTAGTGCCGTGACCTGTAGCGAGGCAGACTAGGCAGCGGGTAGCCTGTGGAGCTGACCCTGTGGCTTATGACCACTTCAAGCACGAGACTGCGGTCCTGCTTTGTGTTCTCATGTACTGACCATGAGGCGGAGAAGGTCTTGGATTCCGACTCTTCCATTGACCTTGTATGGCACCGGCTATGGGCTTCGTAGCCGAAGGTTGGATTTGAACGGTACGGTTCATTTCCTCAGGGCATAATAAAATGTAATACAGCCGTTTAGTATGTATTGATAAGACAAATACGAAACATTGGTTGAGGCCTTGTTTGTGTAGTTAACTTTAATTATATTGTAGTTGTTTATTACTCTTTTGTGGTGAGTCTCATATAATCTATCTTGTCAATCATGTTCCCTTGGGAAATATAGTGGTTATATGCCCTTTTGATACAGCTGGTAAGTCTGAGGATGGCTTGTTACTTATAACTGTTCTTGTTATATTCTTTATTAATAATCTGCTGAGATAAGCTTTATCTTATCTGAGGTTTTGTAGTTTTGGCACAGAGTTATGCCTCCCACTGGGACAATGTTCAAATTGTCTCACTCCGCTGGTTTTCACCCTTTTTAGGTGGTCGAGCTTGTCGTGGTGGTGGTCGCAGAGTTGCGGTCGAGCAGCGAGAAGATCTGTAGAAGGCAAGCTTTGGAGATGCTGCTGTTTTGATGTTTTGGTGTAGAGTCTAGAGTCATCCCTGTACTCTCAGGTCCTTGGTGGTATTTTGATGTTGTTTTACGATGCACGACCGATGTCGTTTGTATATCCTGCTGTTGACCAGATATGGGCCTTTATATGTATGAACAGGTGGTGAACTCATGGTTATGACAGGACAGCTGTTGCTCTAAGCTGTGGACATGTATCCAGGCTTGTATGGATATATATGTAACATGTTTTCTTGCAGGATATGGACTGGAATGTAATATGTTTCTCAGTTTATCAATTTTCCGCAATCGGTTTTAATTAACCCGTGTTTTTGATTAACTGTGGTTATGGTGATTTCCGCACATTTTCGCGTAACACCTCGTTATCTGTGTGATAATGGGATGTGTTGCCACAGTCTTCATTAAGAAACTCTGATCTCATCCTCAGGGTGATCAAACTCAACCTTGGTTAACTTGCAAATTCCACATAGCTTCTTCTAAAGACATCCTTATTCCTCTTACTGTTTGTAAACTATCCATGTATCATTCACTCCACCAGGGAATGTTATCATCTCTATCATCATTCTTTGTAGCAACGTTCCAACTCACATCATCTTTTATCCTTAGTGTATGGCATGTGTACGGTCCTATCTCTCACTCCCATAATAAGAGGAAATAAGCATTTGACTGTAGTCTAAATACAGAGTTTTTCCTGTTCCAAGAATAGAGATGGTACAACCCACCTTGCCAGTACACTTTCAAATCTAAGTTGAAACGTGCCACATATGTCTCTACATCACAACCATCATGATATCAAAATTACTTCCATGGAAAACTGGTTTCGAACTTACTTGGTCCAAGCACAATCCTTAGTCATCTCCTCTAGGTCTATAGGGTGCCGGCACTTTTGGGGTCATCCCTTTTCCCTTATGCATCCAGAGAGTGCCCTACTCATCTGCCCTTTGGGTCCCATGAGTCCATGAAGGTGATCAATCTCCTAACCCATGGCCCTCAGACAATGATAGTTGTTACCTCCCGACCCTATGGTCATGTGCAACTAGGGAATTAGGCAACTCCTTCTTCCATCGGTCTTATCCCTACCTGACCCTAGGATAGACTTAGGATTCTATTATTGTACATGTCCAACACAGAACCTTACCCAAACATTCATCATCTCTCTTCTTGCATTCATGGGCTGACTTTCATCCTTTCATAAGGGTCATGGCGACCTGCCTACCTTGGTCGAGCCCCATACCAGTTACCTCCATGGTAACACATCCACATGCACATAGAGATGGTTATCTATGGGTCTATAGGTTCATTCTCATGCCATGTACTCTTCACTTAGCTTCTCAAGATCCTACGAAACCTCCCTTAGGTTACCTCAAAACCAACCAAACTAGTAAACTCCCTACCAAAGGGTCACTCTCCCAGGATGGGAGGAAACTACACCTTTATAACAAAGGTCACAAGCATCCTTAGGGTTTACATCCATATGAGCATGCTTAAACCAACAACTACTAAGGCACAAGCGTACCTACAAAACCATGCCAGGTCGTACTTGTTCTCATCCTCAACATTACATCAACTTAGTTGTGAGGGGTTCATCAAACATACCCTTAACGTAAGGGATTTCCTTTACCTCTACACATGAGGAGTACCATGCTCAAAACTATAGACTCAAATCTCATCATGAGCATCGGATACACCGCTTCCTCTCTTAGGCCTAGGAACCCTAGGTTCACTTTTGGGTATCCAACTACATGCTCAACCTTTTAACCATGAATCAAGCATGTCCAAGGTATGTCATGTACTTCCATGATCTTTCTACTCGAGCAACACTTCGGAGTTGAGTCCTCTTCCAGGGCAACCAACTAGGTATAAAGCCTCACAACTGGTTACTTAAACCTCCTCAGGGTCTAAAGCACTCTTTATCTCATACAGCAGGTAACCACTTATACCATGGGTACTAGAAGCATCATCCTCTTTCTAGGGTTTGGTTCCTCTAAAGGCAACCAAGATATCATCACCCTCCCGGAATCAAGCATAAGGCAACCACTATCGTCCACGTAGGTCGCATCATCCTCAACTCCCCACTATTCCTCAAGTTTCAGGGTTTTAGACTTCCAACCTCCTTGTTGGGGTCCTGCTTCTTCTCTCTAGAGCTAAAACCACCTCCAACCATACCTACTAGAGGTCCCTTCTCCATGAAGGCTCATGCTCTCAAGCAAACCCCTATGTGGTTGAAGCCTATGCTCAACTCATGTTTGGCTCAAGATTATTCATATCTCTTTATGCTTATCTCATAAGCCATCCATCATGCCCTTCTGGCCAGGATTTCAACCTACTACCGTACCACTGACGTACTTTGGGTGCATGCTATACCCTACTTGCACAAGCCCATAGGGTAACTATAGGTTCTCCTCTGACCTCATCCATGAAGGAGCTATCCTTCGCTATGGCATGCACGACCCTCTCCAGGGTTGGGTCGCCAAAGGTACTAGGTCATCTACCCTCTCATGGCTCGTGTGGCAAACCAAAGGCATATCTATCCAAACACCCAGTCTACCATGACATCTAACTCATCATGTCATCTCTCTCTCTCTAACCTTCACTTAGGGTTAGGGTTAACATCATCCTCAAAGGATGTGCTAGGTCTCTACTTTAATGGAGATCTCTACCTCCAAGACTCTCTTTCTCTACTCATCCTCCTGGCAAGAAGGTCTAGCCTCAGGTCTCTCCTGAGGGAAATGACAACTTATGTCATACGACCTAAGCATGTATCTATTCTTTAGTTTGCGCTTAATCTATTAAGCTTATGTCCATGACATCTTATTTACATGTTTTTCATTAATTTGGTGGAGGATCCCTTAATCCTTATCAACCTTACCCATACCTCAAGAGGGCGAGGAGAAGAGAGGAAACCCTAATCCTTAAGGTCCTTAACAGAATTTGAATTGAGAAGGGATGAACAAGATGAGAGGGTCCTAAAGGTATCTTATTTCGATTCATACCCTAAGACTTTGGCCAGGCAGTCACACGGATCTGGGAGTCCTTGTATTCCGACTAGCAGTGCGGAGGAAAATATTTCCAGCCCCTGATCGTGATCCTTTTCTAGACACCTCTGTCTTTCGGATAATCCTCTAATAACTCCCTTGGGTTCTACAAAATTTATAAAATTTAATAATTATTAAAGATTACTTGAGGAACCTATGCTCTAATACCAATTGTAATGACCCCGCCTCCCGGTAACCCCCAATTAAGGGAGACCAAAAGTTCGGTGCCGTTATCCAATTAACAGGATCAAAGGTTCGACAAATAATCAATAACAATTATGAAATTCTACCAACTAACTGGAATTTGGTATAAAATTAAAACTTTGCTTACCTTTGAAAACTTGGAAATCTATCTATCCATAGCTTGACTTATTCTATCTAATCCTCCTTGCACTTTATTTATTATTTCCATGATGTGTCACTTTACTGTTTGTTCTTTCAATGGTTGTTCCTAAAACACCGACAAACAAAACTTCGGTCAGTATATCAAAATATACTGGTATGTGGGAACAATTGAAATCTTACAAATATGGCTAACAATTTAATAATCACAATCAAATTAATTAACAAGCCAATTTACACTTTTTCAGTATGACATTCTCCACTGCTTTTGCCCTAACCCTGGCATACCCACCTTAGGGTGCCCTTTGTCAATAACTTAAGGCCACCTTCTCAATCCCGAGCTTGGTGCCTGTGGGTTATGGGACCACTAGTCATGCAATATCATAGGCCACCTTCTCATTCCTGAGCTTGGTGCCTGGGGTCACCACTCAAGGTGTCCATTGGTCTACCCATCTGGGCCTGACCTTTGTCATCATCCATCAGGGTGGCATGTAGGTGCGAGAATACATACTTCTATTTTTTTTAATGTGATAATCATAGTGGCTTTATGATTTGCAAGTATGAACATCCAAACAGATAACTTGCATTCAATGCGATTAATCATCCGGAAAATCCTCAGGAAACTAAGGCGGTTATCCATAATTAACCACATACCTGATCTAGAGCAACTTGATTGTCCAAGCAATAAGGATAAAGAATCAATCAACAAGCAATCAACAATATCCTAAAATTAATGCATACGATCCAAGTGTTATAGTTTATCCATAAAATTCTAAAGCTAGACTTGGATTCCACCTTAGGCTTTCTAGACCACATTAGGGTTTTATTAGGGTTTTTTCCTCCATAATGCTTTTATCATATTAAATGCTTCCTTCGTTCATAAACCCTAATTTCAACATCCTAAGCCCAATTAAAGTCGATTATTTCTCTTTGATACCAAAACTACCTTCTTTATCCTTTTAAGTTATTTCAAGGTCATTATACACATTTATCATCAATTCATTGTCCATTATGATCCAAAACACATAAGAACTCGATTTGCCATTAATTCCACCTTTTATTCATGAGAAAACCCTAATTTCTATATTAAGGTTATTTATCCACAAATTAGGGACTTTAATGCTCGAAATAACATATTCAAACTTTAATCATGAAATTAATCAATTAAAGCCATTAATAGTCAAATTAATCAACATTAGGGTTTCAAGGCCCATTAACGTATATCCATTTATATAAAACTCCAAATTAACTAATTATATGCAAAGTTCATCCTTTTTCTTCCTAATGTTCCTTTTTATCATTAACAGGATAATATCCACTTTAATAAGCTATTAAACCCTACTAACCACTTTAATCATATCAAATAGGGTTTCTTTAAACATTAAAGTACTAAAGTTGACAACTTCTATAAATTTTCCAATTGCAAGACAAATCATGATTCCATTATATTTTTAATGGATTCCTCGTATTTTTCTGAGCAAGTTTCATATTTTGTATGTTCCCATCAGAGCTACCAATATTTAGATACAAATTTTACAATAAAACACTTACTTTGGCCAATAGCAAGCTGCCACGTGACTCCTTCCATGCAACATACTCGCCTAGTTTGGAAACATAACCAAACATCTATTTTACCCTTGTGTAAGTGATCGGCGATGAACTGCGTGGAGGGTTAAAGTCATCAACAACCCCCCAGTTCATCACCTTCCTCGCGAACCCTGCTGTCTGCCGACCAGGTTCGATTGCGGGGAGGTTTGTCTCCCCTCCCAGGGTCCGGCGGCTGCCGCCCTTCATCGACCGGCTTCGTCTTTCCCTGCCGCACCTAGAGTGCCGCCCATTAGCGGTGGAGGTGGCCAGAGTCGGCCAGCAATGACGTCCCAAGCAGCGAACTTTGCAGGTCTGCCATGGCTTCGAGCGAGGTTGGGAGCAAAGGGAAAGGAAGCCAACCATCCCAGATTTTTGGGGTAGCTTCGTGCCCCCACCGAGGTCGCACCACAACTATCTGTTGTCCCTGAGATAGCCCTAGCTTCCTTCGTTAGGGTTAGGACAAAGAATAAGAAGAAGGAGACGAAGAAGAGATAGATGCCTGCGTGGAATTCCCTCTAACTCAACTCTGAACTCTACCCCTTAAATAGGGGAGGGTCAACGAAGCCCTGGGGAGGCTTGCCCACAACAAAACGAAGTCCTTCCTTTAAAAAGAATCACATTTCTACAAGGAGAAGTATTCTTCTCTCTCTCTCTCAACTTTGGATATTCCTTATTACCTTGGATATTTAGGAATACGAAAAACCTCTCCCTTACTTTCTTTATTCCTGCCTTTTAATCCATTGGCTTTGAAATTACATTTTCCTTAAGTAGGAAATACTTTCTTCTTAACAAAACCACATAATTCATTAATTATGTATTCCTATTATCCTTTTATTTTGCAATCATGGTATTTCCTCTTTCCTATTTCTTCATTGGGACTCCTTGGATCCCAAGAAACTCTAATAATTCGAAATTTCTTTTTAAGGAATACTCATTATCCTTAAATGCATCAATATGCATTATTTCACATTATCTTTCTTATTTCTTCATTAAAATATATCTTTTTGAGGTTTTCTCTTTATTTCTCTTTTATTTTACTCATTGGTATTCCTTTTCTTATTAGGAATCCTTGGGATACGAAATTCCACCAAGGATAACTCAATTATACTTCTTTTCACTTATTTCCACATTTCATCAATATTTTCAATTTCTTTCTTAATAAAGAAATACTTAATTGATCTTTTCTTTTCTTATTGCACTCTTTATGCAACTTTGGACTCCTTGGAACCCAAGGAACCCAAGAGGCATGGAATCCATTCTTGGATTACATTCCTTTGCCTTCTAGAGGTTTCCACCTCATCTCTCTTCAACAACTCAATTATTCATTAATTAATTGAATTTCCTTGTTATTGGGCCCAATAGCCAATAAAGCCCACAAATCAAACAACAAGGCTATTTTAAACAAAATCCATTTATTCACAAAAAATTATATCATTATTTGTTCAAATATCTTTAATATGAGAAATTACATTTCTCACCAAAGGAACCCAAAATTTGGGGTTGTAATAGGGATCATAGTAATGTTCCAAGTAGAGCCTCCGACATAGCGTCAACATCGGTGACTGGATCTCACAGACTTTTTCTACCCAGGACCTATTATCAATGTAGACAACCAGGACATCTGGCAAAGGATTGTCCAGACAGGAATTCGAGGATGACTCAACCTCAGGGGCAGAGTCAATATGGCTCACAAAGGAGGCAATTTTCTAGTAACAATAGAGGACGTGGACAGACGTCCCAGATAGGTCAGATAAAATAGTTTTGTTTTGATACTTCATTTCATGATTCTATGTGATAAAGATATGAAAGTAGTTGTTTTTAAACTTCCTTTGACTAGTCCTATAAGGACACAAGGAAGATGAGAATCTACATTTTACTCAGTGCTCTTTAAAATGCTTTATGATTTCTCTTATCTTTGTGATACAAGATGAAATATAGAAGTGATGCCTGGAGAGAATCTAGGAATGGAAAATTCTGTGTGTATAATGATATAAAAAGTGAGAATATGATAGTAAATAAAGTGCATACTACCTAATCTCAATACTTGTATACCCTGGACAGGTATATGATTATTGTAGATTAAGCAAGTATGAAACTCTTAAATTGTCATCTTTTTTATTACTTTGATCAAGTAGTCATTCTGAAACAATTTAGAGAGTATAATGAAATTAAATAGGAAGAGATAAGTGAAATTTTTCCAAACAAATTACTTAGTGAACATACTCAGTGAACTTGCTCAGTGGATATTTCAAAACAAATTACTTAGTGAACATACTCAGTGAACTTGCTCAGTGGATATTTTCAAAACAAATTACTTAGTGAACATACTCAGTGAACATGCTCAGTGGATATTTTCAAAACAAATTACTTAGTGAACATACTCACTGAACTTGCTCAGTGGATATTTTCAAAACAAATTACTTAGTGAACATACTCACTGAACTTGCTCAGTGGATATTTTCAAAACAAATTACTTAGTGAACATACTCAGTGAACTTGCTCAGTGGATATTTTCAAAACAAATTACTTAGTGAACATACTCAGTGAACTTGCTCAGTGGATATTTTCAAAACAAATTACTTAGTGAACATACTCAGTGAACTTGCTCAGTGGATATTTTCAAAACAAATTACTTAGTGAACATACTCAGTGAACTTCCTCAGTAGATATTTTCAAAACAAATTGCTTAGTGAACATACTCAGTGAACTTGCTCAATGGATATTTTCAAAACAAATTACTTAGTGAACATACTCAGTGAACTTGCTCAGTGGATATATTCAAAACAAAGTACTTAGTGAACTTTTTCAGTGAACTTTTCCAAACAAATAAAGGATTTCTGAATGAATTATCTCTGTTAGATATATATGTTTCTCTTTTGTTAAATATTCTTGGATGATGATAAAAGTATGTTCTTTTATGCTTCTTCCTTTCAATAATATGGACATCACATGTTAGGGGTTTATGCTCTGCATAAACATAAACAGTGATAAGGAGGAATTAATGAAAGGAACTTGTGTGAATTACAGATCCATGGTATCTCCATAACATTAAGATGATATGTGGAGACTTGAGGGCATGATTAATGAATAATCTATCCCTCCTTTTTCCTGGGATTTCGGGGACGAAATCCTTATTAGGGGTTTATAATTTGTAACATCCCTAACATGGGTTATGTGTTAACCCTAGATGTTTTGCTTAATAAGGTTGAGTAGATGCTTAATATTATCTTGGAAAAGTAATTAGGGCTCATGAAAAACTTATGTTTCAATTTTAGTCCTGTTTGAACAATGTTGGAGCATTGTTTGCTTATTTTGGACTAAAGTGCAAATTACCCAAAACTTAGGGTTCAATATGCAAATTACCACATCAATAAGGTCCCTAATGTTTCTTGGCATAATGTACAGCAAAAGAAATGAGAGGGGCGCCTCATTTGAATTAAGTTGGAGGAGAGAGAATCTTGATATTAAAATAATCAAGATTTAATCCTAAGTGAAACCCTAATTCAATTTAGGGCAAAAATGAATGTATTAATTAAAGGGCCTTCAACTAAATTTAAAATGGTTGGATTCAGATGTGTGTGGATGAGCTTAAAGCCTTGCAAAGTCACGAGCATATCCTAAGGAGGTGAAATTCCACTCACCATTATTATAAGAAAAAGAATTTCCACTCAAATATGGATATTCTTATTATAAGGGTTAAGGTGCTTGATTTCTTTTCCCTTAATTCATGGATAATGGAAGGGAGATCGGTGGGTATATAGATTCCCTTTCATGCAAGAAACCAAGGGGGAATTGGTGGCAACAATTTTGGAATAAATAGACTTTTATAAAAGATTTTCTCTCTCATCAATTTTCTTATAAAAGTACCTTTTCCAAGCCAAAACAAAGGACTTTTCGGATTTATTTCTTTTCCCTTGCTTGGAAAAAGACCAAGGAGCTGTGGAGGAGCAGGAGGACGACCCCCAACCTGTTGGTAAGGTTCTTGACCTCCTTTCACCATGAATCCATGGTGAAAATCGAAAATCAATGTATGAATTCTTCATAACTCGATCCCCTCTTCAATTCTAACCAATTCTTTTCACTCAAAGATTGAGGACGACCCTTGGAATAGTGAAAGGAGTTTCATCCACCATTGTTTCCATGAGATTGGAGATTTAGAGCTCAATTGGAGGCGGGTTTTATAACTTGAACCCTTAATTTTATTATTGCAATCAATTCCTTATCAATTGGTGATCATTTCTGCATTTTTGAAATTAAGTTTGGTTGATTGATGCAATCTCCATGGAAATCACAGTAGATTTCGTGAGTTTAGAGCTTGATTATTATGGCATAATCATAAGCACACACCACCCCAAATATCTAGGGTAAACAGTTTCAATGTTGAGACCAAACGGTTTCACCAAACCGTTTGCTGACCAAACGGTCTGCAAACCGTTTGGTGGTTTGGGTTCCAAGACCGTTTGGGATGGTTGACCGTTTGAAATGGTTGACCATTTTAAGATATGTGCTGTGGTTCTTGGATCTTGATCCAATGGTTTCAAATGGTTGATCTTGAAGGTTTCAATTGTAAATGATTCTTTAATTGCAAATCCTAATCGGCTAAGTGCTGATTTTGAAATTGATTGAGATGATGTTTTGGGTTGATTGACCCAAACTGTAACATCCCTGACCTGGGTTATGAGTTAACCCTAGATGTTTTGCTTAATAAGGTTGAGTAGATTATTAATCTTATCTTGGGAAAAGTAATTAGGGCTCATGAGAAACTTATGTTTCAATTTTGGTCCTGTTTGAACAATGTTGAAGCAATATTTGCTTATTTTGGAATAAAGTGCAAATTACCCAAGTTGAGGGGTTAAACTGCAAATGTTACATGATAAGATGTTCCTCTGATGTTTATACATCATATGAATGAATACGATGTAGTGGTAAGGTTTCTACAAGCTTGGGCACCAAGATTAAGCTTGTAAAGCAGTGTTGTGCATTAAAACCTAGTTTTGGTGAAAAGTGCAATTTACCCAAGACCTAGGGTTCAATATGCAAATTACCACTTCAATAAGGTCCCTAATGTTTCTTGTAAACATGTAGAGCAAATAAAATGAGATGGGTGCCTCATTTGAATTAAGTTGGAGGAGAGAGAATCTTGATATTAAAATAATCAAGATTAATGCCTAATTGAAACCCTAATTTGATTTAGGGCAAAAATGAATAAAAATAATTGAAGGGCTTTCAACCAAAATGTTTTGGGTTGATTTTGAATAATTATGAACGTTCCTTTGCCAAGATAAGGAACGAAAATATTCTAAGTAGGTGAAATTCCACTCACCTTATTATAAGAAAAAGAAAACCCACTCACATATGGATATTAATATAATAAGCATTAAGGTGCTTAATTTGCTTTTCTTTAAATTAAGGATAATGAAGGAGAATTAAAGGAAAAGGAAGGTGCCTCGTCATTAAGGGATTTGAGGGGGAAGAGGCGGCCATATTTTTGGAATTTAATGCATTTTAATAATGCATTTTCTCTCTCATCAATTTCCTTATAAAAGTGCCTTTTTCAAGCCAAATGAAAGGCTATTTCGGATTTTCTTCTTTCCCTTGCTTGAAAAACCGACCAAGGAGCTAGGGAGGAGCAGGGAGCACGTCCCCAACCTGTGGGTGAGCCCTTGACCTTCGTTCTCCTTGATTTCATGGTGGAAATCGAAAATAAATTATGGATTCCTTCTTATTTCGATCTCCTCTTCAACCCTAGCCAACTTTTGCAATCAAAAGCTTGAGGACGAGCCTAGGGGGAGTTGCAAGAGCTTCATACACCATTAATGGCGTGAGCTTGGAGCTTTGGAGCTCAATTGGAGGCGGGTTTTATAACTCAAACCCTTAAACATTTCTATTGCATCAATTCTCTATGCTTTGTTGATTGATTTCTTCAATTTGATACACTCTTGTTTCTTTGCTGCAATTTCCATCAAGAACGGTTTCTGTTCTTGGTTGTTCGAAGGAAGGGGATGATGACATCATCCTAGATGCTTATCCAAAGAAAATTACCAAGCAAAACCGTTTTTATAGCTACTCCAAATCGTTTTAATTTGATTGGCTATGCGGTTTCAGCAAACCGTTTAAGGGCAAACGGTTTGAGACCGTTTGGGAGCAAACGGTCTCAAGACCGTTTGAGATGGTTGACCAAGCGTTGAACGTTTGGGAATTTTTTTCCTAATTATGTAGGCTGATAACCCTCCAAATTTGAGGGATTAACTCCAAAGGAATCGTGACTTGAAGCCTAATCAATTAGGGAAACCTAATTGGATTAAGTGCTGATTTTCAATCTGATTTAATTGAACGTTTTGGGAAAACGGTCTCAAGACCGTTTGAGTGCGTTGACCAAGCATTGACCGTTTGGGATTACTGTTCCTAATGATGTAGGTTAATGACCCTCCAAATTTGAGGGGTTAACTCAAAAGGGATCATGAGTTGAAGGCTAATCAATTAGGCAAACCCTAATTGAAAATAGTGCTGAAATTCCAACGAGTTAAGTTGAGATTTTGGGTTGATTAGCCCAAACGGTCTCAAGACCGTTTGGGGATCATCCAAACGGTCTCAAGACCGTTTGGGGATCACCCCAAGACCGTTTGGAGGTCTGGGGTCAAGTATAGTTGACCAATTGAAGGTCCAAAGGTACCAAATCATACTGCAACTAAATGCTGATTTGTTGATCAACTCGATAGACCAATCCATGATGATTTTTCACTAAAATCCAAAGGTTGGATGGGCAAACGGTCTCAAGACCGTTTGGAGCTCATCCAAACGGTCTCAAGACCGTTTGGTGGTCACCCAAGACCGTTTGGAGGTCTAGGGTTGAGTATGGTTAGGTGTTTGAAGGTCTAAAGGTACTAAGCTGATATACAATGCAATGCTGATTTGGTGATCAATCCAATGAACCAAACCCTAATTAGATTGCTTGGATTTGAGTGATATGATGGGCAAACGGTCTCAAGACCGTTTGGAGGTCATCCAAACGACCTCAAGACCGTTTGGTGGTCACCCAAGACCGTTTGGAGGTCTAGGGTTGAGTATAGTTCAGTGGTTGAAGGTCTAAAGATATCAAGTTGATCTGCAATAGATTGCTGATTTGGTGAGCACTTCAATGAACCAAACCCTAATTAGATTGCTTGGATTTGAGTGATATGATGGGCAAACGGTCTCAAGACCGTTTGGAGGTCATCCAAACGACCTCAAGACCGTTTGGTGGTCACCCAAGACCGTTTGGAGGTCTAGGGTTGAGTATAGTTCAGTGGTTGAAGGTCTAAAGATATCAAGTTGATCTGCAATAGATTGCTGATTTGGTGAGCACTTCAATGAACCAAACCCTAATTATATTTCTTGGATTTGAGTGATATGATGGGAAAACGGTCTCAAGACCGTTTGGAGGTCATCCAAACAACCTCAAGACCGTTTGGTGGTCACCCAAGACCGTTTGGAGGTCTAGGGTTGAGTATAGTTCAGTGGTTGAAGGTCTAAAGATATCAAGTTGATCTGCAATAGATTGCTGATTTGGTGAGCACTTCAATGAACCAAACCCTAATTAGATTGCTTGGATTTGAGTGATATGATGGGCAAACGGTCTCAAGACCGTTTGGAGGTCATCCAAATGACCTCAAGACCGTTTGGGGTCAGGTCATTCCCCATTTGAATGGTGGTTCAATAGTTATGAAGTAACTAGTTACACATTGATGAATATTGAAGGTTCATTGATTCTAAACCCTAATTCAATTGATTCCAACCCCAATTGATGATTAATTGAGGGTCAATCGAGGGTCAAATCAGTTGAAGGTTGAGCTATTAAACTCAATTGAAGTATGAGGGTAGGTCCAATTGATGATTGGTTCCATGAATCCAATGATTGAAGGAATCAACATTGGAAACCCTAATTCATTTGGATACCTTATTTAATGGAGGTCCAATGTAATTCAATGTTTGAGAATTAAGATTATGAATGTTCTATTGATCCAATGATGATTAGTAATGGTAATAAATGAAGGTACAAAGGTTGAAACCCTAATAGTACCTAAGTGATTAAGTGCCAATTAAGGGATGAATCCCTAATTGCTTATAGGACCAATGACTTGATACACTATGTTAATCATAGTTGTATGTACTCGACTGAAGAGTTGATATGACCTAATCAAGTTAAGAAGCTGATAGCATGAATCCATACATGAATATGAATCGTGTAGTGTATAAGGGTTATGATCCTTAATCAAAGAGATCATGAAACCCTAAACATGAACATAAACCCTAATTGACAGGGTTATTGAATTCAACCCTAGTTGAGGGTGATTCCATGTGAAACCCTAGTTGAGGGTGATTCCATGTGAAACCCTAGTTGAGGGTGATTCAATGTGAAACCCTAGTTGAGGGTGATTCCAAGTGAAACCCTAATTGAGGGTGCATCCATGTGGAACCCTAATTGTGGGTGATTTCATGAGAAACCCTAATTGGGAATGCATCCCTAATTGCTTATAGGACCAATGACTTGGTACCCTATGTTAATCATAGTTGTATGCATATGATTGAAGGGTTAATGTGACCTAATCAAGTTGAAAGGATCAAATAATAGAATTCATATATATAAATATGATTCATGTGATGAAAATCCTAATCCTAGTAAAGGATTAAGGGTAATACTGATACATGAGATTTGTGATGGAAATCCTAATCTTGGTAAAGGATTAAGGGTAATACTGATACATGAGATGTGTGATGGAAATCCTAATCCTGGTAAAGGATTAAGGGTAATACCCTTGAATTATTAATATATTGTTTTTGCATGGTGATGATAGATAATTGATGTGCTGCTATCATATGTGCTAACCATGCAGGTATCATGAGATGATGAGCATAGCCAGGTATGAGCTATGATGTGTTATTAGTTTGAATTTGTTTATTGGGCCTTGTGTGCCATAATATACCTTGTGCCTGGTAAGAGGTAGCAAGAGAGTTGATGGGCCTCAAGTGCCATGATGGATGCTTGTATAACAAGTATCATGCTTATCTTGGTCAGATGACCTAAAGGTGTTAATTGCTGGAGAATGTGGTAACAATGCTCAGGTGATGAGCTAAGGGTTTAATTACCCAGAATCACATGTTAGTGCATTGAAATTGTGAAGGGATGAGAATTCCCAGTGTTGAAATAAGGGATTGAGATCCCAACACCTTGTGAAAAGAGTGTGGCTACGGGCCATGACTCCACAACGATAATGCCAAGCTTTAGTTATATGATCTAAGCCTGAAGAACGTTAATGCAGTGATAATGATTCTGTAGTTTGAATAGATGTTATACATGTTCTTCATATTCCTTAAAGGATAAATGATATGTTGATTCTATTTTAACTGTAATGCTTCTGACATAGAATGATGTTCTAAACTGTTAGACATTTACCTGTTGTCAATTAAATATGATTTCTCTGTTCATATTTATCTTCTTAAGTTATAATAACAATGTTTCTGGCGGAGAGTTATATCTCTCGCTGGGGCAATTTTTATAATTGTCTCACCCCCGTGGGAACCACAATTTTAGGTGAACGCAGACGAAGAGACAGGAATCCTTCAGGAGGTGAAGGACAACAACAGCAGCAGTAGGGACAGCAGTGAAGTCTCAGGTGGAGACATTGGCTGTCATGTCATGTTCAGATGTATATAAAGTCCTATGTGTCGTCTCTGTACTCTCAGGTCCTCGGAGTAGTAGTTAGTGATTTCGAGATTTTGGCTTAATGCCTCGAGGGTTTTATACTACCTGTGTATAGTTAAGACAGAGTAGTTAATGTTTGCATTCCTCGAGAAGCAAAAGTACATGAGATGTATATATATGAACCAGGATGTAAAGCTTTACTTTGGTTCTGAATGAAAGGGGTTTTCCTGTGAATGGATCTCTTTGCAAAAAGTTTTAATTTTTAGTGATTTTTGCTAATCCGCTGCTTGATGAACGCTTCCGCATTAGTTAATCTTGTTTTCACGAGACGGTCGTCACACAAACGGTTTCAAAACCATTTGGGGATCACCCAAACGGTCTCAAGACCGTTTGGGGGTCACCCAAGACCATTTGGAGGTCTAGGGTTAAGTATGGCCAAGTGTTTGAAGGTCCAAAGGTACCAAATTGAATTGCAACTAAGTGCTGATTTGATAATCGATCCAATGGTTCAAAACCCTAATTGGATGTCATGAATTTTTATGATGGAATGGGAAAATGGTCTCAAGACAGTTTGGAGATCAACCAAACGGTCTCAAAACCATTTGGTGGTCATCCAAGACTGTTTGAGGTCAGTTCATATCATGTGATGATGATAGTTTCATGATTTCAATTGATTTGATTCCACAATGTCAACCATTGATGGATCCTCAATTTCAAACCCTAAGTGATGGTTTCTTGATTATCAAACCTAGTTCAATTGGGTTCAAAACCCTAAATTGAAGGTCTAATTGAATGGTGATTTAGTGGTCCAATTGATGAATGCTCTAGTGGTTCAATTTATAATTGGTTCATGAATTGAAACATTGAGTCGATTAAGTGTTGAAGTACCTTTTTGGTCCATGCGGTTTTGAGAGGGTTTGGACCAAACGGTCTCAAGACCTTTTGGGTCCAAATGGTCTCAAGACCGTTTGAGTCCAAATGGTCTCAAGACCGTTTGGGTCCAAACGATCTCAAACCATTTGGAGACCCAAAGTGCAAACGGTTTCAATACCTACTTTGTCTAATCGATTTCAAGTACAACTTGTTCAAATGGTTTTCAACCAAATGATGTATGAGAACCAAGATCATTGAGGGTCTAAGTAATTAACTTTGTGAAGATCAACATGGTTAATCCATTTGAATATCTCATGTAATTGAAGGTCCAATATGGTGGACCTATTTAGATACTCAATGCTATGTGTGAAACCCTAATTAGAGTAATGTTATGTATGAAACCCTAATTAAAGCAATGCTATGTGTGAAGCCCTAATCTAGGGCAAAACTGAGTGTTATTATAAATCCAGGGTGATGATGTAACCCTAACTTAGTGTAACAATGAAGGAAACCCTGAGTTAATGGGAATTGTATATCTTAACCCTAATTTGGTATGAGGAAAGAGAAACCCCACTTGGATGTGAATGGTAAAACCTAATCCCTAAAATGGGATAAGGATATATGAAACCCTAATATAGGGTAGTGACATTAATACTAATGTGAAGCCTTAACATTGGGTTATGTGTTGTGAAACCTTAATTTCACATAATACTAGGTGAAACCCTGATATAGAAGGATGTTATGTGAAACTCTAATGAAGAGTGATTCTAGGTGAAATCTATATATGTTTGTGAGATGCTAAGTGAAACTTAAGTTATAATTATGGGAATCCTATTCCTATTGATGGAATGGTGATTAATGTATTGACAAATGAAATACCTAGAGGGGTTGATTATGGATATCCTTATATTAATAGTCCCTGACTAAAGGGCGAGTCCATATCATTAGTAATGGTTGTATTTTCTAAATAGATGAATCATGGCCATTACATTGCATGATGAATGTGATGATCTAGTGCATAAGTATTAGGATGAAAATTACCCTAATACAAGCTAAGTGAATAAACACAAGTAATATGAAGGTGTTGAGGGAAGTGATACATCCGGACATGATAGATATCACATGCAACACCCTAATGCTGAAATATCTTGATGTGGTTTTAAATCCAATACAATTGGAAAAGTGACATACGAAATGTGTCATGTCAATTGTTACATTGAGATGTAATGCACTTTGTTAAGTGTAGGCTAACATGCCTTATGAAAAGGTTAATCCAAAACAATAGACTATGATATAATCATATTCTGATAAAGTTGAGAGAGAAACTCATACTTTGTGTTGATAATACATTCAATGATGAATGATGAGGATATATAAGTATGTTTGAATACTTATGATATCTATTTTTGGTTTCTATCTTTGAGAAGCAATGGAATAAGGGTGATCATTAATAATATGATCTTAAGAACCCAAGTGGTTATTTATGGAAAACCTTAATGAAGGGTGCTGATATAAAAGAGAAACCATGAACCCTAAAGAGGGAATAGTGGTATTACTTAGTGTTGTATGGTGCTGATGTGAAAGAGAAATCATGAACCCTAAAAGGGGATGATACTACTTAGTGTTGTATGATACTGATATGAAAGCATTATAATTGTTATCAAGAATACTAATCATGCAGGAATGATGAGATGAGAAGCATAGCCAGGTATGGGCTATGATGATTTTTTATTGAGAATGTCTTATAGGCTTTATAAGCCTTCATATGCTTTGTGTAGTAAGAATCAATGAGCTGTGTGTATTATGTAAAATACATTGTATAGCAAGAATTATGATGTTTTTGGTCAGATGATCTGAAGGTAAAAAGTTACCTAACAAGTGGTAATAAGTATCCTATGGTGAGTTATGGGTTCAAATACCCAGATGCTATAATCATGATGATGAACTTGTTAAGAATAGGAAATGTACTTGGTGAGTTGAGGGATTCAGATCCCAACACTTTGTGAAAAGAGTATGGCTACATGCCATGACTCCACAATGACAATGCCAGGTAGTATATATATGATCTAAGCCTGAAGATAGTTAATGCTGTGGTAATGATGTTGTAATGAATAAATGTTATACATGTTCTTCATATTCCTTGATGAATAAGTGACATGTGGCTCTTTCAAGTTATAGCTGCAATGTTATAGATAAGAATAACATTCTAATCTGTTAGATATTGAATTAGCTGCTGTTAATCAAATATGATTCCTTTGTGCATATTTATGTTCCTAAGTTGCAATAATAATGTTACTGGCGGAGAGTTATATCTCTTGCTGGGGCAATTTACAATTGTCTCACCCCCGTGGGAACCACATTTTTAGGTGGACGCGGACGAGGAGGCAGGAACCCTTCAGTAGGTGAAGGACAGCAGCAACAACAGCAGGGACAGTAGTGAAGTCTCAGGTGGAGACACTGGATGTTATACCTTACACAGATGTAGATAGAGTCCTATGTGTCGTCTCTATACTCTCAGGTCCTTGGAGTAGTAGTTAATGTTTTTGAGATTTTGGCTCAGTGCCTCGAGAATTTATACTACCTGTGTTTAGCTTGACATGATAGTTAATGCTTGTAATTCACAGGAAGAGATGATACAAAATATGTACTTTTGAAAAACAGAATGTAAATGTGTTACTTTTGTTCTATGTGAGAAAGTTTTTACTTGATGGACCTCTTGATAAAAAGGTTTTAATTTTTAGTGATTTTTGGTAATCCGTTGCTTAGTGAACGCTTCTGCATTAGTTAATCTTGTTTTCATGAGTTGTATGCCACAATAGTCATACATGCATATCTAGTGGGAATCACCCTCCCTGTTAAGCACTCGGGGTGGAGAGGCCTCATCACAGCTTTTCTTGTCATTCCCCTTCTGTAGGTGGTTCCCTCTGGTTGCTTTCCCACCCATTTCAACCTATCCTCTTCTAGCTTGGACATAACATCCACTAGTTCATCTTCCATCTCCTCGCTTTCAGTATCATCTTTCTCATATTCAGCATAAGTGTGTGACCCTAAACTTGTGTCTAAGTTCAAGGGCACCCTCTCAAAGCTTACACTAGGTCAAGCAGATGAAGTGGAATGTCTTGTCAGAGTTGGTCATGGTGGTAACCATAAGGAAGATGCATCATTTGTTTTCTTAGCCCTCCTCTCACGAGCCGACACATTAACATTAAGTGAGTCCACTATATTCTCTAGCTCTTCTTCTTCTTCTTCCTCCTCCTCTTCGGGGTTTTTGTAGCTTGGATCCGAAGTGTGGCCTCCGGAGGAGGATCGGTGTTGGGAGGTGCTCATCGATGCCGACCATTAGAGGGATCGCAAAATTAAATTTGACGGTGACGAGGCACTACCAGGCTACTATGACAAATTGGAGGCCCAATTGGAGCGGCTTTTGCCTTCGGTGAGGATGTCCATCGTCTTCTCTACCCCATATCTGATTACCTTGCCAGTGCTCTTCTTCTTGCAAGGATCTTTGGTGAAAAAAGAACAAGAACAACACCAAACGTGCTTCTGGGCTGTAGGGGCAGATTCTTCTTGGAGATGGAGAAATATATGGTGATAGAGGGTGGAAAACAAAGCTTGAGGTTAGGGAAGATGATTGGGGACCAAGGGGAACTTAAATCCAGAGTTTCAAAGCAAGAGGATTTGATTTAGGGGTGAAGGAGGCTAGCCCTAGTCGCTAGTCTGTGACGAACGACCATCCTCTATCGCAAAAATGAGTTTTGGGTCGTGCTGGCTCGGGTGGAATCAGGCAACTTAAGCGTTGGACCTGAGTAGTACGGGCGTTTTGGCCAGCATGGCCGTTCTAGTGGGATGCCAGCATGGACGTTCTAGCCAGCACGGTCATAATGCCCGTGTCCAAAACTCGAGTTTTCCCTGTCAAAATTCAACTTAGCCAGCACGATTGTTCTGGATGGATGCCAGCACGGCCATTCAGGCCAGCACGGCCGTGTTGTCGAAGGTCAAATCTTGCATTTTCCCTGTTGAAAAACCATCTTTGCCAGCACGGCCGTTCCACACCAGCACAGTCGTGCTGGGCTCTGTCAGTTCAAAAACCTTCAGAAATCATCAAATCGTTTCATCATTCATAATCCAATCATCTTGAAGGGTCCCTTTGATGTTGTATCAATCATTTTTCACTAAATGTATCTCATTTCTCAACTTGCACCTATTTCACCTGTCATTTCATCAAAACAAAAACAAAAACTATCAAGCACAAGTGTGCGTGTGCGTGTTTTTAGGTTTGTGTAAAAATAAAGCAAAAGTATCAAAAATGAGAGGTTGGGTGAAAAATTCCCCAAACCTAGGTGGGTTGCCTCCCGCAAGTGCTGAGTTTCTTGCCTTCAGCTTGGCTTCTTGGTAATTCTTCATTCACTCATCCGTTTGGCATTCTCATGTGTCCATTCTTACAAAACATGCATCCCTCAATTGCACTCAATCCATGTTCCTACTCCTTTTAATCAAAATAATCATCATGAATTGTTCCATTTTGATCTCCCTTTCTCAAATGATCATTCAGACTTGTGAAGTGATCATGTCTAATATCCTTATCTTGGACTCGCTGGGTTGGGGTCTTGTACATGTTGATCTTCATCTTCATGTCCATGAATGAAACCGTCATGGTGCCACTGCATACATGAATCTCAACATCTGTTGTAGATAAGAACAACCTTCCCAAGATGATGGGAATCTTCCTATCCTCCGACTCCATATCAAGTACAATGAAATATGCCGGGAACACTGCATCTTTCCCTCTATCTATCATCACCAAGACATCATCCACTCTCCCCCTAGGCACTTTTATGGATCTATCTGCCAATTGGAGAGTGCAATGTGCTAGCTTCAACTTGCCTAAGCCCAGCTCAACATAGACACTATATGGCATCAAATTCACACTAGATCCCAAATCAAGTAAGGACCTATCTATGCGATGTCCCCCTATATAGCTAGGTATGAGTGGGGCTCCTGGGTCTTTTCTCTTCACAGAAAGTGAATGTTGTATGATGGAACTCACTTATTAAGTTAATTTCACTTTCTTGGGTATCCTCCTTGTTGACTTCGTCTTTACAGTACATAGGTTCTTGAGGAACTTGGCATATGATGGGATTTTCTTGATAGCATCCAAGATCGGAATGTTGACCTTCACTTGGCGAAACACCTCAAGAATATCCACATTGTGGTTTTGCCTCCTCTTCATTTCTAGTGGCTCATCTAGTGATTCAATGAATGGAGGATCATTGTCTTTTGCCTTGCTTGCATCAATGTGAGGTGGAACACTAGGGATGGTGGGACTTACAAATGGAGCATGAGGTGGAGCACATGGTATCCCAAAATCAACATGATGTATCACTGAATCATCTTTAGAAATTTCAATCACAGTATCACCACTTGGCTATCTTTGCTTTGTCAACCTTTCTTTGACTGTGGGTTGCTCAAGACATTTCCCACTCCTTAGAACTGTCACAACACTTTCTTGCTCATGGTGGAGAGGGGGATCTAGTTGTAGTTGTGGAGGAGGTGGAGGTGACACTTGATGTTGAAATTGAGGTGGAGGGGAGAATTGAGGTTGGAAGGTGAATTGTTGGGAGAATGGTGGTGATGGAGGGGGAGGTGGAGTATAGGGCTTGGGATTGCCTTGGAAATGGTAGATGGACTTCACTTGCATGGGAGGCAGACTATAGAAAACTTGAGAAGAGGGAATTGGTCTACTTGCTTCATGGTAGCTCATGATGTATTTTGAAGACAACTTTTCTTCTTAGAGAGCAATTATGGACAATAGCTGCTCTATCCTCTCTTCTAGCCTTGCAACATCTTTTTGAACATCATCAAATATTTTCAATCTAGAGAGAACTTCTTCCTCAAACCTTGAGCTATATTTTGGACTTTGTGGCTCTCGGTAGCTATAGGAGTGAGGTGTCTTCTTTTCCTCACCATAGAACTCAATAAAATTGACCGGGTGTAAAGGAACATTTGTCACATGGTTCTTCATGAAGCTCACCATGTCACCAAGAATCTTCATCACTTGTGGGATTGAGTCATTATGAGTAGGAGGTTTCACACCAAAGGCATAGCCCCCGTCACTCATCATGCTAGAAGCTCGAATTCTTGATCCTTCAACCAGCTTCTCAAACAAAGGCCATATCTCCTCAGGTAGCCTAGCCATGAAAACTCCTCCATAAGAAGAATCCACTGTATCTTGGTCCTTTAGAGATATATTGGAGTAGAATGATTGAACTAGCTACCACAAAGGGATCTCATGGTGCGAGTACTCTCTCAAAATCTTCTTAAATCTCTCCCATGCATTGTGAAACTGCTCATTGCCGATTTGACTAAAACTTCTCACGGCATGCCGCATTTATGATAACCTTGATATAGAGTAGAATTGTCTCAAGAAGGCATTCTTCATTGTTTCTCAAACCATGATGTCCCTTCTTGAGTCATACCAATCTTTGGATCTATCCTTGAGGGAGAAACAAAACAAGGTCAATCGGATTGTATCATCACTAGCCGTCGGCGTCCTGACGGTGGTGCATACTTCAAGAAAGGAGTCCAAGTGCTTGTAGGGGTTCTCACTCTCTGATCCATAGAAGACAGCCAAGAGCCCAAGATGACCTGGAGGGATTGAGAATTGCTCCTATGGAATTTGATCAACCCGACTAGAAATTGGTGATTTATAGTTTCTAGGCATGAAGTAGTCTTGAAGTGGCTTGTGGGGTGCATTTTGGCCTTCCATCTTGTCTTCGTTGAATGGATTGTCACATGCACAAAGCACAACCAAACAAAAGATAACAAGTTAGTAAGCCAATATACACAAAGAATACAAAGAATAAAGAATAAATAATAGCAATGATGAGGGCAGTAGGAAAAGTCAAAGCAAAATGGAATGACTCTCTTATTCCTTACACTGACCCCACAACATAGAGCTTGGGAGGACCCGGCCGAGCACCTTTCTCCCCGACAACGATGCCAGAAAGCTTGGTGCACCCCCTCCAATGGCATTACACACCACTCAATTGAGAATTGAATGGTTGCAACTCCACAGATGGGAGAACACGGGTGGATTCACTTTCGAATTTATAATGACCTACACTCAATACACTCGCACAAACTAAAACACTACACCCGCAAGTGCACATGGTCATGTCGTAGTATAGGAGGGAGGTAAGTATAGGGTCGATCCACAGGGAGAAAGGGGGCACTAGAGCTAGGCTAGTTTTTGCTAGGTTCCGACTATGGAGTCTAGGGTTAAGGGTTGATTGGTTGATTGGATTAAACTAAGGCGAGCAAGAAAGCAATTAAAGGCGAGAATGAAATCTAAGTTAACCCTAGACTAGATTAAGACTAATTGAGAAGGGAAAGACTAAGATAGGTATGTAAAGGCAATTTACACCAAGGCATGCAAGAAGAGCGAGAGAGCAATGAAAGAGCTCAAATAGCAAGAACAAAGCTAGAAAAGGGCAAGAAGCTATCTAAGTAAGAATAGAGCTAATTAAGCTAAAACTAGCTAAGCAAGACGGAAACTAGGGTTTTAAAGCAATCAAGGGGCGTGTGGGATTTTAGGAGATGCAATTATCAATTAGGTTGGGGGTGACATATGAACATTATGATTCCATTTAGATTATACAAACCAAACAACAACATAGAGTCTAATGAATTAGCCTGAGCTACTAACTGACCATGGATATGCTAGGTTGTGTATAGGGAAACTAGTCCCTAACACTCCCTACTACCCTTGCGAGGCTCAATTGGGTTAGGGCTTAGGTGTAATTCAATTAGAGTCTAAACAAGCCTAGGTTTCTAGGTTAGATGATTTTAGGATGATTAGGGGCTGAGGTTAGTAATGGGAATGGAAGTGAGGTTTTAGGCCTCCCATCACTCACATTCTAACCTTGAGAAAGCTCCATGCTAAGCACACCAAATTCATCTAAACTAGATACTTAGATCTCTCAACTAGGGTTAGAAAGATTGATTAGAATGTAGGAGGATGGGTGGCTAGCTAGGGATCCAAGAATTGGACCTAGGAGCAAATCCCAAAATTCACACATATAATCAATTTCCCTAAATTCCCAGTTGATTTCAAGCACAAACCAACAAGAAATTTATGAAGAGTGAGATAGAAATAGAACATAATCATTTGCAAATGGAATTACAAACTTTACATATCATTTTCCCCAACATTGTGTCAAAGCAACATTTTACACCCCAAACAGCCCACCCAAGGGGCCTAGATACTCAAAACAATGCAAAATACAAAAAGAAGGGAGAAAGAAATAGAAGAAGCCATAGAGCTCGATGTAGATGAAGAAATCCTACACTTTAGCTATTGAGGGGCGTCCTCCTCTCTCCTCCAAGGTGTAGGGACATGGAATGATGGTGGAAATTGGTGAAAATGGGTGGAAACTAGGATTTGGATGGTGGAAATGGTGAAATGGAGGTGGAAATGAAGTGGAATGGCTAAGGGGCAAAAATGGGGAGCTAAGAGGTGGTAGAAGGTAGCTAACCTCATGTTGGAGCTGCCACCTAAGTATATATAGGTGTGGGGGAAGCACTAGGTCAAGTAGGGGTAGTATGGAAAAAATAGTGCAAATGTAGCCAGGTTTTTATAGGTAGCATGGCTGTGGTGGGGAGGGGTGAAAACGGCCATGGTGGATGGGAATGACTGTGGTGAGAAATGGTGAAAAATCACAGGGAACATGTCACTTTTGTACAGAAGGTGGCATGACTGTGGTGGTCATCGCGGCCATGGTGGGGTAAGGGTAGCACAGTCGTGGTGGGGTACCACATCCATGGTGGCTCGAATTTAGTTGCATGTTCTCAGCTCCACGACCGTTCTCTCTACATGTACCACGGTCATGATTTTTGCATAAATTGAGCTCTGAACTTGTTGATTTTGCAAGTGGACTAGCACGACCGTTCAGGAGTACCACGACTGTGCTGGTCCCTGGATCAACACTTTAACTTGATTCTTTAGATTTTCTTGGACATCTTTGCTTCAATGGATCTTTGGCCACTAGGGTAGGCTGAGGGAGCATCCGAATTCACTTTGGGTATATCCAAGGGTAGAGGAACCCTAGGATCACTCCTCTCTCTCTTCCATCAAGTGTGGTCCAAATGCCTGAAAAACATGCAAATAATGTCCATAAGTGAATTTTACACAAATATGCATATTGAGGGAAATAACATGTAATCTAACAGGTATAGATGTGATTGAAATCCAATGTGACATAAGATGAAGCCCTAAAATAGGGCTGAATCACCACCCCAAACTTAAAACATACTTGTCCTCAAGTATGCTCCAACTCAATCACTCTGCAAATGTTTCACAATTAAGAAATGACAAATGCAATGTAAAGGATGATTATTTCTGAATGGGATCAATAATGACTAAGTACATGCATTCCACCTCTCTCCTCTCCTACTATCACAAGTCAATTATGAAAAGAGCACAAAGCATATGAATTTCAAATATAGTACATGAAACACACAAGTTATCCATATTTCTTTCATGTAGTTTCGGGTAGACCGTTTCATGATGGTGTTAATCAAGGATGACTAGGAGTGTTGTTTCACCTTCATGCTTTCAACCTTATGTATCAAATTACATCAAATGACCCACATGCGAAAAGGGAAAAATGAGCTAGATTTGGTGTTTCCTAGCTCAATGGGTATGAAAATGGAAGAAAGGACTGCAGTAATATTTTTGGAGTGCTATTACATAGAGCACTCATCTTTTCTTTATTTAGATGCTCTTAAACAGGAGCATCTTTTTATTTTCTTTTTCTTTTCTTTTTCTTTTTCTTTGCCCTTGGAGTAGATAGGGCACATGGTGATGAGAGTGAAGCACTGAGATGTAGATGTGGCCACCTCAAACTTTTGGAGGTGGCCACGACTGATATGTGCACTTTGGCATCCTTTCCTAAGGAGGAGGGGTAAGAAGATGGTGAGTGAATAGTCGGGTCAAAGAGGGGTCACTGGCATGATTCTCAACATAAGGTATCCTGCATGAAAATTAATCCAACACTTCATCCAACAATATCACACCACATGAATGAACAACCTAAAATTGATACTTTTATCAAGTGATTTCATAAGCACTAAGCGCTCATAGCTTGCTCGAGTCACAATTCAACCAAATCATTCACAAACCCAAGAGAGGTGATGCACATTTAAAAAGTCAAGAATTGATACAGTTTAGCAACAAACAATGATAATTCACTTGCATTTGTCAAAGGTCATCATTTTTAATCCAAAAGGTAGAGATTGGGCCGAAACACACTTTTAGGCAAGAAATCTCAAATTTGGGTAAAATTGGCCAAAACGGTGCCAAGTTGCCTTCAATCACAACTAAGCCTTTATTATTGAACTTAAACCATTGTTACACCCACATCTCACGATTACCACTAATCATGAGATTAGGGCATAAGTTTGAGGATTATACTCAATACAAAGTTCACTCCCAACTTTTTTTCTTTTTCCTTTATCTCAAACTCTTGTTTTCTTTTTGCATTCAATCACATAAACAAATTTTACAAGGGAATTCAACCTTGATTACTCAAATATGATTTCAACATTAATGTTACACATCTAGACATTCATTTTGTTCCTCACACTTCCATGTACATACAACATGATAACCAGGTATATACTCTATCATTAAGGAAACAAAGATACAAATCATCATTTAGAATTCTCTCTCAACTCTATACAAGGACCTCGAGTGACATGGACCAAATGAATTTAACTAATCTCATACTTAACTCCTGTGGCAGATCTAGTCCTGATGCAATGACATCTTCAGTCCATGAGTTATCCCTAAAAAAATTGTGAGTAGAGGGGTGGGCCTACTCGCTCAGTGAATGTGTACTTCAAAGAAATAGTCTAAAGCACTTATATAATTACAGATATACCTTTGAGCAACCGACATCAATTAAAACAATAGTAAGATTTAAAGAGACTGGTCATTCACATACATAAATATGATAGGATACTCTAGGTATCTACAAAAGTGAATCAATATATGAACATGCTTTATTGATCATAAAGAAAACTAATAATCCAGAAACATACAAAGAATAATTGAATAACTGCACACACTTGGTTAACCTCTCATTCATCTTACTATGCATCAGTAGTAATATACAAATATCTAAACATTTTTCTCATTATTCTCTTTGTAATCTTTCATTAACTTTGACTTTACCTTGACTACTGAACTGACTACTACTATGTTGGCGAACTAAACATAACCTAGGTGTGGCTAAATGAATGAACAACTCATATAAAGGTAAACTGTATTCAGAATATAAAGACTTGATTGAAAAGGAAGCTATGTTGATCCATGCATGAGACGTTTGATTCAAAATGAAGGACTTGTAATGTATTATGCATAAGATGAAGCCAGTAGGGAGGATGTTGAATTAGAATTTCAACTATATAAAAGTAAAAGGATGATAAGAAAGTTTATATGACATGGAATATGGAAACATACACAAGAGTGAGAAACATGATCGTAAGAGATAAGTAAAAGTAAATAATGGCATAGGGAAGAGTAGCAAATAGGTAGCTGATGATAGAAAATAATGAATGGGCTGAAACATGAGGGAGTAATATAATAAGGATGAATACTTTCAAATTTATGATAAAGGTACACATTCCATGCTCCTCGTTATATCATGTAACCCTTCTTTCTAAATCAAACTCATCATTTCCACCACTTTCTTTCTTTCTTTTTTGTTTCATCTTAGTTTCTTATCCTAGTCTTATAATTTACATGTTTATCTCGTTCTCTTCACTTTCATTTTTCTGAACTTCACTTCTATGTACTTATTGCATACTTAACTCATTTCTCCTATTTTCCTTTTGTGGTAGAGTACATAAGCATATTTTACTCAATTATATGATCCATTCATTCTAATTGATTCTTTCTATCTTGTCTTTCCATGTAGTTTTCTCTTATCTTTCCTTGATTTCAATTGGATAACATGCCACAATTAGTTATATAGTTCAGTTCTCTTTATCCATCCTTTCTTCTTCATTTTATATGTTACATACTAATGTATGTCTTGTATCTATATCACTCTTCCTTCATTCCCAATTTAGGGTTTCTTATCTGAGGCCCCAAAGTTGAATCTTAGATATCAATTCCAATTGATTCTTAACTATTCTAATCTTTCGCTTATATTTCAACATCTTAGTGTATGTACATTCTCACTATGATGTGGGTATGATTTATCCAGAGTCTACTCTTATTATATTGTTAATAGGAGTCGTCGGATCCCAGTAACGCATCCTACTAGCCGGACTAGGCCGAACCTGTAGTCCTGAAGCCATAGGCTACTCCGGATTGACCGACTTCTATATACCTCAAACATATAGAAAGAATATCCACTCAGGGTAAATTCATTTAAAGATAAATTGTGGTCTAGTTGATACAAAGAATGTAAACAATAATTGAATCAACTTCATAGTGTACAAGAATCTTAAAGGACCACATATATTTCTGAGAACTGAATATTCAAATTCAAATATATAAGAGCATTTCCATTGATATCCAATCAAAGAAACAATATAAAACAAGAGTTGCCTCACTTTCTATTCTTATGCTTAACTCATTCATTTCTTTTCGATCTTCTAACCCTGATATTTCTAGGGTTTTTTTCTAGCCCATCCTTCCTCTGCATACCTAGCCAGGGCATCCAGAGAAGAATAGACAGAGTAGCTTGATACTGGTCAACCTAAGTAATCAGATATTGGGCCAGGGTATCTAAATACTTAGACCTCCCAGAGCTATAGACACATCACCTCCTAACTGCCACACTTATAACTCTCACTTTCTATCCTAATGGTCCCTAACAACTCAACCTAAGCTCAGATACCAAGTTGTTACACCCACATCGCATGATTACCACTAATCATGAGATTAGGGCATAAGTTTGAGGATTATACTTAATATAAAGTTCACTCCCAACCTTTTCCTTTTTCCTTTATCTCAAACTCTTGTTTTCTTTTCGCATTTAATCACATAACTTTACAAGGGACTTAAACCTTGATTACTCAAATATGATCTCAACATTAATGATACACATACCGACATTCATTTTGTTCCTCACACTTCCATGTACATACAACATGATAACCATGTATATACTCTATCATTAAGGAAATAGAGATACAAATCATCATTTAGAATTCTCTCTCAACTCTATACAAGGACCTAGAGTGACAAGGACCGATTGAACTTAACTAATCTCATACTTAACTCTTGTGGTATATCTACTCTGATGCAATGACATCTTCAGTCCACAAGCTATCCCTAAAAAAATTATGAGTACAGGGGTGAGCTTACTCGCTTAGTGAATGAGTACTTCAAAGAAACAGTCTAAAGCACTTATATAATTATAGATATATCTTTGAGAAACTGATATCAATTATAACAATAGTAAGCTTTAAAGAGACTGATCATTCACATACATAAATATGGCAGGATACTCTAGGTATCTACAAGAGTGAATCAATATATGAACATGCTTTATTGATCATAAAGAAAACTAATAATCCAGAAACATACAAAGAATAATTGAATAACTACACAAACTTGGTTAACCTCTCATTCATCTTATTATGCATTAGTAGTAATATACAAATATCTAAACATTTTTCTCATTATTTTCTTTGTAATATTTCATTAACTTTGACTTGACCTAGACTACTGAACTGACTACTACTATGTTGGCTAACTAAACATAACCGACTGATCTAACTATTGTACTCTTTATCTAAACTCAATTGAACTCAATTAACTTTTCTTTTTTACTTTGCCCCTGAACTCACTTGGATTGTACCATCCAAGAAAAAGCCACTACTGTGTGACTTATTGTACAAGTCTTGAGGTAAACCCGAGACCTTAATACTACAACAAACTACCTCGGTCTGCAATGAGGTTGCCACGTCTGGCCTAACGACAACTAAACAACATCCGTAAATTGTGGCTCCTTGTCCCGGGTACTCAGGAGGTGTGCCTCTAGGCTAAAAAGCCTCAACTCTACATAATGTGGTTCCACTAGGGCTGACACATAAAACAGAGTAACTTCCAGAAGAAGTAGGTCCACAAGGGCTGTAACTTCAGCTGGTGGGTACCACTGGATCTCCAGTTTTTATTAGATATCCCTACTACTGAAATAGTACCACCAGGATCTCTAGTTATTGTTGGGTACTATGCTACTCAACTGAAGTACCACCGATATCCAATCAATTGATGTTAGATACTCAGTTTCGGGCTACTTCTTCCTATATCTGATAGTCCATAGCCAATTTCACCCATCCCGGTACAGACCTGTAGGGAGGGTTCTATGATGTTCGGGGCATCTACTATTACTATTGTAGTTTTACTAACTACTTGAGCTATTAGACTGAATTCACTGATGATACTCAGTTGAATGCATGACATATTGGTTACCCTTATCTTAGGGTTTTCATTTCTTAGATGCTTAACATACTGATTACCTTTCTCTCAGGGTTTCTCATTTCTCATGCACATAGAAGAATTCTCACATGTTCAAACATATATCATGTCTAATGATATAAACATTTACATTCAACATTTCTCGTATTCATGCATGGCATCAAAGACATCCCTATCTAGGGAAATTCCTTTTCTATTCTCTTAAATTACCATAACAAATAATGCATTTCATGTCAATTAACTCAGTTAGAGATTTTTGCATCACAAATCAAAATGTGTATGCATATAAAATGATAGCTAGAAACTCGAATTATCACATAACTCATTTCAACCAGTCTTGCATATGAAACCCTTGTATGAATTTAACTAGGGATTCCAAACTATTCATTAAAATATCATGCATCAAGAATAACCTTAAATAAATGAATTTATAATAATAAAGAATCACATTAGTTGAATTCATGAATCTATTCACAAACTTTCAACTTTCCATTCATTTAAGGTTTCAACCTCTTTACTGATATCAAGCAAACATTGATATCATCAAATGAAATACAAGATCTTATCTGACATATATGTACTACACATTCAGATAAAACAATCTTCTATAACCAAGGAGATTCAACTAGACAAACGTCTTTATTCAATTATACAACAAATTTAGTCATAGCCGAAAACCCTAGATTTCGCTATTTTCATACAAAATCTACAATTGCTTTAGGAATTCTCATTTAGATAATTTGTATGCATTTCTAGTATGATTTATCAATTGGAATCCATCACAATAGAGAAATAATCTATTTCATATCATCTTGCAAAAGCTAGGTCAAAAGGGCAGTTTAGGATTTGTAGTCGCATGCAAAATAAGTAAAGATTATTGATCATTTAACTCATTTTCATGCAACCTACTGTTTAAAGGAAGTACCCACTCACCCTAAAGTGTGAAAACACTTTAAAAACACAGCTCATCTATGAAAATCTTGAATCCATATCAAAACCCTAGCAAATCACTGGATTCTTCTTCCTTCCAACCCGAAAACCCTAGAAATGGGGGATTATGAAGAAAGAGTGAGAAAAGAGGAAGATTTGATACCATTTCGAATCAAATCAAAGGAGGTATGGAATTTTGACATGTGAGAGAATATTCACTATGAAAGGCTATGTAAAGAAGCTAAACTTACTTGATTTCTTCATATCTCGGATAGTGAAACCCTAGATCAACAATTCCACCACTTTCTTCTCTCAAACCCTAACTCTCCCTCTCTCTCTAGGATTTCATTTCTCTGGAATGGATCACAAAATATGAGAGCTACTTGGGTGCTAGTTTTCTCATACATAGCAATTTAGGTGCTTGGGTAATTTACACATTAACCCCTCACTATACTTTTTCTTATTTCAGTAGAATTTTCTATTATAAAAATGTTACTGTAATTCGTTTATTTTGGAGGTCAAACATCCTTCAAAAATTATGGAAATTTATCATTATGTCTAAAATATAATGTCATAGCTCCAGTATAAATTTTAGAACATTCGGAGTTACCAGGAAATAATTAAATATCAAATACTATAATGCTAAACAACACTTTGTCAGCATTTCAATTGAAGTATAATTTGACCAAGAACCACATTCAAAGAACACCCAAATATTCTATTTTTTTTCTCAAATATGCATGATTGAGTTATCCATATCATATCCAAAATTCAATTATATACAAAATTTGTCAAAAATATGAAAAATCATTTACCACACTACTATCCTGATCAAATTCCATATTCATGTACTATCAAAACCCTAATTTTTCCGAATAGGGTTTACATTTCTCAAATCTTAATTCTTTAAAATAAAATCATAATTAAAGTTTTTTCTTAGGTTTGAAACATCAGAATTGAGCTACTGTCATTAATCAAGTCTAAATGATGTTCAATCTAATCAAGCATGCAATCGTTCAGGTAACCCTAGTTTACCAATTAAGCACAAATGTGGTCATTACAATCAGTAAACAAGCAAATCCTAGCTAAAATATGCAAAAAATTACCAAAAATCTGCATGATATGTAATGAATGGGAAAAAGAGCATTTTTTTTTAAAATCATGCAAAAATGACAAGAAAGTAAACTACGTGACATGTAGGTTTGTAAAGCAAGTAAATTCTAAACTAAGGCAAGCAACAACAAACAAAAAAAGTAAATGGTAGGTGAAATGCAAAATAAGAGTGCAAATGAGATAGGGGATACCACCCTACCACCCCAAACTTGTGAATCATGCTATCCTTAGCATGACACTAAAGTCTAGGAATGATAGGGTAGGTGATCACTGTGGTGGTAGTGGTCCTCCCTGTGGTGGGGGATGCTGGTAGTAATGGCCCCAGTAGTCCGTCTGTGGAGGTGGGTATGTCTCCTAATAACTAGAAAGGGCACCCCAGAAATCCTCCCCCACTGGGGGTTTCTCTGCACCTGCACATGCTGAAATTGGTACATGTGGCTGATCTGATGATGCATCTGTTGCTGATCTAACCACATGTCCTGATGTGTCTTCTGAATTGCCTCCAACTGTGCATGAATGGCTGACATGTCGTATGCATTTGTTGGAGGTGGTTGCACCTCAAAGTCCTCCCCTCTCGATCGTGTGTGGCGTGTCTGCTAAAAAATGTGCTGCTGCTCTAGCACATTCGTCTCTCCTCCTTCTTCATGCAGTCTACATTTAGTGCACTAAACCCCTCTCTTGGGTGCTCCTCCTCATACTGTGGTATCACCTTAGAAAAGTTCTCTAGTGGCTCCACATCCATGAGTAGGGGGGTGGTGTGGTATGGGAGTTCCAAGGTGATTCCAGGGTACCCGAGGTTTAGAACATAAAATATTTTGCTATCTCTAAGGGAGATCATTTGGGACCTAGCAAGATAGTTTAGATCAACATATTTGCTTTCTTCTACCTTGGTAAGTCCATTTAGATTGCAGCCCACTGCCTTCACCATTATGGTGATAAGTCCCCCCTTGATGAATGGATTTTTACTCTTGGAGGGAATCATCTTCAAGTGGTCAATCACCATGGAACCTATGTTTACAAATCCCCTACCTGCAATTGTGGCCATAACAAACAAATCTTTTGGCGAGCAACACCCTTGATTGTCATAACGGCAAAACAAAGTGTTTTCTAGGACCTTCTGTAGGTATCTCATGAAGGGGTTGTAAATCTTGCTGGTCTTGGATTTTCCTATAGAAAAAGTAGCTTGACCAGTAGTTTCCTTCCACATCTTGGAGTAATATGCTCTACCACTTTTGTCAAGTCTTCCCTAATTGAACTTCTCTGCCATTTCTAAATTGGGGGCAAAGATAGAATTGATTTGGGAAACTTTAAGCACATGTGTCAAGCTATTTAGCTTGAACCTGATGGCATCTTCTCCTTGGTACTGTACCTTCTCTAAGGTTGCAAAGAATTCATGAGACAGCTCCAAGTAGGTTTCTTCAACCTCAGTCAAGATCTTGTACAACCCACAATGTTGCATTTGACTCTTGAATCTGTGGTTGATCCCTAGAGCTTGCATGGTAGTCATACATGCATATCTAGTGGGGAACACCCTCCTTGTCAAGCACTCGGGGTGGAGAGACCTCATCTAGCTTTTCTTGTTGTTCCCCTTCCGTAAGTGGTTCCCTCTGGTTGCTTTCCCACCCATTTCAACATGTCCTCTTCTAGCTTGGACACAACGTCCACTGGTTCATCTTCCATTTCCTCACTTTCAATATCATCTTCCTCCTCTTCTGCATAAGTGTGTGACCCTAAACTTGTGTCTAAGTTCAAGGTCACCCTCTCAAAGCTTGCACTAGGTTGAGCTGATGAAGTGGAATGTCTTGCTGGAGCTGGTCATGGTGGTAAGCGTGAGGAAGATGCATCATTTGTTTTCTTAGCCCTCCTCTCGTGAGCTGGCACATTAACATTAACTGAGTCCACTATGTTCTCCAACTCTTCTTATTCTTCCTCCTCCTCCTCTTTGGGGTTGTTGTATCTTGGATCCAAAGTGTGGCCGTTGGAGGAGGATAGGTGTTAGGAGGCAATCATCGATGTCGATTGTCGGAGGGATCACGAAATTGAATTTGACAGTGACGAAGCACTGCCAGACTACTGTGACAAATTGGAGGCCCGCTTGGAGTGGGTTTTACCTTCGGTGAGGATGTCCATCATCTTCTCTATCCCTTATCATATTACCTTGTCCATGCTCTTCATCTTGTAAGGATCTTCGGTGAAAAAATGAACAAGAACAACACCAAACGTGCTTCCGGGCTGTAGGGGCAGATTCTCCTTGGAGATGGAGAAATAGATGGTGATGGAGGGTGGAAAATGAAGATTGAGGTTAGGGAAGATGATTGGGGACCAAGGGGAACTCAAATCTGGAGTTTGGGAGTAAGAGGAGTTGATTTGGGGGTGAAGGAGGCTCGCCCTAGTCGCTAGTTCGTGCGGAACGGTCATGCTCTGTCGTGAAAATGAGTTCTGGGTCGTGCTGGCTCGAGCAGAATCGGGCAACTTAGATGCTGGACTTGGGCCAGCATGACCGTTCTGGTGGGATGCCATCACGGTTGTTCTGGCCAGTACAGTCGTGCTGCCCGCGTCCAAAATTTGAGTTTTCCCTATCAAAATCCAACTTAGATAGCACAGTCGTTCCACACCAACACGATCATTCTGGATGGATGCCAGCACGATCGTGTTGTCGGAGGCCAAATCTTGCATTTTCCCTGTTAAAAAACCATCTTTTCCAGCACGACCATTCTACAACAACATGACAGTGTTGGTCTCTGTCAGTTCAAAAATCTTCAAAAATCATCAAATCATTTCATCATTCATAATCCAATCATCTTGAAGGGTCCCTTTGATGTTGTATCAATCATTTTTCACTGAATGTGCCTCATTTCTCAACTTGCACCTATTTCACTTGTCATTTCATCAAAACTAAAACAAAAACTATCAAGCACAAGTGTGCATCTGTGTGTTTTTAGATTTGTGTAAAAATAAAGCAAAAATATCAAAATTGAGAGGTTGGGTGAAAAATTCCCCAAACCTAGGTGGGTTGCATCCCACAAGCACTGAGTTTCTTTCCTTCAGCTTGGCTTCTTGGCGATTCTTCATTCACTCATTCATTTGGCATTCTCATGTGTCCATTCTTGCAAAACGTGCATTCCTCATTTGAACTCAATCTGTGTTCCTACTCCCTTTGATCACAATAATCATCATCAATTGTTCCATTTTGATCTCCCTTTTTCAAATGATCATTTGGACTTGTGAAGTGATCATGTCTAATATCTGTATCTTGGACTCGTCGGGTTGGGGTCTTGTATATGTTGATCTTGATCTTCATGTCCATGAATGAAACCGTCATGGTGCCGCTGCGTACATGAATCTCAACATCAGTTGTAGATAAGAACGACCTTCCCAAGATGATGTGAATCTTCCTATCCTCCGGCTCCATATCAAGTATAATGAAATCCGTCGGGAACATTGTACCTTTCTCTTTGTCTATCAACACCAAGACATCATCCACTCTCCCCTTAGGCACTTTTATGGATCTATCTGCCAATTAGAGAGTGCAATGTGTCGACTTCAACTTTCCTAAGCCCATCTCAACATAGACATTGTATGGCATCAAATTCATACTATATCTCAAGTAAGGGCCTATCTATGCGATGTCCCCCTATATAGCCAGGTATGAGTGGGGCTCCTGTGTCTTTTCTCTTCACAGGAAGTGAATGTTGTATGATGGAGCTCACTTATTCAGTTAATTTCACTTTCTTGGGTATCCTCCCCGTTGACTTCCTCTTTACAGTTCATAGGTTCTTGAGGAACTTGGCATATGATGGGATTTGCTTGATAGCATCTAAGAGTAGAATGTTCACCTTCACTTGGCAAACCACCTCAAGAATATACACGTTGTGCTTTTTCCTCCTCTTCATTTCTGGTGGCTCATCTAGTACTTCAATGAATGGAGGATCATTGGCTTTTGCCTTGCTTGCATCAATGTGAGGTGGAACACTACGGATGGTGGGACTTGAAAATGGAGTATGAGGTGGAGCACATGTTATCCCAAGATCAACAAGATGTATCAGTGAATCATCTTCAGCAATTTCAATCACAGTATCACCACTTGGCTGCCTTTCCTTTGCTTTGTCAACCTTTCTTTAACTTGCAGGCTGCTCAAGAGATTTCCCACCCCTTATAACTGTCACATCACTTCCTTGCTCATGGTGGAGAGGGGGAGCTAGTTATGGCTGTGGAGGAGGTGGAGGTGACACTTGATGTTGAAATTGAGGTGGAGGGGAGAATTGAGGTTGGAAGGTGAATTATTGGGATAATGGTGGTGATGGAGGGGGAGGTGGAGTATAAGGCTTGGGATTGCCTTGGAAATGGTAGATGGGCTGCACTTGCATGGGAGGCAAACTATAGAAAACTTGAGAAGAGGGAATTGGTCCACTTGCTTCATGGTAGCTCATGATGGGTTTTGAAGACAACTTTTCTTCTTGGAGAGCAATTATGGACAATAGCTGCTCTATCCTCTCTTCTAGCCTTACAACATCTTTTTGAATATCATTAAATATTTTCATTCTAGAGAGAACCTCTTCCTCAAACCTTGAGCTATATTTTGGACTTTGTGGCTCTTGGTAGCTATAGTAGTAAGGTGTCTTCTTTTCCTCAACATAGAACTCAATAGAATTGACCGGGTGGCAAGGAAGATTTGTCACCCGATTCTTCATGAAGCTCACCATGTCACCAAAAATATTCATCACTTGTGGGCTTGAGTCATTATGAGTAGGTGGTGCCACACCAATGGCACAACCCCCGTCAATCATCATGCTAGATGCTCAAATTCTTGATCCTTTAGCCAGCTGCTCAAACAAAGGCCATATCTCCTCAGGTGGCCTAGCCATGAAAAATCCTCTACAAGAAGAATCCACTGTATCTTGGTCCTTTAGAGATAAATCGGAGTATAATGATTGAACTAGCTGCCACAAAGGGATCTCATGGCGCGGGCACTCACTCAAAATCTTCTTAAATCTCTCCAATGCATTATGAAACTGCTCATTGCCCATTTGACTAAAACTTGTCACGGCATGCCACATTTGTGTTAACCTTGCTATAGAGTAGAATTGTCTCAAGAAGACATTCTTCATTGTTTCCCAACTCATGAATCCCATCTTGAGTCATACCAATATTTGGCTCTATCCCTGAGGGAGAAAGAGACCAAGGTCAACTGGATTGTATGATCACTAGTCGTCATCATCCTAAAGGTGGAGCATACTTCAAGAAAAGAGTCCAAGTACTTGTAGGGGTTCTCACTCTTTGAGCCACAGAAGACGGGCAAGAGCCCAAGAAGACTTGGAGGGATTGAGAATTGCTCCCTGATTCAACCCTATTTTAGGGCTTCATCTTGTGTCATATTGCTCTTCAATCACATCTATACGTGTTAGATTACATGTTATTCCTCCCAGTATGCTTATTTGTGTAAAATGCACTTATGGACATTATTTGCATGTTTTTCAGACCTTTGGACCACACTAGATGGAAGAGAGAGAGAAGGAGTGATCCTAGGGTTTCTCTACACTTGGGGTGGCCCAAAGTGAAGTATGATGCTCCCTCAACATACCCCTTGTGGCCAAAGATCCATTAAAGCAAAGATGTCCAAGAAAACCTAAAGAATAGAGTCAAAGTGTTGATCCAGGACCCATCATGATCATGGTACCACAGAACGGTCGTGCTAGGTCACATGTAAATCAATAGGGTCGCCCCCAAGTCAAGATGAAAGCACCACGACCGTGCAACAAAGAATGGTCGTGCAAGGGACAACCACCACGACCGTGCTACATCAAAGTAGAACGGGCGTGGCACATCACCACGACTACCATCACCCAACTCACCATGGCTGTGGCACCTAGCACGGTCGTGCTACCCTCAGACCACCACGACCATGGTGACCACCATGGTCGTGCCAGTTTCAGCCCAAAACTGACCAAAACCCTATAATATTGCCATTTTAATTCCTACGACCATTGTATCCTACCACATCCATGCTCACCCCTACCCACCACGGCCGTGCCACTCACAAAATCCACCTATTTTTGCACTACTTTACCCATTTTGCCCCTACTTAACCTAGTGCTTCCCCCCACACCTATATACACCTAGGTGGCAGGTGGGGCACGAGGTTAGCTACCCTACAACCACTCTAGCCTCCCCATTTCATCCTCCATCCATTCTCACCTCATTCCACCTCCATTTCACCATTTCCACCACCAAAACCCTAGTTTTCCATTGTTTTCACCCATTTCCACCATACATCCATGCCATTCACCTACCTTGGAGGAGGGAGATCAAGCTACAGCTGCTAGGGGGTGGAGAAGGAGGAGTCTTCACCGAGCTCATCATGGCTTTTCACTCCTCTACTCATTCTATCTCCTTTCTCTTTGTATTTTGCTTTGTTATGAGTTGCTAGGCCCCTTGGGTGGGCTGTTTGGGGGAAAATATGTTACTTTGATACCATGTTGGGGTAAAATGACATGTAAACTTTGTAATTCCATTCATCAATGATTATATTCTATTTCTATCTCATTCTCTATGAATTGCTTTTTGGTTTGTGTGTGAAATCACCTAGGAATTTAGGCAAATTGCTTATATGTGTGAATTTTGGGATTTGCCCCTAGGTCCAATTCTTGGATCCCTAGGTTGCCTCCCATTTTCCTACATCCTAATCAATCTCCCTAAACCTAAGTGAGAGATCTAAGTAGCTAGATTAGATAATTCTAGTGCAATTAGCATGGAGCCTTCTCAATGCTAGAATGTGGGGGAATTGGGGTTCAAAGCCCTAATTTCACCTCCCCATTACTACCATCGGGCCCTAATTGCCCTAGGAATGCCTAATATAGAAACCTAGAATGGATTAGACTCTAATTAAATTGAACCTAATCCCTAACCCAATTGATCATCGTAAAGGTAGTAGGGGGTGTTAGGGACTAGTTCCCCTATACACAACCTAGCATATCCATGGCCAGTTAGTAGCTCAGATTAATTCATTAGACTCTAACTTGTTGTTTGGTTTGGATAATCTAAATGGAATCATAATGTTCATATGTCACCCCCAAACTTAAGTGATAAGTTCATACCCCTAAACAACCCATACCTCTCTTTATTGCTTAAAACCCTAGTTTTGTGCTTGCTCAGCTTAGTTAGCTCGTTCCTTGCTTAGTTAGCTTCTTGCTTTGTTCTTGCCTTGTTCATGTTAGTTTAGCTCTTTAATTTCTCTTTTGCTTCTCTCTTTCTTGCCTTAGTGTAATTTGCCTTTTCATACCTAGATTAATCCTTTCTTACATGTTTAGCCTTACTCTAGCCTAGGGTTAACTTAGATTTCATTCTTGCCTTTAATTTCTTGTTTGTCCATAATAGTTTAACAATCAAAACAACCTTCAAACCCTTAACCCTAGTCTCTGTAGTAGGAACCTATCCAAACTAAACCTAGCTCTAGTGCCCCCTCTTTTCCCTGTGGATCGACCCTATACTTGCCGCCTTCGTATAGTACGACACGACCCCGTGCACTTGCGGGTGTAGTAGTTTTAGTGTGAGTAGGTGTTAAGTTAGGTTTTATAAATAGTGAAAGTGAATCCACCATGTGTGTCTGTCTGTGGGGTTGCATCTATTCAAACTCTAATTGAGTAGTGTGTAACACCATTGACAGAAACACACTAAGATTTCTGGCACTGTTACGGGGGACTTAGAGGTGCTCGGCCTAGCTAGTTAGTTTTGCTTTGACTTTTCCTACTGCCCTCGTCATTGCTATTATTTATTCATTATTCTTTGCATTCTTTGTATATTAAATTGTTCTCTTTTGTTTGGTTGTGCTTTGTGCATGTGACAAGCCATTCAGGGGAAGACAAGATGGAAGGCTAAAATGCACTTCACAAGCCACTTCAAGACTACTTCATGCCTAGCAACTATGAATCGCCGATTGCTAGTAGGGTTGATCAGATGCCAGGGGAGCAATTCTCCATCCCTCCAGGTCTTCTTGGGCTCCTACCCATCTTCTACAGCTCAGAGAGTGAGAACCCCTACAAGCACTTGGATTCCTATCTTGAAGTATGCTCCACATTTAGGATGCCGACAACAAGTGATGATACAATCATGTTGACTTTATTTTCCTTCTCCCTCAAATCCAAATCCAAAGAGTGGTATGATTCAATAAGAGATATCATGAGTTGGGGAGAGATGAAAAATGCCTTCTTGAGGAAATTCTACTCTATAGCAAAGTTGACACAGATGCGGCGTACCATAGCAAGTTTCAGTCAAATAGATAATGAGCGATTCCACGAGGCTTGGAAGAGATTTCAAAAGATGTTGAGAGAATGTCCACATCATGAGATCCCTTTGTGGAAGCTTGTTCAGTCCTTCTACTCTAGTCTATCTCATGCAAGTCAAGCTATAGTGGATTCTTCTTGTAGTGGGGTTTTTATGACTAAACCACCTGAGGAGACATGGCCCTTGTTTGAGAGTTTGGTAGAAAGTTCCAAGGATGAAAGATTATAGTATGGTTAGTGGCAGTGACCTATCTTTTGGTGTGACATCTCCAACTCATGATGATTCAAGCCCACAATTGATGAAAATGTTTGGTGAAATGGTGATCTTCATGAGAAACAAAGTGACCAAACCTCCTTGTCATTCGACCAATGCTATTGAGTTCTATGGGGAAGAAAAGAAGACACCTCACTCCTATAGCTACCAGGAACCACAAATTCCCACATATAGCTCAAGATTTGAGGAAGAGACTCTCTCTAGATTGAAAGTATTTGATGATGTTCAAAGAGATGTTGCAAGGTTAGAAGAGAGAATAGAACAAATGTCTTCCATAATCACTCTCCAAGAAGAAAAATTGTCTTCAAAACCCATCTTGAGTCACCATGAAGCAAGTGGGCCTATGCCTTCTTCCCACATTTTATATAGTCCACCCCCATGCAAGTACATCCCATTCACTCCTTCCAAGGCTATTCCAAGCCTTACACTCCTCCACCACCTCCCTCACCTCAAATTTCCCAAAACTTCACTTTCTAACCCCAATTCTCTCCTCCCCTCAATTCTCTTCTCCACCTCAATTTCAACCCCAAGTGTCACCTCCACCTCCTCCACAACCACAACATGCTTACCCTCTCCACCATGAGCAAGGTAGTGTTGTGACAGTTCTAAGGAGTGGGAAAACTCTTGAGCAGCCCACAAGTCAAAGAAAGGTTGATAAAGCAAAGCAAAGGCAGCCAAGTGGAGATACTGTGATTGATATTGCTGAACATGATGTTGTGATACCACATGTTGAGTTTGGGATTCCATGTGATCCACCACATATCCCCTTTGCAGCTCCTACCATCCCTAGTGTTCCACCTCATGTTCATGCAAGTGCGGAAAAAACTAGTGATCCTCCATTCAATGAAGCACTAGATGAGCCACCAGAATTGAAAAGGAGGTAAAAGCACAATGTTGATATTCTTGAGGTGTTTCGCCAAGCGAAGGTGAACATTCCACTCTTGGATGCTATCAAGCAAATCCCATCTTATTCCAAGTTTCTCAAGAACCTATGCACTATGAAAAGAAGGTCAACGGGGAGGATTCCAAAGAAGGTGAGATTAACTAAACAAGTGAGCTCCATCATACAACACTCACTTCCCGTGAAGAGAAAGGACCCAGGAGCCCCACTCATGCCTAGTTACATAGGGGGACATCACATAGATAGGTCCCTACTTTATTTGGGATCTAGTGTGAATTTGATGCCATACAATGTCTATGTTGAGCTGGGCTTAGGCAAGTTGAAGCCGACACATTGAACTCTCCAATTGGTGGATAGATCCATAAAAGTGCCTAGGGGTAGAGTGGATGATGTCTTGGTGATGATAGACAAAGAGAAAGGCGCGATGTTCCTGGAAGATATCATTGTACTTGATATGGAGTTGGAGGATAAGAAGATTCCCATCATCTTGGGAAGGTCGTTCTTATCTACAACTAAATTGACAGTCATGTGCGCAGTGGCACTATGACAGTCTCATTCATGGATATGAAGATCAACATCAACATGTACAAGACCCCAACACGACAAGTCTGAGATAGGGATATTGGACATGATGACTTCACAAATCCAAAAGGGCATTTGAGAGGACACCAAGGTAAAGAAATTGGTGATGATTATTGTGATGAAAGGGATGAGGAAAACATATTGAGTGCAAATGAGGGATGCATGTTTTGCAAGAATGGACACATGAGAATTCCAAACGGATGAATGGATGAAGAATCACCAAGAAGCCTAGCTGAAGGCAAGAAACTCAGTGCTTGTGGGAGGCAACCCACCTAGGTTTGGGAATTTTTGACCCAACCTTACATTTTTGATACTTTTGCTTTGTGTTTACATTTTTCCAAGAAAACACACAAACACACACGTGTATTTGATAGTTTTTGTGTAGTTTTGAGATGTGCATGTGAGGATAGAGTGAAATGAAGAAGAATGGATGAAAGTTTGACAAAGAATCAATGGAAGATCAACTTGAGATCAAAGTATTGATGTTTGAACAAGATTTGAGTGTCATACTATAGTCACAGTTCCCACCACGACCGTGGTGACATGGAACGACCGTGGTGGTGCACTCACTTTCAACAGAGAAATCATCAGAAATTGAGAAAATCAACTAAGTATAGAATCAGGGCAGAATGACCATGCAAGGCAGCACGACCGTGGTACTAGAAGACACCACGATCGTGCCGTAGCCTGATTCCAACAACTTAAGTCAGAATTTTGCAAAATTTCAATTCACTTGCTTATTACTCTGAAGAATAGAACGACTGTGCTTTGCGCCCTAGTGCCTGTGCACCCTTTTTCCCACCTTCTCTAGCCCTCGAATCTTCATCAAATCACCCCCAAATCATTTCGAATCATTCCCCACCATTTCTACTACCTTTTCTCCAGATTCCATCAATTTCCATCCACAAAATCACCTTTTCTCCCCATTCCGCCCCAACAACCCAGTTCTTTGGAGAATCCCAAAATTTGTTAATTTCACCTCCATTTTTGTGCAAGGATGAAGAAATTCGCAAGGAAAGCAGTAGAGAAGACTAGGGGTGTCATCCCCTATCAAAGGAAACTGAGGAACGACAACCCCCATTTGACGGAGGCCTAATTAGATGCCTTGGTGGATCCTATCATAGAAGAGACCTCCGCACAACCACATCAAGGGACACCATCATCGTTGAGAGAATCACAGCCACCGCCGTCTGCTTCCCAGCCCTCTGTCTCATCTAAGAGACCTTCAGTTTCAGTTGTACAACCTTCAGCTTCAACACCACAATCGTCCATTTCTTTGGCAGCACAACCGCAGCCAGAGCCGCAGCCACGACCACGTCGGCGGCTCATGCTAGATGATGAAGAGGATGCAGATATGCCAGATACTAAGAAGCATGCGATACCACAACAATGCCCCCATCCGTAGCCCGAGGTCACTACCAGTAGGGCAAAGGAGCCTAAGCACCCAGAGTGTTTGACACACAAAGTGATAGTAACTCACTATGCGTGCCAAGTAACAATGGAGGCTATGGGCTTCTACGCCTATTTCCAGGGCTTGATGGAGAAGATGGGATTGTTTGAGATCTTGACGCTACAATAAGAGTCATATATTGTGCTGACTCGACAATTCTTTGCTACACTGGAGAAAATGACTGATGAGGGTGAGAATGCCATTAAAGTGATGATTGGGGACATGTAACGACCCCACCTCCCAGTAACCCCTAATTAAGGGAGACCAAGAGGTCAGAGTCGTTATCCCAATTTCCGGATCAAAGGTTCGACAAATAATCAATAATAATTATCAAATTCTACCAACTAAACTGAAAGGCTGTAATAAAATAAAACTTTGCATACCTTTTTCAAACTATGGGTAACTACTTCTATCCATAACTGGAGTCTATTCTAACTAGTCCTTATTTGTACTTTAATCCTCATTTAATTCCACATATGCCACTTTACTATTTGTTCTTTTCACTTGTACCTAAAACGCCGACAAACAAAATGTCGGTCAGCATAAAGCTGGTATGTGGGGGAAACAATAATCGTGCAACTAAGATAACAACATATTACAGTCAATTATGATTTAACAAACAACTTTATGTTTTCAATATAACTGCTCATTCCATACATACCCTAACCTCTGCGCTGTCCCTATAGTGGACTTGGATGCTACCTTCCTTATGGTAGACCCCCATTTGACCCCTCATGATCCTACCTAATAGGTGAATCAGTTTCTAGGGTTGAGCCACATGGCACTACCCATAGGTAGCCCACTCCTTAACTCATGGTATGCTAAAGAGTTGCATGGAACTACACGTAGGTAGCCCAATTTCTAACTCATGATAGCCTAGACCTTACTCCAGGTTACCCTTTTTAGCCTTTGCAAAGCCACAGAGGAGGACCCAGATCTAAGCCAATTATATATATATTTTTATAGTGATAATCATAGTCACTTTATAGTTGCATGAAATAAAAGTCATCCAAGCAGTTATTTTCAGGTAACCGATAAAAACGTTCGGGAATCACCGTGAAACTAAAGCGATTATCCATAAGCATAAACGCATACCTATCAGGATGATTTGAGACAGAATAATCTAATCAAGAATTCTAAAGGATTATGAGAGAGAAAATATACTTATTAAGAGGTGGAAGATAACCTCAAAGCTTCTAAATCAGATTTTTGCCCCAAGTGAAGAGATGGCAGCCCTCCTAGATGGAGGAAAGATAGAAAATGACTCCAGTTCCACATATCCAACAATGCAGAAATAATTCACTGGCCAGAGTACTTTTGTAGTGGGGAAATTCAAGACGAGTGCTATCCATAATCCATTCCTCCGCTATGTTCAGAAGGTGTTGGCTAACACCATCTTTGGCAGGTATGAGAACCAACGCAGTTGCACAAAGAAAGATCTTTTTGTACTTGGTTGGATGACTAAGGAGAAGCATGTGAACCTGGGGGTTTTACTTATTGAGCATCTAAGGACAATCCCTTCCAAGAGTACAAATCCATTTGTAATGGGAGGTGTGACGTCCATAGCCACTTCCTTAGGACATGACATGACAGGCTACACAAAGGCAGATGGAGGAAAGTGGGTTGACTTGCATTACTTGGCCCGTTCTTCCATGATCATAGTTGTGGAGTAGAAGATCATCTACCAAGTCAACCCACCATACCCAGGAGTCCCCTTGGAGCTTCCCTACCATACTCCACCCCTCATGGCACAATATGGACCAACGCATGATTTTCTGGAGAAATTGAGGAAGTATGAGGAGGAGAACCCCAGAGGAGATGGCATCCCTGAGGTGGTTTTTACAGAGGGTCTAGGAGAACCCTCATAGGTAGTTGAGTAGAGACGGGTGGCAGAGGAAAGAGTGGTACGATGAGTGAGACAGAGAGAGGAGAGGATAGGGGTGTCAGAGCCACAACAACCCTCAGTGAATGCATACGACATGGCCACCATTCATGCACAACTAGAGGGCATTTAGGTGACGTAGGATAGGATACTACGGGAACAAGAGGGCTTTTGGCAGACACATGATGCCATGTGGTTGGACCATCAACATATGCATTACCAGGTCAACCATCTTTACCAGTTCTAGAATGCCCAAGCCCAGAGGAACCCACAGTTGGGTGAAGACTAGTGGAGTTCTTTAGTAGCTTTTTAGGACAACTATCCACCTCCATAGTCAGACTACTGGGGTGCCTACTACAGATAGGGAGGATCACACCCCCCCACCACCACAGTGACAATCTACCCTATCATCCTAGACTTTAGTGTCATGCTGAGGACAACATGATTCAAACTTTTGGGGTGGTAGGGCGGTATGCCCTTGTTCCATTTTCACTCATTTTTGCATCTCACATGCTGTTTACTTTTTGTTTGTTGTTTTTCCCCTATTTTCTTGTTTTTCTATCTAGTTTAGACTTTACTGCTTTGCATACCTGCATGCCATGTAGTTTATTTTCCTATCATTTTTGCGTAATTTAAAAAAAAATGCTCTTTTTGCATGCATTGCATATAATGTAGATTTTTGTTAATTTTTGCATGTTTTAGCTAGGATTTGCTTATTTTCTATTTTAAGTTCAATAATATAGGCTTAGATGTGATTGGAGGCAACTTGGCACTGTTTTGGCCAATTTTTCCCAAATTTGAGATTTCTTGTCTAAAAAGTGTGTTTTGACCCAATCTCTACTGTTTTGAGTAAAAATGACAACCTTGGACAAATGCAAGTGAATTATCATTGTTTGTTACTAAGTGGTATCAATATTTGGCTTTTTACATGTGCATCACCACTCTTATGATTGTGATTGATTTGGTTGAATTGTGAGTTGAGCAAGCTTTGAACGCTTCGTAACTGTGGAATCACTTGATTGATATATCAATTTAATCTTGTTCATTCATGTGGTGTGATATCTAGGATGAAGTATTGGATTGATTTTCATGTAGGATGTCTTATGTAGAGAATCATACCAATGACCCCTCTTTGACCCGACTATTCACTCACCATCTTCTTACCCCTCCGCCCCATGAAAGGATGCCAAAGTGCACATATCAGTCGTGGCCACCTCCAAAAGTTTGGGTGACCACATTTACATTTCACAGCTTCACTCTCATCACCATATGCCCTATTTACTCCAAGGGAAAAGAAAAAGAAAAAAATGCAAAAATAAAATAAAAGGATGCTCCTGTTTAAGAGCATTCAAATAAAGAAAAAATGAGTGCTCTATGTAATAGCACTCCAAAAATCTTACCGCAATCCTTTCTCCCACTTTCATACCCATTGAGTTGGGAAATATCAAACCTAGCTCATTTTTCCCTTTTCCATAGCCACGTGGGTCATTTGGCATGATTTGAAACATAAGACAAAATGCATGAATGTGAAATAATACTCCTAGTCATCCTTGATTAGCTCCACCATGAAACAGTTTACTCGGAACTTTATGGAAGAAATATGAATAACTTCTGTATTCTATGCGCTATATTTGAAGTTCATATGCTTTGTGCTCTTTTCATGATTCGATTGTGAAAGCAGGACAGGAGAGATGTGAAATGCATGTACTCAGTCATCTTTGATCCCATTAAGCAATAATCATCTTTTATATTACATTTGTCATTTCTTGTTTGTGGAAAATTTGTATAGAGATTGAGTTGGAGCATACTTGAGGAAAAGTATGTTTCAAGTTTGGGGTGGTGATTCGGCCCAATTTTAGGGCTCATCTTGTGTCATATTGCTCTTCAATCACATCTATACATGTTAGATTACGTGTTATTCCTCCCAATATGCTTATTTGTGTAAAATGCACTTATGGACATTATTTGCATGTTTTTCAGGCATTTGGACCACACTATATGGAAGAGAGAGAGGAGTGATCCTAGGGTTTCTCTACCCTTGGGGAGGCCCAAAGTGAAGTCTGATACTCCCTCAACCTACCCCTAGTGGCCAAAGATCCATTAAAGCAAAGATGTCCAAGAAAATCCAAAGAACAAAGTCAAAGTGCTTATCCAGGACCCAACACAGCCGTGGTACCATAGAACGGCCGTGCTAGGTCACTTCTAAATCAACAGGGTCGCCCCTAAGTCAAGATGAAAGCACCACAGTGGTGAAACCAAGAATGGTCGTGCAAGGGACAACCACCATGGCCGTGCCACCTAGCACGACTGTGCTACAACAAAGCAGAACGGGCGTGGCACGTCACCACAACTACCATCACCCATCTCACCAAGGGCGTGCTACCCTCAGACCACCACGGCCGTGGTGACCACCATGGACGTGCCCGTTTCAGCCCAAAACTGACAAAAACCATATAATCTTGCCATTTTATTTCCCACGACCGTTGTATCCTACCACGACCGTGCTCACCCCTACCCACCATGGCCGTGGTGACCACCACGGCCGTGCCACTCATAAAACCCATATTTTTTTGCACTTCTTTACCCATTTTACCCCTACTTAACCTAGCACTTCCCCCACACCTATATATACCTAAGTAGCGACTGGTGTTGGAGACATCCCAAGCGATTGCATGGAGTCGGATATTAATTAATCAATTAATGCAATTATTTGGTTAATTAATGAATTCTAGAATATTCTAATTAATCGATGAGTGTTTTAATTAACATAGTGTTTATGTTTATCGATGGGTTTAGGAAACCCTACTTCCTTTCATCTCCCATTTAAAGGAGCTTGGCGTCTGATATCTATATAAGATATTGAGAGAGGCTTTTTAGTTTATGGTCACATACATAAACCCTAACCATCACCATCCTTAGGAGAGAAAGGATAGCACCACGACGCTAGCACGCCGCCGCACAGAGACGACTCCTTCCCTCCGACTTAGGAAGCACAACGTGGAGTTCTAATCCATCCATGTGGATGAAGTAGAGATGCAGACGTTGAGATGCCTGCATTCAGAGGACATCTATGACTATCCGTACGCGCTACGAGCGGCGTACATCATCGCATGAAAGGAGCACCATCAGATCTTCCTGTGATGCACTTAACGAATGGGAGAGAAATTCTGTCCGTATAGGCCAGCATCATTGCATACCATCATGCAGAAGGACATCGCCGAACTTGCTCCGTAATAAGGTATATCCCACAAATACTCTTTCCGAATATGATGTTGTCAACGAGATCCTATTTTGGGTTTCATGAAATTTTTGTTGCTTCCGCCGCTCATGTTTTCTCCAAAAAACCCAATAGTGGTATCAGAGTACCGTCGATCTACATTGTATTTGGATTCATTTCAATATGATCGAATCACTGTATAATGTTTTCTATGTTGCATACGATGCGAATTTAAATTGCTAATGTGCAAATCTAAACCTAATTCTATATATGCCGCAGGCTTATGTTTTTGACGTTTCGGATGGGGTCGACTATGGAAAATACTAATTTTCCTAAGTAAACATAAGTAAAATTCCATAGACTTTTCAGGGGCTCTGCCCCTGAGACCCCGCGAGGAGCAGCCTCCCCTCGACCCCCGCACAGGGGCACTGCCCCAGTGTACCCCTCATAGTCAATGTGGGAGTCAAAAATAAATTTAATGGGGAATGGCCCGCATTAAAAGTATTGCAATTTTAATATGTATATATGTATATGTAGATATACCTACAATATCATACACGTCACCATTAAAAATTTGTTTTATGTGGTGAATGCATGCACAATTATGGCCTAGTATCCCCTTTTGTGAATGTTGTGAATGAATGTGGATGTCGATATTGTGGATATGTTTATTTGTGAATGCTATGGATGTATAATGGTTGCATACGGATCCTTTGTATAAAGTATTTGGCTTGCATGCCGAGCCTCATCTCTTATTTCAAAGTGTAATTAATTCTTTCCCTTTATATTTGTACTCATATGATGTCATAGAGATAGGATTAGTTTTAGTCTTTGTAAACTTGATGTAAGGAGGCCACTTGAAGATCAAACTCCAAGGAGCGTCCATGGAGAAGCACCATGAAGATCTAATTCCAAGAAGCAACCTAAAGATCCAACTCTAAGGAGCGTCCATGGAGAAGCAACAAGAAGTTCCAATTCCAAGAAGCAACTTGAAGTTCCAACCTCATGGAGCATCCGTGAAGTTGTTCATTGTAATGTTGATCCTTACAGGCTTACAGGTTGATTCACAGGTGTTGCATGAGATGCATAAGACCATAGGTGGACTGTAATCCTTTGTTTTTCCAAAGGATTACAATAGTATGGCCATAACCGATGTATTTGTGTTTGTGATTGCATGTCTATCGTTTGTGGTTGTGAATATAGTAGTATATGATACGTACTATAAGTATGTGGTGTTTGGATATGTATATGTATTAATAAAACCCCTCAATTAATGATATTAAGTTTTAGTTGCCTTCCATAAAGCAACACACATGAAAAGCTTGATCGACTATGTGTAGGCATGCCTCCGCATGGTACACTGTCTATTTCATGGAAGTGTGATGGTGGGTGTGTGGGTCTGCCTCCGTAGGGTGCACACTCATTGTGTTGGCTTATGGGTTGGACTTAACTAGGGAACCTTGATAGGATCAAGTACCTAGAGGCACACAGATGCATCATGGCAAGGAGTTGTGCATGATCATCTATCTAAGAGTTGCATATGATGCAATTGGCAAAAGTTGCCTACCTTAAAATTTGGTCTTTGACGCCGGCGTTGGCTGGGCATTGATCCAATTATTTTGGATCTTGGCTCACTAGAAGGTTGTACATTGCAATCTTTTAAGTTGATAGTGAGGGCTGTCAATTTGAATAAAATAGTGAGAGTGTAATTAATTAAAGGCCTAATTAATCTTATTTATCAAATATTTACAAGTCAAAATGTTTTGGACTAAATGCAAAATTTTCTTTTGTAGAAATCAAATGGAAAACAACACTCACATTTTCTCATTGCGACCGGTCCTTAAGAAGGACAAACTTATCTAAACCAACTTTCAAAACTGGTTTAGGACGTTGAGAATTGTTCTCACACATGAGCGTAAGCTCTATGTCCTTGAAACACCAGATCCAGCGAAACCCGCCGCAAATGCGCCCAAGGCTGAAAAAGATGCTTACAAGAAGCATCTTGATGATGTCGTGGATGTCAAGTGCCTGATGTTGTGCTCAATGAACTATGAGTTGCAAGAGCAGCATGAGAACATAAATGTCATGGAGATGGTAACACATCTCAAGAACATGTATCAACATCAAGCAAGACAGGAGAGATATGATGTCTCCAAGGCTTTGTTTAGGAGCAAGATGAAAGAGGGAGACTCAGTTGGCACCCATATACTCACTTTGATTGGGTATGTGGAAATCCTATCCAAGCTGGGATTTCCCCTAGGTTAAGAGTTGGCGACTGATGTGATTCTATAATTGTTGCCTGAATCATATCGTCATTTTGTCATGAACTACAACATGAACAATATTGACAAGCCATTTTCAGAATTGTTGGACATGTTGAGTACAGATGAAGCACAGATGAAGAAAGACAAGCCCAAGTCTGTGATGATGATCAACAAGACAAAGGGAAAGTCAAAAGGCAAAGGCAATACTAAGAAAGGTTCTAAAGCCAAGCAGAAGCCAAAGTCATCCGTGCTCAAAGCTAAAGGTGGGATCTCCAAAGAAGGCAGTTGTCACCATTGTCACCAGGCTGGACATTGGAAAAGAAACTGTCCTCTCTCCCTGGATGAACTGAGGAAGAAGAAGCAGGGGATATAGATCTCCAGTTTAGGTATATACATTATTGAGATAAACTTAAATACTTCTTCATTATGGGTACTAGATACTGGATGTGGATCTCACATATTGTTCTAATATGCAGGATCTGATAAGAAGTAAGCCTTTACGAAAGCGCCAAGTCGAGATGCGGGTCGCTAATGGAGCAAGAGTTGCTGCCACCGCAGTTGGAGTTATTAGTTTATCTTTGCCTATGGGCCTTGTAATAGAATTAGAGAATTTCTATTATGTACCTGCCATTAATAGAAATATTATTTCTGTATCTTGTATGGACAAGAGTGGATTTGAATTTCACATTAAGAATGGAATTATTCTATTTCTAAAGATGAGATCTTTTATGGCAATGCCCCTATGTTTTATGGTATCTACTTATTAGAACTTGAGACTAGCATATACAACATAAATACTAAAATGTTAAAACTTGACAACTCAAACAAAACATACTTATGGCATTGTTGTCTTGGGCACATAAACGAGAAGCGCATATCTAGACTCCATAAGGATGGTTATTTAGACTCTTTTGATTTTGAATCATTAGAGACATGTGAGGCATGTTTATTAGGGAAGATGACCAAGACTCCTTTCACTGGACACAGTGAGAGAGCCAATGATCTGCTAGGGCTCACACATACTGATGTATATGGACCTTTTAGATCAAATGCTAGAGGAGGCTATCAATACTTCATTACCTTCACTAATGACCTCAGTAGGTATGGCTATGTATATCTTATGAAACACAAGTCAGAAACTCTTGAAATGTTCAAGACTTTCATGAATGAAGTAGAAAAGCAACTTGGTAAGATTATTAAAGCACTCCGTTCAGATCGAGGTGGTGAATACTTAAGCCAACAGTTTGAGGACCTTCTGAGAGACCGTGGTATTGTATCACAATGGACTCCACCTGGTACACCACAACATAATGGTGTGTCAGAAAGAAGGAATCGTACATTATTAGACATGGTACGATCAATGATGAGTTCATCCGAACTTCCAATATCATTCTAGGGATATGCTTTTGAAACTGCAACGTTTACACTTAACCGTGTACCTTCCGAATTGGTTCAAAATACACCATATGAGATATGGAATGGGAATCGTCCCAATTTGTCTATGTTAAAGATTTGGGGATGTGAAGCTTATGTTAGGAAACAATTTCCTGAAAAGCTTGGACCCAAATCTGAAAAATGCTATTTTGTTGGATACCCCAAGGAAACACAGGGATACTACTTCTACAAAACAACTGACAACAAAGTGTTTGTTGCTAGGACTATTGTATTTCTTGAATATGAATTTATTTCCAAAGGAATTAGTGGGAGGAATGTAGAGATTGAAGAAGTTCGAGACCAACAAGAAAGCAGAGAACCTGAGGAGGTACATAAAGAACATGAAGACTCACAAATTGTTGTGGAATTTCAAGTTCCAAATGTAACACAGGAACCTCATAGGTCTAGTAGGACATGACTTGAGCCTGAGAGATTTGGATTTCTTGTGACTTAAGACAGTGACGAATTGGGCATAGAAGATGAGCCAACTTCCTATCTAGAGCTACTAAGGGACCATAATATTAGAAATGGCTCGAAGCCATGAGATCTGAGATGGAATCCATGTACACCAACAAGGTATGAACCTTGGTGGATCCATCTGAAGGGGTAAAACCCATAGGATGCAAGTGGGTCTTCAAGAAGAAGACCGACATGGATGGAAATGTTCAAACCTATAAAGGTAGATTGGTTGCGAAAGGATTCCATCAAATTCAAGGTGTTGATTATGACAAGGCCTTCTCACCAGTTGCCATGGTTAAATCCATCAGGATCATGCTTGCCATTGCAACTTATCATGACTATAAGATTTGGCAGATGGATGTTAAAACAACATTCCTTAATGGGAATTTACTCAAGGATGTGTACATGACACAACATGGGGGTTTTATCGATACAAAGGAAGCCAATAAAGTCTATAAGCTAAAAAGGTCAATCTATGGATTGAAGCAAGGATCTCAGAGCTGGAATCTATGTTTTGACGAACTAGTCAAAAAGTTTGGTTTTAGTCAAAATGAAGATGAACCTTGTGTTTACAAAAGGGCTAGTGGGAGCACAATCATATTTATCATATTGTATGTGGATGACATACTATTGATGGGAAATGACATCCCTACTCTTCAGACAGTAAAAGGTTGGCTAGAGAAGACCTTCTCTATGAAGGATTTAGGCAAAGCATCCTATATACTAGGGATCAATATCTATAGAAATAGATCTAGAAGACTTCTAGGCCTAAGCCAGAGCACATACATTGACAAGGTGCTAAAGAGGTTTACCATGGAGGGTTCTAAGAGAGGTAACTTGACCATGTCCCATGGGGTTACGATCTCTAAAGCCCAATGTCCTAGTTCATGTGATGAACATGCACACATGAGTAAGATTCCATATGCATCAACAATTGTATCTATCATGTACACGATGTTATGTACTCGTCCTAACATGTCGTATGCTTTGAGCATGACGAGTAGGTATTAGTCAGATCCAGGTGAATGTCACTGGATAGCCATAAAGAACATCCTAAAGTACTTGAGAAGGACTAAGGATCAATTTTTGGTATACGGTGGTGAGGAAGAGATCGTGGTAAAGGGTTACACCGATGCTAGCTTCCAAACCGACAAAGATGACTACATATTGCAATCTGGATTTGTGTTTTGCCTGAATAATGGAGTTGTGAGCTAGAAGACTTCCAAGCAAGAGACGGTTGTAGATTCTAAATCAGAGGCCGAATATATTGCCGCATCTAATGCTGCAAAGGAAGCTGTGTGGATCAAGAAGTTCATTTCTGAACTTGGAGTGGTTCCAAGCACTGATGATGCAATTGATTTGTTTTGCGATAACAATGGAGCAATTGTACAGGCTAAAGAACTAAGATCACACCAACGTTCCAAACATATTCTATGACAGTTCCATCTCATACGAGAGATCGTACAATGAGGAGATGTGACGATTTGTAGAGTACCTATAGAAAGCAATGTGGCCCACTCATAAAAGCACTTTCACAGCAGAAACATGACAGACATGTTCGATCACTTGGATTGAGATTCATGAGTGATTGGGTATAAGTGCAAGTGGGAATCTGTTGGTATGTATGCCCATAGAGACTATCATTTGATTATTGTAATGGGATAATATGTAAACAATTTGTAATACTACATTGATCATATCAATAGAGGCAAGTTTCCAATATATATGATTGTGTTTTATATTGTGAGGTGACCATAAAACTTATATATGTCTATAGAATAATATACTCAATGACATATGTCTTTGGGTTGATGACCTGAACAGTAAGATCATATGTATGCTAAGAGTATGTATTCTTGTTTTGTCCCTAATCGGTTGTTATTGTAGAAATATCCATAGACATCAATAACACATAAGATTAGAATGTATGTTGGTTGATGGAAGAATCTCATTATCCATGATATGGAGATATCAAACCAAATACATAAATACTTGTTAGAGAATAGTGTATCGGATAGACCCACCTTGAGAGTGACACATGGATACCATGATTGGTAGTTAGAGTCACATCTCATAATGATGGTGGTGATTGTGGTTCTTAGACCTAAAGTCACTACACTTATCACACGTCGTTCGGTGTACTTTGACATCATCCACCATGGTCCTGAATAAGGATTGCCATAAAGATGGTGCTTGAGTGAACTGTGACACATGGGGATGACTGTGAGTGATGTAGATGGAATTTGTCCTTCCTATTGGAGTTTGCAATTCCGACCACTTGATAAGCGAGACTAAGAAATGCATGGCCATGCTGATGTGAGTCAATATGTGAAATTGAGCGTACATATATCTTAGACAGTCTGCTCTAGTTCAAGGAACATGGATTGAATGTTGAAGAGGATAACAATTCCATGACTCGAGTTCAATCCGGATATCAGCGATAAAGGAACTATACAATCACTGTAACACCAGTCATGAATGATAGGTTAAGTTGTTCTCCAACTTCTCCAATTACTTGGGTGGCAATGAAGTCTTGCTAGATACTAATCATTGCTTGTGAAATCATAATTTGATTATGGATATCACTGCCAACGTAATTTGGAGGCAATTAAAGAAAACTAGCAAGAATAAAGTAAGAATAGGGTAAGAAGCTATTTAAGCAAGAAAAGAGCTAATTAAGCTAACACTAGCTAAGCAAGATGGAAACTAGGGTTTTAAAGCAATTAAGGGGTGTGTGGGATGTTTAGGGGATGCACTTATAAATTAGGTTGAGGGGTGACATATGAACATTATGATTCCATTTAGATTATCCAAACCAAACAATGAGCTAGAGTCTAATGAATTATCCTAAGCTACTAACTGGCCATGGATATGCTAGGTTGTGTATAGGGGAACTAGTCCCTAACACTCCCTACTACCCTTGTGAGGCTCAATTGGGTTAGGGCTTAGGTGTAATTCAATTAGAGTCTAAACATGCCTAGGTTTCTATGTTAGACGATTTTAGGATGATTAGGGGCTGAGGTTAGTAATGGTAATGGAAGTGAGGTTTAGGCCTCCCATCACTCACATTCTAACCTTGAGAAAGCTCCATGCTAAGCACACAAAATTCATCTAAAATAGCTACTTAGATCTCTCAACTAGGGCTAGGAAGATTGATTAGAATGTAGGAGGATAGGTGGCTAGATAGGGATCCAAGAATTGGACCTAGGAGCAAATCCCAAAATTCACACATATAATCAATTTCCCTGAATTTCCAATTGATTTCAAACACAAACCAACAAGCAATTTATGAAGAGTGAGATAGAAATAGAACATAATCATTAGTAAATGGAATAACAAAGTTTACATATCATTTCCCCCCCAACATGGTATCAAAGTAACATTTTACACCCCAAACAACCCACCCAAGGGCCCTAGCTACTCATAACAATGCAAAATACAAAAAGAAGGGAGAAGGAGATAGAAGAAGCCATGGAGCTTGGTGTAGATGAAGAAATCCTCCACTTTTCAACTACTATAGGGCATTCTCCTCTCTCCTCCAAGGTGCAGGGGCATGGAATGATGGTGGAAATGGGTGGAAACTAGGGTTTTGATGGTGGAAATGGTGAAATGGAGGTGGAAATGGAGTGGAATGGCTAAGGGAAAAAATGGGGAGCTAAGAGGTGGTAGAAGGTAACTAACCCCGTACCGGAGATGCCACCTAGGTATATATAGGTGTGGGGGAAGCACTACATCAAGTAGGGATAGTATGGGAAAAATAGTGCAAAAGTAGCCAAGTTTTTGTAGGTAGCACGACCGTGGTGGGGAGGGGTGAGAATGGTCATGGTGGATGGGAACAAACATGGTGAGAAATGGTGAAAAATCATAGGAAATAGGTCACTTTTGTACTGAAGGTGGCACGGCCGTGGTGGTCACCACGGTCGTGGTGGGGCAAGGGTAGCACGGTCGTGGTGGAGTACCACAACCGTGGTGGCTCAATTAGGTTGCCCATTTTTGGATCCACAACCATTCTCTCTACAGATACCATGGCCGTGCAGTGCAATACAATCATTCTAGAGTCAGTGCACCATGGTTGTTGTGTGCTTCACTGCCGTGGTGATTTCTGCACAAATTGAGCTATGAACCTATTGATTTTGCAAGTGGGCTAGCATGGCCGTTCTATAGTACCACGGCCGTGCTGGTCTCTAGATCAACAATTTGACTTGATTCTTTAGATTTTCTTAGACATCTTTGCTTCAATGGATCTTTGGCCACTAGGGGTAGGTTATGGGAGCATCAGACATCACTTTGGGTCTCTCCAAGGGTAGAAGAACCCTAGGATCACTCCTTCTCTCTCTTCCATCAATCATTGTCTAAATGCCTGAAAAACATACAAATAATGTCCATAAGTGCATTTTACATAAATATGCATATTGAGGGAAATAACATGTAATATAATAGGTATAGATGTGATTGAAATGCAATATGACACAAGATGAAGCCCTTAAATAGGGCTGAATCAGTCACCACATATCAAATGCAACCTAAGAAAAATATAATATTTTTTTGTATGTTGTGCACACAAGCAATCACAAAACTCAACATGTCGACTCAATAAGACCCTACTATATCAATTTTATGAATGGCTTGTGTGGATAACCATATTTCGATCATATATATATATATAATATAAGTGGATGTGATATTTGTATGCATTAAAAACATATATCTTACTTACACAATGTGTGTGAAAATCACATGTTATTATGATATAGAGTGAATAATTTTACTGGGAATAGTAGACTAAATAACTGAAAATAGAAATAAAAAGTGATGGCTCTCTACTAACAAAATTACAAAGAAGTGGCAACAAAATAAACTTAAAAATATCAAAGGTTTGCCTTTTATTTTAAATTATAAAACATATTAATTAAATTTAGACTAAGAGACAACATCCACCATATTGGGCAAATTTCCATTATCTCATACTTCTAAATGAGTCCTCACTTCTTGAGCCATGAGCATAAAAAATGAGGGGAAAATAACTAGCTGATAGTAAATTATAAAAAAAAATGAATTTTGTTCTCATGTTGTTACAACTACTCCCTTCCATATGATACTTACAAACAACCAATGGCAAATCCTAATAGATACTGGAAGGGGCCACGACCCTCCAAAGATTTTTAGAAAAATGTTAATTACAAGATATCATGTTAGATCTTTGATGATGTTGATGTGATGTTCTTCACTTATAATTAGTAACTAATACAATTGTCCAATTAGGAAAAGTAAGATATTTTATTTTGCTGGTGGATGGTACACATATTTATATGTAATTATTTATTTAAGAATCAATCTTGTAGGTTTACCAATGTGAAATAATTTGGAATTTTCTAATGTTATACAATCCTTAAATCCTTTTGATTTCTTGTGTTGGAATGCTCTTTTGTTTTATAGTAAAGGGTGACTTCGGGGGTGTTCTTTGCCTCTTCTCATGTAAATAAATTTCTTTGCCAATTTTTTTGATTATGAATCCTCAATGTAGAATTTTATTTTAGAGACCATAAAATTATTTAAATACAACATAAAAGACAAAATAATTTCACATTGGGTTGTGCATAAATGTTTGCATATACCATAATTAACACAAAAAGATGATTATCATACCATGGTAGATGCCATATCAAATATGGTCAATAGTTTTATTTTTGATATAAGGTTTCATTGTGAGGATGAGATTATTGCCCTATTATACTCAGTATTTTGTAAATAGGTGTGACGTAATAAGCGGTGGGACCAAGGCAGATAGAATAGATGAATAAGTTGGATTTTACCATATGTTATGTTTCTAATACCTCATAATCAATGCATCATGGGTTGAGTAAGTTTGCTTGTAAGTTATCACACATTTTATTCTACCATTCCAATTATTATATTAACCCTTCCATCAATTATATTCATTTGTTATTAAGGTTTTACAATACATGTACATGTATGTAGCACAACTTGTCTTATATAACATCACAATTTCCAAACATCACTGCTACAAACAATGTGTTACTTCATGGAATTAGAACTTTCAAGTTCGCCGTCTTATAACTTTTCATGAAAAAGTGATAATATTATACAGAAATATACTATTTCAAAATTTTGTCATGGATGGATTCGAGAACTAAATAAGTACAACATTTTTTATTTTAAGATAATGATATGTTTTTTAGTGTCAATGATTCTTTAAGATAAGTTAGGAGGCTATCTATTCATCTAGCCCTAAGCAAATCATTACATTCAATATAGCTACATTTATTAAGCTGAGAAATATGTAACATCATAGTAGTACTACCATTACAATTAAGTTCAACACTAATGATATTGGTGTAATTATCAAGATGTCTAACATAGCAATTTAGATTCAGGGTCTTATTGATGATGCTTTGGCATAACCAAGTTTGTTGCCAATGTGGGTAATATAACTAATTATGCAGCTTTCTACATGTAAGAAGAGGTTTTAGATTTTTTTGATCCACCCAACAACATCTGGGTGCTTTTTCCAGTCATCAAGAATCATCTTGGTGGCCTATAGATTACATGTTTCTACTACAATGTGTGGACATCCTATTGAGAGCATTATTCATGGCTAATCCAGTCTTAGCTAGCTCAGATACTAGAACAAATGTAACTTGATGACCCTCCGTTCTTCATTTACCCATTCACCATTATGGTCTCTAACTACAATGACCAAGGCACCATAGTTGTTCTTAGTAGCAACATCGGTGTTGAATTCCATTCAATCTAATAGAGTCTTAAACCTTTTGAGGCTTCATTAGGTAACTAGTTCCTTTGATCTTTGTGCCAAGCCTTCTGGATGTCATCGACCTCTTTGGTTATATAATGGACCCGATGAATTCTTATCCTGGAAATACCTCCATATATTTGTTGCTTCCTACATTTCCAGATATACTAGCTAGTTGTCATGAACGTGTAAATCTAGTTAACATCATATTTTGGATTGTTATGTAGCTAAGCATATAGGTTATTGATGGAAAATTTATATGTGGCATTGATGTTGAGGATATCCATCCAAACCTCCTTAGTTTATGGGCAGTCTTTGAGTGTGTACCGGTAGGTTTCACAATCAACATTGCATTTAGGGCATGTGTTGTTCTCATTTGACTTTCTGATGTATCTTCGATGATTTGTGAGTAGGACTTCATGGAACACGATCCAATAGGTAAACTGGATGCATTTAGGTACCTCTACTCTCCATATATGGGCCCATAGGGCAGTCCTCAGTGTCTCTTTATCCTTCCTTGTAACCCTATAGACTGACTTGGTTGAGAAGGACCCTTTATTAGTGTCTTCCCAAGATAGTAGATTAGGTTTGTTTGAGTTTGTAGGGATTGGTATGTTACATGTCCTCTTGATAATTTGTTTGGGTAGCTAACATCTAAGGAAGTCCTTATCCCACATTCCTTTGAGGTTTATATGACTGTTGATATTGAGATCTTCTAGTTCCATTGGAATTGGTCTGAGAGTAACATCAGAAAGCTTTGGGCCTCCTTTGAGTCAGATGTCATTCCACACTTTAGTTTCACTTCTTAAAAGGGTGAGATAGGATTTTCTATAGATGAGATCTCTGTGATCCATGATAGCTTTCCAAACTTAGAGACTGTGTGATTAGGTTGGCAGTTATACATTTTACATTTGAGTTTCTTGCCCTCAATCCATATTGTTCTCCTATTGATGACATACTTTGACTACTTTTCATTATAAGATATTCATTATAATCACCCATGGACCTGATTCCAAGTCCACCATGTAGCTTATGTGAAGTGACAATGTTTAAAGTTACCAAAGATAATGGATGGTCCTTGTGGTTGCTACCCCAAATGAGCTTCTGAATAGTACCATCTATTCTATCACATAGTTCTAGAGATACCACAATGGTTTGTAAGACATAGGATGGGATGGAGGCAAGGACAATCTCTATAAGGCATGTTATTCTCACAAGGGAGAGGTGCCTAGCTGACCAGTCATTGATTTTGGATTTGACTTTATCGATGACTTCATCGTCGATTTCTTTAATTATTTTCTTGAGGATTATGGGGACTCCCATGTATTTTCTAAGATTAGTTGTGGCTTCAATATGATAGTGTAATGACCTCACTTTTCAACATACCCCAATTAAGGAAAGACCCAAAAAGTTGAGAGCCATTACCTAAAATTCCAAAGGATCCAAATTTAACCAAATAACATATACTAGTAAATAATTTCCATTAATTCAAATATTTCTTACAAGATGCTCCTCTAAGGAGTTACATGAATTTCTATCATGTACATGGGGTCTAATTGGATCACCTTCCGCCATTTGCACTTAAACAATGCCTTTGAGACATCATACCTATTTTGCCTTTCTTGTTCTTGGTACATTTTTAGAGACGTGTTATCATGTCAATAACATCCATATTCTCATGTTTCTCATGACATATGATTCATGGAGCAAAGCATAAGGCATTTGATGTCCACGACATCAATGAATACTTCTTATGAGCTTCCCTTTCTGTACTTGGTTTATTCAGAGCTAGTTCATTGGGTATTGGTGTATCCAAGACATAGAGCTTACTCTCATGTGTGAGAACTACTATCAATATCTTGAACCAATCTTTGAAGCTATTCCCATTTAGTTTTTCTTTCTTAAGGGCCAATCACAATAAAAAGGATTATTGTTTGTGTTTAGAATTTGATCTATATAGAGTTGATTTTTTTTCAATTTCAAAAATATGTTTTGACAAAATTAATTTGGATTATAAAAAATATGTTTTGACAATTAATTTGGTCTTTAATTAATTAAGATCCCACTATTTATTCAAGTTAGTAGCCCTCATCATTAATTTGGAAGATTACAATGAGAAATCTTTGAATGAGCCAAGATCCATAATGCATTAAGTCGTGAGTCAAATCTGGCTAACCCCTCATAAATTAACTAATTAGGTGGGTAACAATTACCAATTGCATACAACACAATTATTAGATAGATGGTTGCATGACCCATTATCAATAATCTTCTGTATGCCTTTAGGTACACAATCCTATTAAGATCACCTAGTTAAGTTTGACCCAAAATCCAACACAATAGAATATGCACCCTACTTTGGTAGACCCACATATCTATTCTCACACTTTCATGATTTATAGATAGTGTACCACGCTTTGGCTTTCTCACACTTTGTCGATCAAACTTTTCATTTGTGTTGCACATTAAACTGCATCTTGACTTATTATTTACTAAGGGATACATATAGATAGAAAGATATATATATATATATATATATATATATATATATATATATATATATGTATATATATATCTGTGTGTGTATGTATATATATAGGATTAAGAGATAAATATTTCCCTCCCTGTCCCACAAATTGTATATATATGTATGTATGTTTACAATCAATTTATCCAATCACTGTTACATTACTATACATATCATATACTATAAAAATAACCACATGGGATTAAATAGGTTATGGAAGCTAGTACAACTTCTTGAGAGAATAAGAGTAGTAGAAAAAATACCAAGAGATTTACATGTACTTTAATTCTAAATATGCCCTTTATAGGATTTCTAGTTTCCTAATTGGAAAGCTAGTCGGCCAACTAGTAGTAAAGTTATTAAGTTGTTGATGGATTAATCATTTTAGCTAGATCATGAACCCTCCAAGGACCATCATCTTTGGCACGGTTTTCTAATCATATCTTCCTCTCCATCACTATCATCAATTATGTCATTACATCATCCTATTTTAATTACATTTTTAAAATTTACATGGAGAATGTATAGACAAAGGCATAACATGTGAGCCATATACATGTTGCATAACTTTGGATCAAAATCAAAACAACAATATTACATGTTTCATATCATAACATAACAACCTAATTGCCATATCCACATCTATCAAACAAAATGATTTATAAGGTGTCACATTGGTTTATGTGACACACCCACCCACCCACCCCCCCACACACACACACATATATATATATATATATATATATATATATATATATATATATAATATCATATTAGGTGATTAATGCAGATACAAAGTGCTACATAATTTTCCAACTAATCACTTGTGGTTCAAAATCCAAACCAATGTTAAAAGCATACGATGTCGATTTTGATACCAATGCAAGGTTTTCAGGAAGGTGGCATAATGGAATAATGATAATTGTTTCCCATTTTACCTTAGGCATCAGATCCATCATAGATATAAAATGTTAGTGAACAACAAACATGGAAAGGATATAGGTTAAAACTTTATGCACATGGTTTGTCCAATAACTACATACATCTTTGTCAGTGAAGAACTTGAACTTTCAAATCGAAATCCAAATCAAACACAAAGAAAATTTGTCACATAGTAGATCCAATAAAGGATCTTACAAGACTATAGGAGGAAGAAGGTGTGTGAATTATGATCTCCAAACATAGCCACAAATTGGTCCACATATGTATATAATCCATGTGGATGATTGAGAACTCCACGTTGTGCTCTAAGATCCATAGTGGAAGGAGTAGCCTTTTTATTAGAAACTTGCTAGTGTTGCACAACCACTCCTCTCCCCTCTGTACTTATGAGTAATTCTACCTCATCAAAGGCGTTCCAAAAGGTCTCTCTTTAACCTTTATAGTCATGCCCCCATATATAGGGAAGGCGTGGAAGTAAGGGTTTTAACAAACCCTAGAAAATGAAAGGAAAAAGCTGCTTTTCAGTAGCCTACCCATAGACAGCCAGTCAGGTGGCTAGCTTAGTCTAGTCGCCTGACTAGCCTGAGTGGGCTTCTTTACAATACCTCTCCCATGATTTCTAGTCAACTGACTGGACTAGTTCTACACAAAACAATCCATAGATTTAGTTCAGCCAACTGACCACATGCAGTCCAAGTGGCCAATTGTCTTATCTAATTTATTTGTCTAACTAGGCTAGCTAGTCAATTGATTGGGTGGATCTTGACCCGATCACTCAACTGAACCACCCAATTGATTGGCTAGTCTATCCAATCGGGTGACTGGACTATCCAATTTTTCGAGTGGGGTTCCAGTTAGTCCTTTAATGATTCAATTGATTACTTTAACCTTTTAGTAACCAATTAAGTATATGATAATGATTATACTCATCTTCCTTATACATCCTATGAGTCTGATCCTATGGGCTCAAAATTATATTGGCAATGATATCTATAATCACATTATAATTTTGAAAGAATGATTGATATCTAGAAAGTCTTCATTTCCACCCAAGTATCTGGAGAAGTTGGAGAACAACTTCAACCTATAAAGTGACCAAACCATTTATCATAGATATCCATATTGAAACTAAGGCATGAAATAGTAATCATATAATCATAATAGTAATACTTTTATGATTTAATCTATGTTCCTTGAACTAGAGTAGACTATTGGAGATAGCGTGAGTTCAGTATACTATACTAACTCACATGAGCATGGTCATGCATTTCCATACTCTCACTTATCAAGTGGTTGTAGAATCACTTTGAAAGGAGAGACAAATTCCATCTACATCACTAACAATAATCTACAAGTGTTATAGTGCACCCAATCACCACCTTTGTGGCTACCGTTATTCAAAGTCATGTTGGGCTAGTGTCAAAGTACACAGAACAACATGTGATTACTATAGTGACTTTAGGTCTAATGATCACAATTGCCAATGTAAATTGTGATATGACTCTAACATGCCATTACATGACTACCATGTGTCATTCTTAAGGTGGGTTTATCCAGTATAACTTGTTCACTAACAAATACCCATGTATTTGAGTTGATATCCAATATCGTGACTAAAGAGACACAATCATCATTCACCATACATGCTAGTGTTGTGTATTATTGTGATCCTACAATATCCAAAATAATAACTGAATATGGACAGAACAAGAATGAGTACTCTAAGTATACATATGATCTCATGTCTAGGTCCTCAACTCAAAACATGTGTCATCGATTTGAAACATTCTTAGGACATTATTAGGCTTATTCACTATCTCAATGCTGAAACAAACATAATTAGTGAAATTTCCATTATTAATAATCAAATCATATGCAAAGTATCCCTATTACAATCATCACATGATGACTCTCAGAGCATACAACCAACCAAAGCTTTGGTCATCACCTTCATCTTCTCCAGGCTTTGCCACCTTCTCCAAGGATGAGAAATGACATGGAAAGTGGATTTTTATGTTCTCTTTGGCATCTTTTTATGAGTCAAAGAATTAAGAAGTGATGGAAGAAATAATGAGCTAAAGAGGGTCATTAGTAGTGGATTTTTACGAAGGTGGTTTGTGCATGCACATTCATTCCAAAAACTTCACAAACATGGGAAAATGATAAAGAATGGAGTAGTTGTAACCCACATTCCTTTTCACAAATCATGGAAAACCCTAAGCATCTCATACTTTGTGTTTTTCTTCTTACCATTCATTCCAATTAGAGATAGATAAGACACATGTATACTATAAAGCATGCAAATAAATCAATCAAACAATAATATGAAGGGGGTGAGTCAGATTCATCAAAGGGCAAACAATTAAATTTTAGTTCATTAAGGTAGAGTCAAATAAGACCATTCTTTTTTGGAAAAATGATTAAGTTTGAGAAAAATTGGACAAAATTGTGCCAAGTGCCCCTATTCACATCAAGACCTACAATAGTAGGCAATAAACAACATGAAAGGAAATCCCAACTACAAACACACAATACATTACTAAAAACTACATAAAATGTAGATGTAGCATGGCATGCCATGGCAAGAAAAGCCAATTAATGCGATGATTTTGAGTCGCATTTATAGACCTTTTTCATATGTGTTTTGTGCTCTAATTACTCATTTTTATGGATAATATTGCATAATTCACTTAATTTGGTCTTTGCCATCATTTTATATCAAGTCCCCTTTGTTTTACTATTTTGAGCATTATTTATCATCTTATTATAAATTGTGTGGATTTACTTGGGCTTGTTGTGAAATTTCAGGAAAAACAAGTATCTGCTTCCGTCGATACCATCGACGGAAGTCGATACCATCGACCAAGCCACAGGTTGTCAGCCGAGAAAAGCAATACAGAGTCGATACCATCGACACCTAAGTCGATGGTATCGAGATCCCTTCAAGTTGCTGGCGAGGAAGAAGTCGATACCATCGACCCAAGTCGATGCCATCGACACAAGGGGAGCTACAGCATCGCTAAACGACAACAACCGACGCTAAAGGAGTCGATACCATCGACACACAAGTCGATGGTATCGAGATCACCACAGGCGCTCAGAATAAAAGAAAGGAAAGCTTCCGCTAATCCGCTGGGTCGATACCATCGACCCACGTCGATGGTATCGACGCCGGCAGATATGCGTTGGATTTGTTTTGATCTCGATCGGACGACTGTTGTTATTTGACGACCTAATTAGGGACTTATACCTAATGACGGCCGCCCAGACGTGGAGAGGATCTCATTTTTGGATTGCACGAGTGCCGAGGAGGAGAGAAAGGAGAACGGAGGCCGAGAAGCTCGTCCCGGGTGATTCGGACGCTGCCGAAGATGATTTCCACCACCGACAGGCGGGGGAAGCTCGTGTTCTACGCCAAGGATCCACCGGCTCTTCTCCGTTCAGGGGTTTTCCCATTTATTTCCCGTTTTTCTTATGAATTCCCCAATTTCTACCATGTATTCGTGTGAGATGAACATGAGAGGCTAAAACCCTCAATCTTTAGGACCGGGAGTAGCCCGGGAATGCATTGTATGACTTTTTTATATCAATAATTCATATTTTTCTCTCAAATCTGTGGTATAGATTCATTTTCTCCATTTCTATTGTTATGCTTGATCACCATAATAATAACTTAATGCCCTTAATCACTTCGACAGAAGGATTAACGGTTGAAAAGAGACGAATTCTACATTAATTAATAAAACCCTTGACAAAGGAGTTGTAAAATTAATGGTGGGAACTGAGAGACCGTTTATAATGCACTTAGTTTAGGGGAATGATTACTACGACGGTGGAATCAACCTAAATCTAAGTAGTGAATTACACCACGACAGTGGGTAATTCTGTTTTCAGGCCACTACCCGGATCGAGAGAGAAGTGTGAGTAATTATATGAAACTTAATACAATGTTGACCCGCGGTGAAACCGCCATCCTAAAGATATCCTTTTGAATTGATTAAATTAACCTTTAATCGATTGTTTTCTTTGTTTGATTTTTATTTTCTTTTTAATTTGAACAACAAAACCCTACTTTGTTAATCGGTCTAGTTGATTGCGATTAGTTAGTAGAAGTCTCCAATAATTCACGTATCCCTGAGTTCGACTCGGGCCTCACAAGGCCTATATTACTCGACGCGTATACTTGCGTTTTAGCGCGTAGTAAAATACACGTCAAGTTTTTGGCGCCGTTGCCGGGGATACGGCGAATTACTGGCACTTTGAGTGCTGAGAGCGGCCACTCTAGGCCACACATTTTTTATTTATTTTAAAACAATTTCAAAAAAAAAATTCCTTTATTTCTCTTTAATTGTGTTGACTCGTTCAGAGCATTGTACTGAACCCCTATTTCCATTTTTCAGGTACTTTGCATGGTGCACACACGTAGTCGAGACTACGTGAATCGCACACCTGAGGTTCCATCTACGGGACCAGAGGATGAGGAATAATACGAGGAGGAACACCACAGTGATATAAATTCTGAATCTGAGCAAGAACAAGAAGAAGTAATGGCTGAAGCACAGACAATATGGGAGAAGATCAAGGCGTCTTCTTCCTCGGCATCAAAGGGGCCTATAAAGAAACAAGGGCTAAACATTCCAACCTACAAGATCGATCCAACACTGATTAACCTGGTTAAATCAAACGCATTTCACAGATTAAAAAATGAAGATCCAGTGGCCCACATCAGCCAGTTCGTGGAGAACTGCGATATGGTGAAGATAGATCGATTTCCGCAGGATGTGCTCTACCTCAAGTTATTCCCGAGTTCCTTGGCTGGAGTGGCAAGAGAGTGGCTTCATAACCTCGACGACGAGTTTGTTGAATCATGGGATCACATGGTGGAGGTTTTCTTCGAGAGGTTCTTTCCTCCTGAGAAGAGCTGCCAGTGAGTCAAAGGCAATGAGAGAGCTGAACGAGAAGATGGATCTTCTCGCAAAGAAGTTGCTGCAGAAGGAAGACAATGAGTCCGAGGATGAGGCTTAGGTCAAGTACATGAGGCAACAAAAGGGGTACAGGAATAACGATTATTCATGGCGGAAGGACAAGAAATTTTCATGGAAGGATCCAAATAACTTTCTGCAGGATCCGGACGCCAAGCCTGCACCGGTCACGGAGGACAAGAGCACGGAGTTGCTCAATCAAGTCATAAAGCAAAATCAAGAGTTGATGAACACTTTTGGGCGGCAAATAAAGCAGCAGGGTGAATTTATGAACCAGTTTGGGCAGACTTTGCAGAGCCACGGGGCTCAAATGAGAACTATAGAGACTTCCATGGCGCAGATGGCAGCCGAGATTGCAAGCTTGAAGAAGCCGGCACATCCGGGTTTTCCGGGGAACACCAATGTTCCTGGGGGAAACCAACAGGCCAAGGCCATCTTATTGAGGAGCGGTAAGAAAGTGTTAAATCCAAGGGCGGATGACAAAAGCACACTGCAGGACACAGTTGAAGAAGCAACAGTCAAAGAGCAACCCGCACCTGTCATAGAGCAAACTGAGGACATAGCTGAGGATGGTAAGGAAGAACAAGCCACTGAGGAGGAACCACAGAAATTAACTCCCTATGTGCCACCTCATCAAAGGGCACATACCGTTCCGGTCCCCTATCCCAATAGTGCAAAAGCAAGAAAGGTGGATGCACAGTTTAAGAAATTTCTGGACAGCTTTAGGAAGTTATCAGTGAATATTCCTTTGCTAGAGGCGATTGAACAAATCCCGTCTTATGGGAAGTTTCTTAAAGATGTAATCACCAAGAAGAGAAAGATACCCGACACTGAGGTCGTGGTATTGAAGGAGCAAGTGAGTGCTTTTATTATGGGCACTTTGCCGCCAAAGAGACAGGATCCCGGTTGTTTCAATATTTCTTGCTTTATCGGGAAGTTCAAATTTGGCGAAGCACTTTGTGATTCTGGGGCAAGCATCAATCTGATGCCCCTTTCTACGTTCAAGAAACTTGGATTGAAGGAGTCGAGACCAAGTAACATGACCATCCAATTGGCCGATAATTCTGTGGTGAAACCATATGGAATCTGTGAGGATGTTTTGGTAAAGGTAGACCGCTTTGTTTTTCCGGCTGATTTCGTCGTTATGGAAATGCAGGACGAGCATGGAAATGAGTTACTACTTGGTCGCCCATTCCAAGCTACAGCTGATATGATCTTGGAGATGGGGAGAGGTCGCTTGACCTTGGGCATTGCGGATGATCGCTTTGAGATGGTCATGCCCAATGGTAATGCATCTAATAAAGCAAAAGCACATTGCAACATGGTTAAGCATGTGGAACAAAATATCTCACTTTGTCTTGGGAAGCCATTTTTGGATATGGCTCATGTTATGAGCAGGATAGATAATGGGACCCTAGCAGTAGATCTTATGGAGCAAACTAAAGTTGTCTCTTTATGCAAGGCTATTGGGTTTCCAAATGATGAGAATGAGGACATTCCATCTTCATGGGAGGATGATGTGATTGTTACTTCCGTCTTTGATGCATATCCGGAATTGCCTTTGGAGGCGTGTTTGTTAAATGTCACTTATGATTGGATGCGGAGTACTTCACTCAAGGAGTGCGCCAAAATGCTTCAAATGCTTCCATGTTTCTACACGAGGCACTATGAAGATTTGGGTACACTTCCCCCACCGCTACAATCATCTCTTATTTGCCCACCTGATCTGGAGTTGAAGCCATTGCCCCCGCATTTGAAGTACGTCTTTCTAGCTGAGGAGGACAAGTTACCAGTGATTGTTTCTACATACTTGAGTGCGGATGAGGAGGAGCAACTACTGATAGTGCTCAAGAACCACCGTGGAGCTTTTGGGTGGTCTGTGGCGGACATCAAGGGGATCTCCCCTTCACTTTGCCAACACAAGATTCGGCTCGAGGAGGGAGCCAAGCCAGTCATACAGCCTCAAAGACGTCTAAATCCAAGCATGATGGAGGTTGTCAAGAAGGAAGTCATAAAGCTTCTTGCTGCAGGGATCATTTATGCCATATCCGATTCAACGTGGGTGAGTCCCACACAGGTAGTCCCTAAAAAGGGGGGAATCACTGTCACTACTAATCTTTTGAATGAACCTGTCACCACCCGATTGGTAACCGGGTGGCGTGTTTGCATTGACTACCGCCGATTGAATACCGCAACTCTTAAAGATCATTTTCCATTACCATTTATCGATCAGATTTTGGAACGTCTAGCTGGTCGGTCGCATTTTTGTTTTCTAGATGGCTATTCGGGGTACAACCAGATTTCTATTGATCCTTTGGATCAAGAGAAGTCTACGTTTACATGTCCCTATGGGACGTTTGCTTACCGCCGTATGTCGTTCGGTTTATGCAATGCGCCGACGACTTTTCAACGCTGCATGCTCGCCATATTCTCTGACATGGTAGAGCGGTGTCTTGAAGTTTTCATGGACGACTTCTCAGTGTATGGAGCGTCTTTTGATGAATGCCTTTATAACTTAGATAAGGTGTTGCAGCGGTGCGAGGACACACACTTGGTCCTCAACTGGGAGAAATGTCACATGATGGTGACAGAAGGAATTGTGCTAGGACACAAGGTGTCTAGCAAGGGTCTTGAGGTAGACCCCGTAAAAATTGAGGTGATTTCTAAGTTACCCCCACCAAATTCTGTAAAAGGGGTGAGAAGTTTTTTAGGACACGCCGGGTTTTATCGGCGATTTATTAAGGATTTTTTGAAAACCGCAAAGCCATTATCGGAATTGTTGGAAAAAGACGCAGTTTTTGATTTCAATGAGAAATGTCTTCACGCATTCGAGGTTTTGAAGGAAAAGTTGATTTCAGCTCCGGTTGTTCAAACGCCGGATTCGACAAAGCCATTCGAGTTGATGTGTGATGCGTCCGATTATGCTGTGGGAGCTGTTTTGGGGCAAAGGGTAGATAACATGCCTGCTGTGATTTTCTACGCCTAAAAAACGCTTAACGATGCTCAATTGAATTACACAACTACGGAAAAGGAGTTACTGGCCGTCGTGTTCACCTTTGAAAAATTTCGGCAGTACTTAGTGGGTTCTAAGGTGGTTGTGTGGACTGATCACGCTGCAATAAAGTATTTGATGGAGAAGAAGGATGCGAAGCCTAGACTAATTAGGTGGATTTTGCTCCTACAAGAATTCGATATTGAAATTAAGGACAAGTCGGGAATTGAAAATGTGGTGGCTGACCACTTGTCTAGGTTAGAGAGGGTTGATGAACAAGGTTTGCACATACCCATTACCGAGACCTTTCCCGATGAGCAACTTTTAAAAATTGATTCTAAAGAACCATGGTTTGCGGAAATTGTGAATTATTTGGCTTGCGGGATCATCCCGGAGGATTGGTCCTATCAAGAGAAGAAGAAATTCTTTCATTCATTGAGATACTATTTTTGGGATGACCCGATTCTCTTGAAGCAGTGCAGGGATGGTATTCTTCGCAGGTGCGTGCCGGAGGTGGAGTATGAGAGTGTTCTCCATCACTGTCATGCGTCGCCTACAGGAGGACACCATGCTAGCTCACGGACAGCAACTAAAGTGTTGGAGAGCGGCCTTTATTGGCCCACTTTGTTCCGGGATGCCTATAATTTTGTTAGGCAATGTGACCCGTGCCAGCGCGCAGGTAACATCTCAAGGAGACAGGAAATGCCCCTGAATGTATTTCAGGAAGTTGAGGTATTTGATTTATGGGGCATTGACTTCATGGGACCCTTTGTGTCCTCAAATTCAAATCTTTATATCTTACTTGCTGTAGATTATGTGTCGAAGTGGGTGGAGGCAATCCCCACAAGATCTAATGATTCGAACGTAGTGTGCAGGTTTGTCAAAGAGAACATTTTCTGCAGGTTCGGGATTCCCCGAATGATCATAAGTGACGGAGGCACACATTTTCGAAATCAGAAATTCGCGACACTTTTAAAGAAATATGGGGTCAAGCACAACATCGACACCCCATATCATCCACAGATGCAAGGACAAGTGGAGGTATCAAATAGAGAAATCAAGAAGATTTTAGAAAGGACCGTAGCATCCACAAGGAAGAATTGGAGTGTATTGCTACCGTACGCACTTTGGGCTTATCGAACGGCGTACAAAACACCTATAGGCACCACGCCTTTTAGGTTGGCGTACGGCCGAGCTTGCCATCTTCCGGTGGAATTAGAGCACAAGGCCCATTGGCGCTAAGAAGGCTGAACTTGCGCTATGATGAGGCCGGGAGAAAAAGGCTGTTTGAATTGAATGAATTGGATGAGCTACGCATGACGGCGTATGAGAATGCCCACATCTACAAAGAGCGCACAAAGCTGATCCACGATCGCCATATTGAGATGCGCACGTTCAAGAAGGGAGACAACGTTCTATTGTTCAACTCCCGTCTCAAACTTCATCCCGGGAAGCTGAAATCCCGGTGGAGTGGACCCTTCGTTGTGGAGGAGGTGAAACCGCATGGAGCGATTCTCGTGCGTGATGGAGATGCCACGTTCTTGGTGAACGGGAAACGCTTGAAGTTGTATTTTGGTGAGAATTACAAGAGGAAAGTGAATGAGGTTAAACTCATTTCACTTGTGCATGAATGAGAAGAAGGGAAGACGTCTAGCCTAAGACGCTAAACAAGGGCGCTTGTTGGGAGGCAACCCAACCATCGGTACACTAGGATAGTTTAATTTTAGTCATAGATTGCTTTTATTTCATTTGAATTTTAGTTTAAAAATGATACCTTGATCCGTTTGTTGAATGTGCAGGCACAGGCAGAGTCGATACCATCGACACATCTGTCGATGGTATCGACATGGGTTCAGGTTGACACCAGCAGAAATCGCACTGCGTCGATACTATCGACACCCCCGTCGATGGTATCGACATGGTCACAGACAGGTCGCAATAAAAGTGTCGATGGTATCGACACCCCAGTCGATACCATCGAGATCTCTGGAGATATTCAGACGAATTTTGCTCAGTCAACTCGATACCATCGACGGCCTCGTCGATGGTATCGACATCATCACAGGTTGAATGCAACACAACGGCGGTGTCGCAATAAAAGCAAGTCGATACCATCGACATCTGTCGATGGTATCGACGGACATGTCACCAATCCGCATACAGTCATCGACGACAATCGCAACAGCCACACCAGCGATCCGGGTGCTGCGTCGATACCATCGACTTCCGTCGATGGTATCGACACGTCAGCAATCCGGGTTTCTCGATCCAGCAAATGTCAACCGTCGATACTCGCGAGGGAGGCGGATACCCGCGAGATGTGTCGATACCATCGACCCGCGTCGATGGTATCGACGGGCCAACAGGGGCGCTGATCAAGCCTATTTAAGGGGACTTGCAACGTCACTTGACGTCACACCTTCAGAGCAAGTATCCTCCTTTGCGCCGAGCACTCCCCCGAGCCCTCCAAGGCTGCAGAGAAGCATCATCGAGCGGAGATCTTCATCGAGCGGAGAATTTCTTTTCCATCTTCACCGAGCTCTTTTCTTCTAATCCCATCTTTTCTCGCAACCATGGTGCACACTGCCAGAGCGTCGTCCTCAAGTGCTCACCCTTTGGAGATCGAGGAGTTTGTTCCTCCCCCACCCGCTTCCATCCCTCGTCCACGCCTCATTCATGCCAACATGGATGTGAGGAAGGTTTACGAGGATATTATGAAGAGAAAGTTCGAGCCCACCCGGTATGTGGACCGAGGAATGATCCAGGAGCTGGGGTTCGAAGCCAACTTGGCCTATGTGTTGGCCGGGCAAGCGCGGCACACCAATCGCCTTTATGAGATCGACTGTCATGCGGATGGGCAGCCGTTTTTCGGCGAATGGCCCACATACAAGGAACTGGTGGCCGAGTTCATGGCGTCTCTTGATATCTGCGTCATACCAAATGACGTGGTACCATCGGACCAGACGTGGATCCGGGGAAGGGTGTCCTTCCGACTCTTCAACAACAATTACAACATCACGTTGAAGCAGTTCAATGACATATTCAACTGGAACCACAGCCGCAATGATCACCGACGCCCCGACGCCCGCACCGACTACGACAAAATCTTCACCGAGCTAGTTACAGTGCCGGCAGGGAAGACAATGAGCTACCATAATGCAGCGGTAGCGGATTTTGAGCACCCGTTCATCCGGGTCCGGCACAGGATGTTGAGCTTGACTTTCTTCGCTCGAAGCGATCTTGCTTTGAGAAAGTTTCAGGAGAGTGACCTGTTCTTTCTCTACGCACTCCTGAAACGTCAAGAGTGCAACTGGGGGGCGTTCTGGCTACAGTGCGTCCTGGCGGTGAAGAGGAGCACAAGGAAGGCTCCAATCCATTTTGGTGGTCTTGTCACCAAGTTGGCGCTTTACTTGGGGCTGAACCTTCAGTCCATGACTCCGATCTTTACGAGGAGCAAGGTGAACGTGCAACATTTGCACCGTTCAAACCTTATTCTTCTCCGGGACGGGTTGGCATATGCTCATTGCCACGTCAACCAAGCTTATCAGGAGAGCTCCCTACCGGACGACGTCTTCAACATTGAGGGCAAGCAGCACTTCCGGTGGCCAATCATAGCCATCGAGTCCTCCGAGGAAGACGACGGTGGTGACGAGCAAGAAGGCGAGGCTGCAGAGGAAGAGGAGGCTTTCACACCTCTTCGAGCACGTGTGGCACCACGGAAGCGTCCTAGGATGCATCCGGGTGCATCTTCATCATCTCAGCCCCCGCCACCATCACCACAGTACGAGCAGCCAGCTGCAGATCCCTATTCCATGCAGGGGATGTACACCATGCTGCAGGACATACAGCAGACTCAGCTACAGCACATGGGTATGTATACCGGCATTCATGACACTACGAGCCGGGTACTTGACAACCAACGGGCTATGTTCGAGAACGAGCGGCTCATCCTCGCCAACCAAGAGCAAATGCACACCCGGTTGCAGCGGATAGAGACGCAACAGGAGCCCTTCTTTGACCATTACTGGAGTCAAGACTACTTTGGAGGCTATCCACAGCCTCCGCTGAGGACCCAATATGATCCAAGCTTCCAGGGGGAGTACCCGTCTTGGGATCCTACGGCACCGCAATACCCACCACCGCCTCCGCAAGATTGATCAGGGTATCACTGTTCCACCCTTAAGTTGGTTTTTGACTATGAGGCCATAGTCGAATTCAAGCTTAGGGGGGTGGCTGGAACAGCTCTATCTTTTATCTTTTCTTTAGTTGTTTTTAGTTTCTGCTTTGTTATTTGTTTTTGAAATTTTAGTGTTTGTTTAGGATCCACATCTATCTAGTGTAATTGTGGATGTCTTAAAAATTGTCATCTCACTTTTTCATGGGAAATTTAAGGGAATTTCAAAATTTCTGGGTCTTTTGGATAGCTTAACTTGGTTGTCCTTGGGAAACTTGTCCTATGAAAATGATTGATTATGTCAACTTTGAAGCAATATGTCACACCCACACCCCCATTGACTCATGAAAAGTGGATAGTAACGGTTGTTTGAGCCTAACCTAATCAAATGGTAATGAGACCTTAATTGGAGATACGAGAAAGAACCCTTTGAACTACTACACATGTCAGTAAGGAGGGACACATGATATTTTTCTAAGGTTCAGTAACTTAATCTTGTGATCATTCCACTTCATATTTTTCTATAATCCACCAAAGAATTGGAAGTAAAGTACAGTTTTAATTCCTTCTTGCGTGCATAGCATGTAGATAGGATTTGCATTGTTATTTTCATATTTTTGCATAAAATGAAAAAAATGGATAGTGATTCATGCACATTACCTTTAGGTGCATGTCATGTAGTTGCACTCATAACTTTCATGATTTTCATGCATAAGTACACCATGTACCTCAGTTGTCTTGAAAAGTGATCTAAATTGTTCCATACCCTCGCATTAGTACAAAGATTTCCAATCATGAAGAAAATAGCCTAACACATGTATCTCTAAGAAATTATGGATATGTGGGCTAAAAGAAAAAAAATCTGAAAATCTGAAAAAAAAATGAAAAAAAAGAGAATTTAGAAGGAAATGGAATAAGAAGGAGAAAGGAACATGATATCACTTGCATAACAAGGAAACTGAGTACATGATGTGGCTTAATTAGATTTCTATCTCTTTTTGAGGTGGAAGGTTAGTGCATGCATCATTCCACCCAATTTTAAGCATTAGGGCATTTTCAATGTGCATTGGCATCAATTAGGGCATTTTGTTGTATGCATTTTGAAACTGTGTAATACTTCCAAATTCTTCCATGAACCACCCATTCCATCCACCCGTTGCTCAGATTGGTAGGCCACCGTGATTTTTTTTTCTTTTTCCTCACTCATGTTTAAAAGGAGAACTGCTTCCATGTAGATGGTAGTTAGGGCGAGCAACGTAGTGTAGGCGATCACAAGATGCACTAATGCTGAATCGGCAAATTTTATTATGTTAACTGCCTTATGTGATAGTGTTCATCGGTTTGAAGGATAATTTCTTTTATTGATGATTATTGTCGCATGTAGGGTAATTACTGTTCTGTGATTAGGAAAGGCCAGTTTGAGAACGTTCAGTGGGAGTCATGTGGAATGTGGGGTGATGTATTGATTGTTAGTTGACATCTGCAATTCTATTCTAAGGATTAGTTGCTCGAGGGCGAGCAATGTTTAAGCTTAGGGGAGTTTGATGCGATGATTTTGAGTCACATTTATAGACCTTTTTCATATGTGTTTTGTGCTCTAATTACTCATTTTTATGGATAATATTGCATAATTCACTTAATTTGGTCTTTGCCATCATTTTATATCAAGTCCCCTTTGTTTTACTATTTTGAGCATTATTTATCATCTTATTATAAATTGTGTGGATTTACTTGGGCTTGTTGTGAAATTTCAGGAAAAACAAGTATCTGCTTCCGTCGATACCATCGACGGAAGTCGATACCATCGACCAAGCCACAGGTTGTCAGCCGAGAAAAGCAATACAGAGTCGATACCATCGACACCTAAGTCGATGGTATCGAGATCCCTTCAAGTTGCTGGCGAGGAAGAAGTCGATACCATCGACCCAAGTCGATGCCATCGACACAAGGGGAGCTACAGCATCGCTAAACGACAACAACCGACGCTAAAGGAGTCGATACCATCGACACACAAGTCGATGGTATCGAGATCACCACAGGTGCTCAGAATAAAAGAAAGGAAAGCTTCCGCTAATCCGCTGGGTCGATACCATCGACCCACGTCGATGGTATCGACGCCGGCAGATATGCGTTGGATTTGTTTTGATCTCGATCGGACGGCTGTTGTTATTTGACGACCTAATTAGGGACTTATACCTAATGACGGCCGCCCAAACGTGGAGAGGATCTCATTTTTGGATTGCACGAGTGCCGAGGAGGAGAGAAAGGAGAACGGAGGCCGAGAAGCTCGTCTCGGGTGATTCGGACGCTGCCGAAGATGATTTCCACCACCGACAGGTGGGGGAAGCTCGTGTTCTACGCCAAGGATCCACCGACTCTTCTCCGTTCAGGGGTTTTCCCATTTATTTCCCGTTTTTCTTATGAATTCCCCAATTTCTACCATGTATTCGTGTGAGATGAACATGAGAGGCTAAAACCCTCAATCTTTAGGACCGGGAGTAGCCCGGGAATGCATTGTATGACTTTTTTATATCAATAATTCATATTTTTCTCTCAAATCTGTGGTATAGATTCGTTTTCTCCATTTCTATTGTTATGCTTGATCACCATAATAATAACTTAATGCCCTTAATCACTTCGACAGAAGGATTAACGGTTGAAAAGAGACGAATTCTACATTAATTAATAAAACCCTTGACAAAGGAGTTGTAAAATTAATGGTGGGAACTGAGAGACCGTTTATAATGCACTTAGTTTAGGGGAATGATTACTACGACGGTGGAATCAACCTAAATCTAAGTAGTGAATTACACCATGACAGTGGGTAATTCTGTTTTCAGGCCACTACCCGGATCGAGAGAGAAGTGTGAGTAATTATATGAAACTTAATACAATGTTGACCCGCGGTGAAACCGCCATCCTAAAGATATCCTTTTGAATTGATTAAATTAACCTTTAATCGATTGTTTTCTTTGTTTGATTTTTATTTTCTTTTTAATTTGAACAACAAAACCCTACTTTGTTAATCGGTCTAGTTGATTGCGATTAGTTAGTAGAAGTCTCCAATAATTCACGTATCCCTGAGTTCGACTCGGGCCTCACAAGGCCTATATTACTCGACGCGTATACTTGCGTTTTAGCGCGTAGTAAAATACACGTCACCAATTATTGGAAAAATTAATAAAAAATGCAAGAAAGTGAACTAATTGACATGAATGTATACAAGACAATAAAAACCTAATGTATATAAAAGTGTTGGAGACATAACTAATAAATTAGGGTACTACATGCCACAAGAAGTCAAATTGAGATATAGACAAGAGGGTGCATACCACCCTACCACCCTAAGCTTTTGAATCATGCTATCCTCATCATAATACAAAACATAGGAAAAATGGGGTGTTGTTAATGTGGTGGTGGTAGTGGAAGTGGATCTTATGCTCCTCCTTAAAGTGGAGGATACTAGTAGTAGTGGCCCCAATTATCTACCTATAAAGGTGGATGAGTATTGAGGTATCATCACAATGTACTCCAGTGATCCTACTCCCAGTGGGGGTTTCTCTACATATGTTCATGGTGAAAGTAGTACATCTGGTGTTGCATCTACTGCTTGCCCAACCACATGTGTTGCCACTTTTGATATATTTCCTCAAACTATGCTTAGATAGTAGACATGTTGTAGAAATTATTTGGGGGTATATGTGCATAACCATCATCTTATCTTGATCTTGCATGGTGAGGTTTTTATCGTGTATGTTTCCACATTGGTACATTGGTCTCCCCTTATCACTCATGTAAATCCAATGGTGGTTATCTATATCCTTCTTTGGGTTGTTTTCTTGCCTAAAAGATGCCACATGAAATCATTTATTCGCCCTTCAGACACCATAACATTGGTGTGATATGGAAACTCTATGGTGACACCAAGATTCTCAGGGTTAATGTTGTAGATAATATTGTCATTTGTCAAGGACATCATTTGGGATCAGGCAAGATAATTCAAGTCTACATACTGGGTCCCTGCCCTTTGTGAGGCCCTCTGAGTCACAACCCAGGGCCAATGAAATGGTAGTCACTATCCCTCCCATAATGAATGGATTCTTTCTCTTAGAGGAAATTTCTTTCAAGTGGTCAATCATCATTACCCCTAAGTTGAAATTACCACCATTTACCATTATGGCAATCACAAATTATGTCTTTGTTAGAGCAATATCCTTTATTATCATATTAGTCAAAAAAATATAGCTAAGACTTTCTAAGTGTACCTTATGATGGGGTTGTGCAACCCACTTGTCATAGAATTTCTTGATGCAAAGGTTTCTTGGCCTGTGAACCTCTCCCACATTTATGGATAAATGTACTTTCTAGTCTTATAAAATTCCCCACCATGAAACTTCTTTACAATTTCAAGAGTTGGAATGGAAACCTTGTTGATGTGGGAAGCCTTCAAAACATGTGTAGAGTCACCAAGTCAAAATATGATGCATCCTCAACTTCATATTCAACCTTCTCCAAATAACTCATGTGTGGTCTCTACATAGGTCTCACGGGCCTCAGTAATAACTTTATACAAACCACATAAAATCATGAAGCTCTTAAAGTAATAATGGACCCCTATGGATTGCATTATAGACATACATGCATACATATTGGGGATCACCCTCCTTTTCATGCACTAGGGGTGGAGAGTCTTTACAAATATCTTCCTTTTTGATACCCTCCCAAATGTGATTCCTTCTGACTGCTTCCCAATCTGTTCATCTCCAAGCTAGAGAGCATGTCCACTGGTTCTTCCTCTACCTCTTCACTTTTTATACCTTATCCTCCTCCTCCTCCTTATTTATAATCATGTGTTCCCAAACTTGTGTCCAAGTTATGGGGCACAATTTCAATAGGTTAATGTTATTCCTCCTCTTCAATCAACAATATTCTCCTTGTTGGTTGTTGAGTAGATGGGGCTACATCGAGGAAGTGGAATGTTTTGCTGGAGTAGGTTGATAAAGTTGTAGCTTTCTTGCCTCTCCTTTACCTAGCTGGAGCCTCTATGTCAATTCAGTCAACAACATCATCCAACTCATGATCCCAATTTGCTTCCTCCTCCTCTTAATTAATGTAATTTGGATATGAGGCATGGAGTATAGAGGATGAGAAAAGACGGGAGCTACTAAAAAATGCAAAACATGAGAGAGAGAGCTAGATATGAAGTTAGATGGTGATGGAGTGGGGTTGTGTCTTAGAATAGTGATAATGGAGTCTCTCTTGGTGTGGTCTTTGTTCTAGCAATGACTTGGATGCCATCTTGCACTTCCTTCTTCACTCTCTTACCGAATCCTTCAATTCTGCATGGATTTGGGTGGATGAACAAAAGTTTCTAGGATTGGGTGGACTGTAGGTAAATACTGAGTAAAATGAGGATATGGAGGTGTAGGAATGCTCTCCAGAAGGCCAATGAACCTTGATTGAAGCATGGAGATAACGATCTAGATGATTGGGGTTGCTGGGAGGTAGCCTCTAATTGTTTGCATGATGAAATGATCATTTTCATGAGTTAGAATTGTGTGTGTTTGTGGCGGGGGGGGGTGTCGTGGTGGCTCCCCCCAATTTCATGTTCTTAAGTGTTGTAGGCACGACCCATCACGAACGTTCCGACCAACACAACCATGGTGGTTGACCCAAAGTTTCTTGATATGCCCTATGATTTTGAAGTTGATAGCATGACCATTCTTTGGCAGTACAACTATTTAGGCTAACTTGCATGCAAATTTGTGGAAACCTCATATTTCTATTCAAAATTCATATCATGTTCAAATATTGATCCACAAAAAATGTTAGCTAATCCTTGCCACTCTTTAGGGAACTCTCTTTCAATCTCTATCATGTTTCTCCTACAAACTCAAAACTAGACAAACTATTGAACGTAAGTGTGTGTGTATTTTTCTTGGAAAGTGTGTAAAATAATAAAAAATATCAAAAATTGAAGTTTGGGTGAAAAAAAACCCAAACCTAGGTGTGTTTCCTCCCACTAGTGCCAATTTTAGTGCCTTTAGTCAAGATTTGTGTACCTTGACTTATCATCCTTTAACATATGTTAAAACTTCATCATAATAGATCTTTTTCTCATGTGCATTCAAACACGCTTCCTCATAAAATGGTATCTCTTCATCTAGCATCACAATTTCAAAACTTTGGTTGTATTTGTCGATCCCAACCTCAACAATAGATATGAATCTTTGGCCACTTACAATAAATCTCTTGTCTCCTTCTTTATCTTGAATCACAATGGCTCCTGAGGGATTCACATGCTTGACTTGGTAGGGGATTCCCACCTTGATCTCAAATTCTTGGGAAATAGTTTCATATGAGAATTATATAGCTACAAGCATTGACAATGCTCACAATTCTTCTTTCTTATCAACTTGTAATACAAGAAATTCACTCTTTCCTTGTAGCTCTTTGACAACTCATAAGGATTCATGCCTCAATTCTTCTAGTTCACTCAATTGAAATTTTACAAATATCATGGTCGTGTCACCATCCATGTCCATTACTTAAAATGCCTAAAGTACCTTATGTTGCAATTCTTTTGGGAAATGGCAACTTTTTCCATAAATGAGCTTGAATGGAGTGGCACCAATAGGTGTTTTGAATGCGGTTCTATAAGCCCATATCACTTTTTTCGAGAAATAGTGACTAATCCTTACGGTCTGGATTCATCGTCTTCTCAAGCATATGATTTATCTCCCATTTGGCAGTCTCAAATTGTCCACTTGTTTGAGGATGGCAAGGGGTAGCACACAGTGGTTCATCCCATGTCTTCTCAATGAGATCCCAAAGCTTCTACGGATGAAATGGCTTCCACCATCACTTATCATGGCTGTTGGGACTAAAAAAGGAGTAAATATGTTGGATTTCACAAAACCACATACCACCTTGTGATCATTGGTCATTGCATCAATAACTTCAACCTAGTTAGAGATAATTCAACAACCACTAAGATGTATACAAACCCAAAATAAGGAGGGAATGTCCAACGAAATCAATGCCCCACACATCAAAAATCTCCACCACTAGTATAGGGGATAAATTAATCATGTCCCATTTGGATATTGTACCCACCCTTTAGCATTTTAAGCAAGCTTTCAATGTTCATGAGACAGTTTGGCCAAATTAAACCACACTATAGGCACAACTGTTCTTTTTCCTCCAAAATGTCTTCGACATATATCAGAGTGGCACATGGAGAGTATATTTTGCTACTAATCCTTAAGAATTCACCTCTTAATGAGTTATTAGGAGAAATATTTGAAAAGATGTGGGTAAAACCACATGTTATTCGTCACAAAGGAAACAATATTCTCATGTCCTTCTTTGTCCATGTGCTTAGTACCCTTCCACTAGCCAAGATGTTGGATATGTGCTTGTACCATGGCCTATGAGTGAAGTCAAGAAATAGAAGTTGTTAATGAGGAATTGTCCTCTTGATCTTGTTCAATTCTTAATAGGGTGTCTCAATGCATGATAGGTGATTGGTTGCATAATTTTCAACACCTTTCTTATCAATAATCTCCTAATCAAATTAAAGATACATCATATAAATTCTGACTTTGAATCCTTATTTGACATGAGATATTTAAGTGTGACACGGTTAGTGTACACAATGAATTTGTTTTGAAGGACATATGAGTGGAACTGGTCATGAGAAAATATCTCGACAAGTAACTCCTTCTTAATGGTGGTGTAGTTCCTTTGAGCTTCATGCAAATTTAAACTTGCATAATAGACTTCATGAGGTATACAACCAATTCTTTGGCCAATACAACCCCCACTCTTGTATTTGATGCATAGGTCATGATCTCAAATGGCTTAAAGAAGTGGGGGGGGTTGCATAATAGGAGAAAAAATTAACTTGTGCTTCATATGGTTGAAGGCTTGAATGCATTTGTTATTAAAGTTGAACTCAACATATCTCTTTTACTTAGACTTGTTGTGTCGGGTTAATCTAAGTTTAATTCTTGATTTCCCTTAATCGTGTGGTCACTTAGTTTAACTCAAACCCAACTTTAAACCCTAAAAACCCTACACTTTACTTTAGTAACCTGTTACAAACAAACTTAGAGCTAGTGCCCCCACTATCTTGATTTGATCATGATTTACCACATTCTTAATACTACATATCAATATGTGTTCTTGTATATCTATTATCAAGAGTGTTTTTAAATTGGGTAATTATAATTATTGTTAGTTTGGTGTGCACTAGGCACATCATTGGGCGACCCTCAAAGACAAATCAATAAAAAATTGAGAAATATAGGCTAAATTGCAAAGTATGTACGAACCTTAAATGGTGATTATAACATTATTGTGATGCAAATAATATAAAATGACCATAAACATATGAATCATGAAATAAAGGTTGAAGTAGATCCTTAAGGAGATTTGGAACCCTAGCACCAATTAAAGATAGATACATAGTTGTATGGTGAAATTGGATCCGATTCTTTGTAGGAATACTTTCTATCCACCTCATTCATTCACTTATAGTAAGATACATTGTTTGCATAAAAAATCCTTGAGAAAATCACTAAGAATCTAATTGTCTCCCCTTCCCTCAACTTTTACTTCTTCAACCTAGATTAAAGTCTTTGTGGTGGTGAAATCTAACTGGAAGTTTGGATTTTAGATTTCATCTCAATTTTAATTTCTTATAAGGTAAGGTGAGTGATCCAACCCCTAAAGTATTAATTTAAGAATGATCCAACTAAATTGGACCCAATTATGTTAATTGACACTAATTGATACTAATTTTGGGTGTTTAGGTTAGCTTGTTAATGATGAATGTAAAATTCAAAATTCCTTTGTAGTATTTAACATTTATGTAAACTGTTATGAGTAATATCAAAATCTTGTAAGTCATGTCTCTTGAATTCGATCTCTTTTATCAATTTACATCTTCAGTTGGTAGTTTTTTTGACTATTATTGTAGAAAATCCATATATGCTCACATTTTAAATGAAATTTTTTAGATTGTTATAATGTCAAGTATTTTTGAATTATATGATTTGTGTTATTACGAACAAGACTTAAAACATAAAATTTACCCATGTTGTGTGATATCACCAATTTTAGGAACCTTTACCAGTTTAAGCTAGAAAATTCTGAAGTGAGAATGTTTTGCAATGAGAAATTGTACAATGGATTCTTATAACTTAAACATGGCATTTATATTTATCTTTATGCTTAATTCTACATTAAACATTTCACATTACTTTCTTGTAGTGAAACATTGCACATTCTTTTATCCTCAATAAAATGTGGAGGAAATAGTGCTGGTTATTCTTAATATTCTTTTGTTGAGTATTGAAAATAAAAATGTAGGAAGTGGGATATTGAGATGAAATTGGATATGGGACCATAGAGATCCATATTAGTGTTTTGGCATAATAATGGATACTAGTTGTATCAATGTTATATGTATCATATTGTCTAAAATCAAGTAATGTATTTTTAGAATAGAAATGTGTGACATGCTCTTCATGGTGAGGATATGAACTAAGAAAAATGAATGAAATGTAATTTTCATTTTGAAGGTTAGAAAGAAGAATAAAGCACTAAGTATTAAGATACACATCATAGTAAGACAAAGTAATATTTCTAATTTATTACCTAATTTATGTGTCTGAAGTATGATGAAGGTGCCCAAACCCTAAAACCTATAATATATACCTATTTGAATAAAAAAATGGAAAATTCACTTAAAGGAAAATAGTCTCCAAGAATAGTAATGCGTTATGAAAATATATTTGTGCTATATGTACCATTTATTTAGTAATATCTAATCCTCAATTCTTCATAAGTATTATACTAAGAATGGACACTATTGTAGATAGTTACAAAATTCCAATGAATGTGAGTTAACAAGTAATTCTAATGTTAGATAACATAATACAATTTATTTTCTATTGGATTGAGAAATCTAATTATCAAGTTTTAAAGGAAAAGGGAAAAACTTACCCCATAATATTCAAGTGACTGTTGAGTGACCTATTTTAGCATATGAATGCCCTAATGTGGTACTAGTACTAACCTGAATGGTGGTCCTTATAAAAAAAGGCTCATGATTTTTAATATGTTTTCCTCATCAATATTTTATTTTATAATTGATTCATTGTGGTACCATTGTACTCTCTATTTATTTTTATAGCTTTTCCTCTTTTGATGGGAAATAAGGCAAGTTAGTATGTAATAAGCTCATTGTTATTTTTTTTAGCTGGTTGTGGTTTATGACCTTGGATGTTGATAATCGCCATAATTTTTGTCACAATCCTCTTTTAAGGTTTTGGTGGATTGATTGATCAGTTACTTGGCCCGTGTTGAGATATTTATCATTGTGACCCTTCTTTAGTTCTTATAGGAACCATTAGGGTTTACATGTAAGATACATCACACTTAGAGTGAAATGAACATGTATCTAACAAAGCAGAATAAAATTGTTAATATATAAAGAAATAATGAAAATGGATTATATGTGTTCCATTCTATAAGACATATGTTTGGTGGTGGAGATACTAATATACCAAGAAGACTACTAGAGATGTTCCTCTCAAAGAGATGTCAAATAACCTAGAAATAGCAAACACAGAGTGCAAATATAGTATATGGCTTCGTTTAACAAAGAGCTTTCAATATATGGTGACTCCATACTATGTCAGGCTATCGAATATAACACAAATATGTGATATTAGGAATGTGTACATGTAACGACCCCCTCCCATTATTGTCACCAATTAAAGTGGACTGAAAGGGAAAGGGTCATTAACGAATTCCCAAAATCCAATTTTAGCAAATAACTAATTATAATTCATAATTTCATTGAACAAAAAGAGTTCATGACAAATTGAAGATAAATCCTATTCAAAGGATTACATCATTATTCAAATGGAAAAACTAAGCTAAAAATAAACATAACTATCTATCTATCCTCCAGTAGTCTTTAGCCATGTGTTATTTTCTTTCCAGCTTTTGGATATCCATGTCTTTAGATAAAAGATGCAATTTAACCTAAATTGTGGACAATCAAAAGCACATATCAGTATATTGATATACTGTCTACATGGTGCGTAAAAATATGTGCATGTAGGTGTAAAATCATATTAAGCATAGTTAGTAATTATTAACGATATTTGAACATTTCATTTTTTTTATAAGTTTCTAGAATGTAATTGCTCTATCTCTATGGGCACACTAATCCCTTACTCCATTATTGGATTCTAGGATTTGGTCAAACATTGGATTCAGGGTGAAATCCATCATTGGACTTGGTCATGTACCATATTGATGTCAGTCACTTCCTTTGTGACTTATGCTTAGTTTGTTGAGAGTATTAGCTCATTCAACTCCTCATTATACATTGCATGTTTGATTCATGAAAGCATTCCTTATATAGATGATAGACATAGGGCATTATGTTCAACCAGAATAAAATAAAAATCCAATGGTTAAATTTGGAGTACATGAGAAAACTTCAACAAACTTTATAAGTCGATAAAAGTGGGTAATCATAATTAACCACATACCTTTCAACATATGTCGATAATCCCAACAAACATGTACAGACAAATCAAGTCAACCAATCAACCTGTAATTAGGGTATAACACAAATGTATTACTTTTCTGCTCTTAAAATTATACCTAGTGACTTGGGTCCTAGGTTAGGGTTTTGGGTCAAATTAGGTCTGTATTAGGGTTACATATCACAAACCCTAATTATTCCATGTTAAGGCTCTATGATTTAGAACCCTATTTTGACATTAAGTGAATTCCTAAATCATTTATTGGATATTATCATACATTATCATTGATTTAGATCACATTTAATGTATCAATATTACATAGAACAAGATATGATCATAAATTTCATAAGATTAAGGTTTTCATGTATTCAATATTATTAAATTAAGTATTAATGTGTACTTTCTGAATCTAAGATGGAATCATGCCTTGAAACCTATTTTATTGGATTTTGTACATTTTCTAATCATTTTTACATTTATATTGACAACCATTAGAGTTACCTCAATTTTCTACATTTTATGCAAAAGTAATACTTACTTAGCCAATTACAGATGGAAAAGTCACCTAGATAGTTGTTTCTCCATCATGACCTGATTTGATTTAAGTACTACCCATCTACACATATGCCGTTGCATTATTTTCATTGAAATTAAGTAAAACTTGATTCAATCCCTCCTATGATTGTTTCCCCTCATGCCATCCTGAGCTGCAGAAGGCCAAGGGAGAGACCATGGTTTACTTTGCTACTTCAATCTCGAAAACCTCAAATGAAGGTCTCAATGTCCTTGTTAGGTCATGTCGAAGCCAACCAAATGTGGCACGATGATGGATGTGGTATTAGGAAGATGATAGGGGTATGGGGAGAGGCAACTCAATATATGACAACCTGAAGCTTGGAGAAGCTTTCTCGGGTTGCTATGAGTTAAATCCAATCTTTACAGGGCTCTATGGTGGCGTGAAGCAGCGATCCCATTGAGCACCTTCAACCAATGGTCACTGGTCTTGAGGGAAAAGAAACCAATCTCGCCTTGCTTGCTCTTGAGTATTAGGACCTTCATGGAATCTTCCTTGCAATGCTTGTGATGAAGAGAATTGGTCCAAGCAACGATGTAGCCTCCAAGAAAGGTCACCATCACCAAAGAAAAAGGAGCTATATGGATGGGATCTTATAGGGTGGTCATCTTCAAATGAGGGATGATCTTGACTTATGAGGGTGTTGGAAAGCTACGATCCTGTTTATAAGATGGAGTGATGACTTAAGGTGTCAGGATCTTATCCTAACTCCCTAGAGTTGTTGGTGAATTGGACATGATCTCCATAGGTGATGATAACGATTGATCCATATCTTGTTAGATTTAATTTTGTATCCCGATCCCAATGGAAAAATTCTGAGTGGAAACAATGAAGAGGTGATTGAGATATGACCGAAGGGAGAGTCAAAGTTGGGTGGGACTCCATGTCACAAGGAAGGAAGATGATGCAAGTGCCATTGGATTCTCATCTAAGAAGTCTAGGCAATGCCCACATCTCTCAGTCATACGACTAAGTTCCACATTATTTGGACTTAGGTTGTGTAGATATAATTAGATTTTATTTACATCATATTATATTAAGATTACTCACTTTAGGTGAACCTTTAAAAATTCTTAAGGGCTTCTAGAGATATATCTAATTGATCCCAAAATTTGAGGATTCATTATCTTGGCATAATCTTGACTTAGGCATAATTTGATATTAAAATACAAAAGATAAATATGCTTTCATTGTATTCTAAGTATTTACTTAACTTAATCACCTAAGTCACATATATGCTTATTATCTTTTCAAAATTGGCAATTATCTTGATATGATCATTATTACATGCAGATTAAATGTGCCTAACTAATCTTGTTGGCTAACCTCAGCTCAGCTTCCTAGGAGTCTGGGGTATTTCATGTATTAGTATTCAATCAAATGATAATCTTAGAATCTTGTACAATCTTAGGGTTTCCTTTTATTTTAAATAACAAAACTCTTAAGACATAATAGATTTTAGATAAGAGCACAAACTTCCTTTAATTTGTAGAAGTTGCACTTAAGGACCAAATTGCAAAAAAATAAATAAATAGAATTCTAGTGTTTTCTAAAAGTACCTTATTTAGTACTTAATTGCATATAAGTAAAACAAATGCATGTAATTTTATGTTATAACATCTTTCCCCCTTATTAGGAATTTTCCCTCATAATTTGGCATATATAGAAAAGAGATGTGGGTGTGTTTTCTTCATGTCCGTCCTCATGTTCTGTGTGTATTTGTCTTCATTGTAGTCTTTCCAACAAACTTTAACCATCTCAATTCTTTTATTTATGAGATCCTTCACCTTTGAACCCCAGATCCTTACAAGTGACTCAGGATAGGACAACCTACCTTGGAGCTCTATTGGTTAAATGCTCAACACATGGGCTAGCTCCTTCATAAGCACTTCACGTTGGACACATGGAATACATCATGCATCATGGAATACTGAGGTGGAAGGCAAGACGATAAATGTCTTTGCCAATTTGTTCCAAAATCTGAAATAGACCCACATATCCAGGACTCAACTTTCCCCAATTCTTAGATATGGAATGAAGGGGTCAGATCTCTAATAACACATGATCTCCTACCAAGAAGTGCATATCCATACTCTTTGTTAATGCATAAGACTTTTGTTGATCTTGGGCCTTCTTTATTCTCTTCTTGATCAAATGGACTTTATCAATATACAATCATAACTCTTATAACCTAAGTACAAATCTCTTACCAACATCATCCCAATGAAGTAGTGACCAACATGGCATCCTATAGAGAGCTTCATACAGAGGCATTTCAATGCTGGATTGGTAGATATTATTTTAAGGAAACTCAACTAAGGGTAGATACTACTCACATGATATACCTCAATCTAGGACACTTGCCCTTAACAGATCTTATAGGGTTTGGATCATGCATTATGACTATCCATCAATCTAAGGGTGATTGGTAGTGCTAAAATTCATCCTTGTATCAAGTTATTCTTGAACTTGTTTCCACACTTGAAGGTGAACTTAGGGTCATGGTTAGAGATGACCAGAACACCATGCAAATGGACTATCTCTTAGATTTACAACTCAGCCACGTCATACACTTTATGGTATTATTCAAGGCAAGGAAGTGTTCTGACTTCATAAGGCAGTCCACCATGAACCTTATTGCGATGTGCCCTTACCTGGTCTAGGGGTGACCTACCACACAATTCATGCTGATTAGACCCCATTTCCATTAAAAAAATTCAATGAATTGTAGTAAACCACTTGGCTATTGGTGTTTAACCTTCACCATCTGACACATGAGATGGCTATCCAAAAAATGAGGTTGTGTCTCGCTTCATTCCTTGACACCAGAATACCATTAAAGATCTTTTAACATCTTGGTGGTGCTAGGGTGTACAACGTACTTCAATCATGTGCTTCTTGCAAGATGTGAGACTTCAAAAATGCATCCTTAGGAACCCAAATATGATACTTGTGTCGAATTATCCATCAAATCCCACCAAGAGGTAGGTTTGCGGATTCATAATCAAAGCTTCATATTCTATAGACCAGGGTTGGCTGAGTGGGCTGCTACTAGCTCGGTAAATAGGTCGGGGACAATTTGGATATTTTCTAAATGGATCCAATCCTCCAAAGGTTGTCAATTCCATCTGACAAAATATTTGTCTTTCTTCCATTGGTTGACTAAACCAACCATACAACTAAGTTTCTTGCGAATGAGGGCATTGGCCACAACATTAGCAGTTGTGAGGCGGTAGGATATGGTGATATCATGATCATTCAGATACTCCATCCATCATCACCGTCACAAGTTAAGGTCCTTAAGGGTTAAGAGGTACTTCAAGCTCTTATGGTCACTGAAGATGTCGAAGATGGTTCTATACATGTCATGTCACCATATCTTTAGGGCATAGATGATTACTACGATCTCCAAGTCATGATTTAGATAGTTCAACTCATTTGGTTTGAGCTACCTTGAGGCATAGGTGAATATAACGTCCCCTTATTTGAGGCCTTAGATAAAATGATCTTAAAAAGGAATGTGATCGGACTACCCATATCATCAAGGTGCACCTCCTTTTCAGGGAGCCCATCACTAAACAACTCACTCTATGGTTAAGCTTTCTTAGCCTAAAGTAGTACTAGGATGGGTAACCAGTTGAGAAGTTTATCTTGGTTTGCACATGAGTGAGGACAAAGTGTGCATTTAAGTCTAGAGGTGATCTATGGGGCCAATCATCATTACTGAAAGTCTACCAGAGCCTTGGGAAGTGGGCCCAAGTCTTACAAACGGTATCAGAGCCATAACCCCTCTAGTAGGTGGGGCGTACATGGGCATGTGACATGCCATTTTTTCCCCTGCGGTCTAGGCTTGTTGGAAAGGGCTGTCCATGGTAATTTAGCCACCGTTGTGTTGGTATTCCGTGATTGGGAGTTGGGTGTCAATGGGCCATTCCAAGTCTGCACTGAAATGGAAAAATATTATGAGCCATAGAGTTGAGCCTTGGCTTTAAGAGTCTAAGTGGGGGAGATTGTAACATCCATGGATTTGAGGCCCCAAATAAAATGATCTTAAAAAGGAATGATTGGACTACCCGTATCACTAAGGTGCACCTCCTTTTTAGGGAGTCCATCACTAATAAACTCTATGGTTAACTATGCTCAGCCTAGAGTAGCACTAGTATAGGTGACTAGTCAGGAAGTTTATCCTGGCTTGCGTGTGAGTGAGTACAAAGCACACAATTAAGGCTACTAGTGGTCTGTGGGACTAGTCATCATTCTTGAAACCTACTAGAGCCTTGGCCATTGGGCCCATGTCTTATAGAGATGATGTGCTAGTCCCGCTCCACGACACATGTTTGACTCATCTTTGATACATTAGTGAAACTGATGAATTTGTTGTTGCTCAAGGGTAGGATCAACACGGGGGTTGAGGTGAGCTTCTCCTTCAAATCATGGAATCGAGCTCCAAAAACATAGGATGAGACATACTTCTCTTGATTTTGTGGTGAGCTTGGTGAGGAGGAAAATCTAACTTTGAGAAACTTGGGATGAACTGCCAATTATAGCCCACTAATTACAAGAAACTACAAATATCCAACAGTGACTTTGGTGCTTTCCAGTCATGAATAAACACCACTTTTTCTAGATACACCGTGATAGTATGTCTAAAGAAAATGACTCGATCGATCAGAACCTTGCATTTTGAGAATTTTCTATAGAAACTTCTGATCTCTAAGGATACAAAGGACGTTAGTTAGGTGGTCTTCGTGTTTTTCTAAGTTGCCTAAGAAGATTAGGATGTCATATATGAAAACTAGAAGAAGCTATCAAGGAATGGTTAGAACACACTATTTGTGAGTTTAATGAACATGATCAAGGTGTTACATAACCCAAACATAATGACCAAAAACTCATAATGGACATAACAAGTTCAGAAAGTAGTTTTTAGGATGTCTTCCTTCCTAATCATAATTGGTGATGCCTATATTGTAGATCAATCTTTGAGAAGACCGATTCTGAGTTGATCAATTTTTTTTCTATCCACAGTAGAGGGTACATATTTTTAGTCAAGTCTTGCTTCCTCATTCGGTAGTCGATACACATGTTGAGTGTGTTGGGAAATCGGGGCGACAAATAAGGCAACAGAAACAAAAAATTTAAAGCTTGATTCCCTAATAAGCAAGATCGTGTCAAAAAAAATGTATCTAGGAAAGAGGATGACAAGAGTTATACCTAGCTGGTACCATAATGAATATCTCTACATAATAGTTGTGCTCATAGATTTCATCAATAACAAACTCAAATTTATTTACATGTAAAGAAACCTAGAAAGATCTTGTATTCTCTTTCATGTTTTTAGACAAACTTATCTTTTGGATAGGGTAAGTTCTTCCATATCAGTTCAAGTGCACAATTGTTTCTTTTCAAAAACATATATACCAAAAAGTGATTGCATAGAACATTTTCTATCACCTTTCAGTACACAATTAAGGGAATCCAAATTATTGTTATTGCAAATAACATACATATATCCTATATCACATGTAAGTGACTAGTTGGTAAGATGGCTTCAAAAGAATACTTGTATTCCGTTTGGAATTATATTATCAATATCTCCCATTAATGGATCAAATTAAATTTCTTCACTTGTTGATCCACCTAAGTACTCTAGCTATGCCAACTTGTTGGATTTGAATTGCATTTTCAAGTATATGTTGAAGACCATGGTTATGAGAAATGCTTTTAGAACCATATTGGTGGATGGACTAGTGTTGATGCATATTAGATTGAGCCAAACTGATTGGTCAATCTAGTTGGACCAAAAATGGTGTGTGCATGACACCATCTAAAGTTTGAATCAGAAAAACACAAACTAGTCACCATAGCGTATGACAATTAGCGATCAGACCAGTCGAACGAGTTAAAGCACACACACATACATATATATAATATTATATAGATACAAACACACACATACATATATGTATGCATGTATATGTGTGGGCATACATACATGACAAGGGTTTTTTGTATGGAACTGGTTTTATTTTATGTTGTGACAAACAATGATAGTTGTTGGGTGCGGGTGTGTGATTATTTCCTTTTGTGCAATTTGTAATTGGTGGGACCATGTTTCTGACTGGTTGGACCATAAAATAAGACATGGCCAATTTGGCTTATGGACCTGTCACCATTGATTCTCTTATTTAACCAGTCCAATCGACTGATCTGACCTGGCTCCAAAAACATTGGTTATGAGTGCCCCAATAAAGATTTCTTTCAATTGTATTATGCACGTTTCCCAATTTTTTTGAAATAATATAAAGATCCACATGACTTTATAAGCATGGATTTTGTCTAATACAACAATCTAAAAAACTATTTCCAAGATATAGTCTTCTCACTTTTAACAATAAAAAATGTCAGAGGAAATATGTCATTGTCTGTATCTACTCCAGTTCCATTCAGGAGAGTACCTTGGTACTTCTCAATTAGGAATGTATCATACAGTGTTAATGGGGGAAACTAGAGCTACCATCCTACAATAGGAGGTCCAAATACCAATAATACCTAATGAATTTAAGTACACATATATGTGGATGTGATAGATGCATCAGAATTAAATCTTTTCTATCTACATTCCTGTGAGCATATCTTGTTAACAAAAATATACTAGGAAAGAAGGGAAGTGAAGTATACCTTTGTTGCGGAGTAGATCTGGAAAAGTTACTCACAATAATTTGCACAAAACAAGATGTGGTTGATATTTTCCCAGTGTAGTCACCAAGGAATCTACATCTCTATATCATCCACATGGATGAAGGGGAACTCTAGTTCACACTCTAAGAGTCAGCATGAAAGGAGCAACCTTTGTGTTGGCAAGGTGCTAGAGTTTTACAATATATCTCTCTCTTTATCTCTCTATGGGTAATGAATGATAGTCCAAAAGTGTAACCAAAAACCTTGGTCATCATTCCCCTATTAATAGGAAAGGTAGGTAAGTAGGGTTTCTAATAAGGAAATGAAAAGATAACAACCACCTTTTAGCAGCATGCTTGTAGAAAATTGATTGATTGAATGGATTTGTCAATCTATCTACTGGGATGGGTCAAGACTTGCTAGATTTAGTCAAATGATCAATTGGGCAACTTGTGACCTGGTCATCAACTGGACAATCTAGTCAATTGATGTGTCTATCCACTTGGGTGACTGGACTTTATCGTCGATTGAATGACTTCTAGTTGATTTGTTAATGACTTAATTGACTCCATAAACCTTTTAGTAAATGATTAATCATGTATCCATTATTATACTCCTCTACCCCATGCATACTATGCATGTGTCCCTATATGATCTAAATTATGTTGGTAGTGATATCCATAATCATATTATGATGTAACAAACAACGTTTGGTATCTAGTAAGACATCATTGCGACCTATATAATTGGATAAATTGGAGAACAACTTCAACCTACTATTATGACCAGTGTTGTAATGATCATATAATCCCTTTGCCTTTCATATCCAGATTGAATTCGAGGCACATAAATGTCATCCTCTCAATGTTCAACATGTATTTCTTATTCTACATGCTATTTGATATACATATGAGCTAAACATCACATGTTAACTCACATGAGCATGTCCATGCATTTTATAGTCTCGCTCATCAAGTGGATAGGATATCACTCCAGTTGGAGGGACACATTTTGTTACAACATGGTTTTTCACATGTATTTACATATTTGGAATGCAAATATGTGTATAGTAAGGATATAACAGAAACTTGGTGCACTTTGTTTTAAAAAGCAAGGATTCAACTTGCAAATTCACCTTTTCTATGATTTGTGTGGATTTTACTATTTTCAACAATCCAATAATGAACATGGGGAAAATAAAGAGAGAAAATCCCAAAATAAATGAATGAAAGGTAATGGGTAATTAATATGAAATTGTGTAGAATTCTCTAGGAAAGATGTGTTGAAGGCAACAAATGGATTGATTTCATATCCACATTGCTTTTAATAAGAAAAGTAATCAAAATAAGAAATATGGGAAACTAGGAAAGATAAAAGAACTAATTTGATGCCTTGAAAATGAAGTAAGAGGGAGAGTTGAAGATAAACAAAAGTGACTTTAAGTTTTGTATTTGGTCTCCAATATCACCCACACTTGGATAGATGTAACTAAAACTCTCTTTTAAGATTAGGAATTAAAAGGAATACAAAAGAGAGAGATATGATTTTTCTAAAATTCCTAAAGTCGTTGGATTATGGAAATAATATTAAATGTCATATATATATTTTTCCAAATAGGAAGCAGACCCGACCCTTTTGATGTTTCTTGAGATGGTAGACGTAAGATCATTATCTGACGTTTCACTGATCATCGTCCACCTCAGGCCAAATAGGGAAACTGGGAGCAGTTAAATGCCAAATGATTTCTCTCTTTTCTCTCTCCCCAATTCACAAACTTTCCTATATATCTTTCCATTAACATCAGAGCATGATTTTAAATCAGTTCATCCTAAGTTTTATCTTTGGAAGGCCATTAAGACTTTCCCCAATTCACAGATCCCCTCACCGGCTACTCCTTGACCCATACCTATAAAAGGAGGGTTAGAGACCCCCAATAAGAATATCAACTCATCTATGAGACTATGCTTGACTCCCCGAACGTATACCTACTTCTAATTCAAGCATAAAACTTGTCCTTCACCTCTAGTCTTCCCTAGACCTCGCCGAAACTACCTTCTCTTCATCGTATCTACTCTGGCCATCTTCTGGGCAATTGAAGCCCTTGGTGAGTTCGTTGGGGCTCAATAAAGGTCTTGGTACTCTCAACATACTCTCGGTGATCATTGTGGAGGTTTGGATCCTCGAGTCAAACCTCTAGTTGACTCAGCCAGTCTACTAGCAAGAAAGAGGAAGAATACAACAAGGAGTGAAAAGACTCCCTTGCCCCCAACTCCTCTACTTTTTGGGTAAGGACTTTTCTGACCTTTCCCCCTCTTTTTTCCCTTACTAAGTGAGATCCACATAAGAGAACACCACTGAGCTAGCGTGATCCCATTGGGTTTACCTAGCCTAGTTGGAAAGGCTGGGACTTGGGCTCATCGCCTAGGTGGAGATCTCTCATTGGCTAGAAAACAATTGATCTTGTAAAATTTGTAGAAAATTATAAGATTGTCCAATGATGATGATTTATATATGAAAATTGATTAAAAAATGAAAGGATTCCACTAAAAGTAGTTTCAAGGTCTAAATATGCATAGAATTCTAAAAGTGCTTAAAGTTGTTAACTTTAATGTATTTAAAGCATGAAAATCCTAATTTCTTGGGTATAATGATCAAAATATGCTTAAATGACTTTAATGGGTAAAGTTGGGTCTTTTTGGATAAAAGAGACATCTTTGACTTAATTTGAGTTTAATAATGCATAAAGCATCAAGTTTAGAGTTTGTAAGTTAAAAAGGACATAAAAATTGATAATTAGGGTTTGAAAAGTCAAAACCCTAATGAAACCCTAAGTTGACACCAAAACCCTAACTTGGAACCCAAGTTAGTCTTAATGTGAGTTTATGAACAAGGTAGTAATACTTGGTTGTTATACATTAATTTCAGGGTGATTGCTTTCTTAATATCAATTGCACTTACTTGCTTGGACTTTGATCACTTCTGAGAAAGGTATGTGGTTACACCTATGATTACTCACCTTAAACAACTTCCATAGTTTTTTGAAGTTTCCTGAATGATTGTAATTTAAATGTTGGGTGTTTATTTTCTTCTTACAATTTGTAAAGCCTCCATGAGTATCAAATTATACAAGTATAACTTGCTCAACTATCTCTGGTGGACTCAAGTGATACATGTGGGATGTATTAAATGTCATTAGGATGACATATGATCAGGTTGGGATATGAAGATTACCAATATGACCAAGATGGGATAGGATAGTCATTATGAGGCCAAACTGGGATAGGATGGCCACTACGAGGCCATGAAGGCCATGATAAACCAAACCCATGAACGGGAATGTTATGGGAAGTCCATTGTAGGGACTAAACCCTAGTGAGAGGGTACCCTACAATGAGTACTCCAGTCAGGGAGTGTAGCACAAAGATTAAGAGTTAAGAAGTTAGAAAGAAATGCAAGTTCATTTTTCATAATCATAATTTTTGCTATGGTTCATTATGTCATTACACATACAAACAAATATTTTGTTTCCCTCACATACCAATATATCTCGATATACTGACATTTTGTTTCACTACATTTTAGGTAAACACAAGATATGGATATGTCAAGATATGATGACTCAGATGTAAATACATGAAGGCATTAAAGATAATTAAATGGGGATTTGATAGATACTTCTTGTCATGTAATGGATCTTATTGTAAAAATTCATGTAACTTCAAAGGGGCAACATTACACTTTGTAAACAATGTTATTTTGAAATAATGGACATTGTTTTCTATTATATATTATTTGGTAAAAAATATGAATCCTTGGGAATTTTAGGTAATGGATCTCAACTTTTTGGGTCTATCCTTGATTGGGGGATTCGGAAAAGTGAGTTCTTTACATCTGGTATCAAAACCCCAAATTTTCCTAATAATATTTCGTAGTTTATAATTTCAAGTAATCCATAGAAATATAAGGAAACTTATTCAGGAAAAACCTGAAGGCAACAATGTCTACAAATGACTATGGTTTTAGGGGCTGGCAATAATTTCCTCCACACCATTAAGTTGGTATACAAGGACTCCCTTAGCCAATGGGATACCGGCCTGGCCAGAACCTAGGGTTAGCCTAAAGTAATGTTTCCCCTAAGTCTTCTGATCTCTAGTTTCATCCACTTGTCATCCTATTTCTTAATAAACCCTAAAAGTTACTTATTTCATCACCTCAAGTTAGGGTTTTTGAGAAAAAAGTAGGATTAAGTCATCCTCCATCAATTAATGAACATATAATGTGGAAAAAGTTATAAAGTAAAGAAACTAGGGTAAACCTTAGATGGAGCAAGGATTAGTTTAGAAAACCCCTAAGTGGGTCGAGGGACATAGAAAACCCTAAGGTGTTGGGGTACGGTTCCTAACCATAACCGTAATTCCTAATCCTAATCAATGAGAGGAGGAAAGAGAAAATACAATAAGTTCATCCATGCATGCAAGTATGTGGAGTAAGGCATGCATGATATAGGTCGAGGGTTTGAATATACCTATGAAGCATCGAAAATAAGTGAGAACATAACAAGGAAAATATGCAAACCCACAATGCAACTTTTAGAGTTGGTGTACCGCCCTAGGGCGGGTCAACCCAAGAGTGGAGAAAAGATCTATGAGAGAGATAAAACCCTAAGGACGGGTTGTGACTAGAAAGTCTAAACTCCATCCTATAGGCACCCTGACAGGAAGCTTGTCCCCACACAAGTACAAGCACAAGGTAGTCACACACCTAGTGGAAGAAAGAGGCATCAAGTTAGAAGAGGAGTTTGTTTTAGATCAGATGCCCACAACCTTGTCAGGTACATAATAGATGGAATATATGAAATGAGTTCAGTTCTACGTTATGAGATAATATGGTTTATCGTGACTTCAATCAGTTTTGAGAGCTTGACTTTAGTTTTGAGGCTTTAATGATACGAGTATGTGTGCTTCTTTGGGAAAAGATAAGCTAAGTGAAGATAAGAGGTGAATCTTCCAGAGCCTCAATGTCTTCTATAAAGGGGGGGACCCCTAGTGTTAGGACCAACTATTAGGTTAACTCCATGAGAGAGTGGGACCTAGAAGGAGTCACGAACCTAAACTATAAGACATGAGAAATTATGAAAAATATTTGGGGTGATTTGTCCTAAACTAGACTACCCCTGAGCGAATGAGTTGAGTTGCTATATACGTGGTTCCTGGAGACTTGTTGTACCCTAGAAGGACCAAAGCCTAGAGATAGAGAAAGAGGCTGCTTACATATATGATATGAGTACCTACCATCTAGGTGAGGGAGAGAAGAGTCCTAAGATCTTGTAGAGGTAAGGAATAATAATGTGTTGTGAAGCTTCATACTCGGGTTGGTGGTTCCTTGTTTAGGAATCTAGCAGTTGTTGATGAAAAAAAAGAAAGTTGGGTAAGGATATTTCATGAGTAGTGACCGATGAAGAGAGTGTAATATCCTACTCTAGTGGGGTATGAGAAAATAGATCTTGTGAATTTGATAGACCTAGGGACCATAGATCAATTAGGGTAGGCTAGGTCTAGTACATAAAATACTCATAGAATTGAGTGAGCATGGCACCCATTCAGGTATTGGGTTAAAAGAAACCCCACTTGGACTTTGATATATGTTTGATAAGTCACTCATACAAGTTGGTTTAGCACCACCTTACTATCTTGAAACTAGTTTCAACCTCCAAAAGGTGATGTATGGATATGACATAATGGAAAACCTAGAAATGGTTTAATAAGTTCTCTATCCGCTATTGATTAGAAATATGCAGGAAATATGACAATGTGAAGTGGTTAGCTAACCCTGGGATGAACCTTTAATAAAGAACCCAACTAAATAGGAGAAAGTGAAAATGGGACAATAGTCATGATGAATATTGAACATGATTATAGTTGACATAAGGGCTATCTGGTAAATAAATTTGTCTTCTTCAAAACATGCTTTACCTCTTTTGGCCCACCATAGGGTATGGATTGGATAAGACACTTGGCATATGACATTATATGAAATGGTTGTTCCTATAGTGCTAGACACATGAGGCATAATACATCAATCCCATTATATTTGAATGTTTCAATCAGTGGTAGTAAGGTACCAATAGTGATCCAAGTATTAAGTGGTAGATCTTGGGATATAATCTATATAACTCTCAGGAAGAAAGTGCATGAACGATATAATGGAATATATACCAAAAAGACATGTCATTTCGTGGTGATATAAATTTGGGTTCAAATGTGCTTTGTGATTCTTGGTATTGCCAAGTATTAATTTTTGTCATGAATAAGATGAAATCACAACTCAATTTAAGAATTAAGGTAATCTTATATGTCACTTAAAACTTGAGATATTAAGCGTATGAAGCATGAAAGAACATACATTAAGTATGATTCTTTGAACCCATGTATGCCATCTCCAAGGGACACAAGGAAAGTCACTATGGAAGTGACCAATAATGTGGGGCTAAGCCTGAACAGAAGGTCGACATGAGCCCAATGAAGGGACATAAAGAAAACTATGTGTGCCCTAGGAGATGAAGGACATTCCAGTGAAAGAATCTTAAAGGATATAATGTGCTCAGGTTGTTGGGAAATCGGGGCAAAAATAAGGCAGTGGAAACAAAATTTTTAATGTATGATTCCCTAATCAACAAGATCTGGTCAACAACAATGTATATAGAGTAGTCCACCCGGACCACTAGGAACTCCACATTGCGCTATGAGAGCCAACAAGAAGGAGTTGTCCCTTCAAATATCAATCGACTAGGATTGATTTGCTCTCCCACAATTGTCTTTCCCTTGCTATCCCTCCATTTCACGGGTAAGACTTGCTCAGGCTCTCTATTGGTTACCACAACCGGAGAAGACAACAATTGTCAGAGCTTATTGTTGTGTATGGGAAGTCCCCAATACCCCTCTATTTATAGGAGAAGCTAGGGTTAGAGTTTCTATCTGGTCTAGGAGTCGAAGAGTCAGAGTTCACAAATTTTCTAGGAAAGTACAAATAGTGAACCGGTCAATTCACTGTCCAACTGGTTGTCTAAGTCCTGAAGGAGGGACAAATCCCATATACATCACTCACATTCAATCCTCATGTGTCATAGAGTACCTGAGCATCACCTTTATAGCAACCCTTATTCAAGTCCACGTTGGATGACATCAAAGTACAATGAATGACATGTGAAGAGTATAGTGATTTCAGGTCTACGAACTACAATCACCACTGTCACTATGAGAGCTGATTCTAACTACCATTCCATGGTTTCCATGTATTCTCATGGTGGGTCTGTCTGATACACTGTTCTCAAACATGTACCTATGTGCTTGACTTGATATCACATATCATGACTAGTGAGACTATGTCATCAATGAACACACAATCTAGTCTTATGTATTCCTATTGTCTATTTTGCTTTGACAGTGATATACCGCTAGGGACATAACAAGAATGATGTACTCTTATCATACATATGATCTCATTATTTAGGTCATCAACCTGAAGACATATATCATCGAGTAACATCATTATTTAGACATCTACTATGTAGGTTTCATCATCTCATGATTGACATAAACATAATAGATGGAATTTCCTTTATAATTATCAAATCAAGTATCTAATACCATATCCCAATCATCATATGATTGGTTCTCTGGGCATACATACCAACATGGGTATCATTAGAGAAACCTCAAGCAAAATGTGTGATGAAGTTAAATAAATTTATGGCATCTCAATAAAACCTTGGGGAAGGGTAGGGCCATAGGTCAATCCTAAGAACTTGTAGGATGATTAAAGGTACCCAAGACTTATGAGGTTGGGGAATGACCATGTCCTAAGTGCATAAGGCCCTTGGGGGTCAAGAGGAGATTGTTCCAAAAGTACCTATGCCCTAGAGATCTTAAGGGAATGATTGAGGCTAATGAGACATGAGATGTAGATGTGAAGGATACTAGAAGTCATGAGATGATGATTGAATAAGAATCTTAAAAAGGAGTTGTACATAGACTCAAAAAAATTGTGGAACTAAAAGTTATCCATGGTATAGAGTCATTATTGAGAATGAATCAAACAAAACTTAGAAATTTAAAAGATAATGTGTGATTACACCATCTCTGCACTTGGAATGGGATGGACTTTATATTTGTACTACAACCAAATATTCATTTCATCTTGTTATGAGTGTGAGAGATTGAATAAACACATGTTATGATAAAAAAGTGAGAATGGATACCTAATTTGAGATTTAATGACATAACCTAGGGTTTGAGGTGTTACCTCACCCTTATGTGGAAATAATGAACAATAGCTTTGGGAAACCTTGGTGAAGGGGTATTCAACAAGAGAAATTGGAATAAAAAATGAAAATGTAATTACAAAGTGGAAGTGGAATCATAATTAATTACTGAGTAATAATTTTCATACAACAGATAGGGTTGTGGATGTACCTAAAATTGAAATTGAATACAAACCTTAGTAAGGTGAGAATTTTATAGATCAATAAAAGTTATTAAGAAGGATCTAGATAAAGATGTATGAGAAGGGTTTGCAACCGTAAGTTTTTTTTTAAAATTAATGAGAATTCATCTTTCACCTTAATCTAATTTGGCTTGAATTTTGGGGACAAAATCCCTTCAAGGAGGGTTGAATGTTGAATCCTCAAACGGGTAAATGCAAATCCTATGAATATAAGATTTAAGTTGATGGCAACACAAGTATCAATACATATGATGAAGATAATAATAAAGTGGTTCTAAAATTTGAGATGACAAAGGTTCTTTAGAAGCACCATGGTGAGGATGAAGCCTCATGGGAGATAAAGGTGGACATGGAAAAGTCTCATTCTGAACTTTGTGTATGATAAGTTATATTTTGAGGAACAAAATTCTTATTAGAGGGAAAGGATGCTACACCATGGTTTTTCACATGTATTTACATATTTGAAATGAAAATATATGTATAATAAGGATATATTAGAAACTTGACGTGCTTTGTTTTAAAAATCAAGGATTCAACTTTCAGATTCTCCTATGCTATGGTTTTTGTGGATTTTGTATTTTCAATAATCCAGGACATGCGGAAAAGAAAGAGAGAAGATTTCAAAATAAATGAATTCCTAGAGGTAATGGGGAATTAATATGGAATTGTGTGGAATTCTATAGAAAAAGGTGTTGAAGGAAACAAATGGATTGGTTTCATTTCCACATTGTTTTTTAATAAGAAAATTAATCAAAATAAGGAATATGGGAAAGTAGGAAAGAGAAAAGAACTAATTTGATGCCTTAATTAAATGAAGTAAGAGGGAGACTTGAAGACAAAGAAAAGTGACTTTAAGTTTGTATTTTGGTCTCCAATCTCGCTCACACTTGTATAAAAGTAACTAAAACTTTCTTTAAAATTTGGGATTAAAAGGATTAAAGAAGAGATAAATATGGATTTTCTAGAATTCCTAAAGTGACTGGATTATGGAAATAATATTAAATGTCACATATATATTTTTCCAAATAGGAAACACACCCAACCCTTTTGATGTTTTATGAGGCATGATAGCCGTCAGATCTCGATCTGATGTTTCACATATCATCCTCTACCTGGGTTCAAATTGGGAATCTGGGAGTAGTTAAATGCAAACTGATGTCTCACTTTCCTCTCTCCTCAATTCACAAACTTTCCTAGAGATATTTACATTAAGATAAAAGGACAATTATGAATTGGTTCATCCTAAGTTTTTTCATCGTTGGAAGGCCATTAATACTTTCCCTAATTCACAAATCCCCTCGCCGACTACTCCTTGACCCAGACCTATAAAAGTAGGGTTAGAGACCCCCAACAAGAATATAAAATCATCTGTAATACTACGCTTGACTCCTCGAACGTATCCCTATCTCCAATTCAAGCACAAACTGTATCCTTCACCTCTAGTCTTCCTTGGACCTAACTACCTTCTCTTTGTCCTATCTACTCCGACCATCTCCTGGGCAATTGAAGCCCTTGGTGGGTTCGTTGGGGCTCGATGAAGGTCTTGGTACTATAAGTGATTGATATGGAGGTTTGGATCCCAGAGTCAACCCTCCATCGGAATTGTCCAGTCTATTCACGAGAAAGCAAGAGGAAGAAGATGACAGGGAGTGAAAAGAATCCCTTCCCCCTGACTCCTCTGCTTTCCAAGTAAGGACTTTTCTGATCTTTCCTCCTATTTTTGCCTTGAATTAGTGAGATCCACGCAAGTGTGGATCATTTAGTTGGAGTGAGCCCATTGGATTGGCCCAACCTAGTTGGCAAGGCTAGGACCCGAGTTCATCACCTAGGTGGCAAGCTCTCATTGGCTAGAAATCAATTAATCTTGTAAAATTCATAGAAAACTATATGATTGTCCAACGATGATGCAAGGGTTCCATTAAAGTAGTTTCAAGGTCTAAAATTCTAAAAGTGCCTAAACTTGTTAACTTTAATGTATTTAAATCATGAAAGTCCTACTTTTATGACTATAATGTTCAAAATATGCTTAAATGACTTTAATGGATAAAGTTGGGTCTTTTTGGATAAAAGAAACATCTTTGAATTAATTTGAGATTGATAATGCATAAAACATCAAGTTTAGGGCTTGTAGGTTAAAAAGGACATTAAAAGTGATAATTTAGGTTTAGAAAGCCAAAACCCTAATGAAACCCTAAGTTGACACCAAAATTCTAACTTGGAACCCAAGTCAATCTTCATGTGAGTTTATGAATAAGATAGTAATACTTGGGTGTTATGCGTTAATTTCATGGTGATTTCTTGCTTAATCTCAATTGCACTTAATTGGTTGTAGTTTGATCACTTCTAGGAAAGGTATGTGGTTATGGCCACGATTACTTGACTTAAATTACTTCTGTGGTTTTTGAGGCTTCTTGAATGATTACAATTTAACTATTGGGTATTGTAATCTATAAGTCCTCTATGAGTACCATGTTATATTAGTATAGCTTGCTCAACTATATTTGGTGGATTAAGTAACTCATGTGGGATATATTAAATGTCATTATGATGACGGGTGATTGGGCCAGAATCAAAAGATCACCAATATGACCAAACAGGGATAGGATGGTCATTATGAGGCCGAGCCGGGATAGGATCGTCATTACGAGGCCAGGAAGGCCATGATAAACTAGTCCCAGAAATGGGAAGGTTATAAAAAGTCCACTATAGGGACTAAACCCTTGTGAGAGGGTACCCCACAATGAGTACTCCAGAGAGGGAGTGTACCACATAGATTAGGAGTTGAGAAGTTAGAAAGAAAATGTATTTTCAATTTTCATAATCATTATTGTTGCTATGGTTGATTATGTCATTACACCTACATGCAAATATTTTGTTTCCCCCACATACCAGTATATCTCGATATACTAACCATGTTTTGTTTCACAACATTCTAGGTAAAAACTAGACATGGAGATATCAAGATATGATGAGTCCTATGTAAATATTTAAAGGAATTAAAGATAAGTAAAGGATGACTAGATATATACTTCTTCTCATGTAGTGGATCTTATTATAAAAATTCATGTAATCTTTGAAGGGGCAACATTACACACTATAAAAAATGTTATTTTCAAATAATGAAAATTATTTTCTATTATATATTGTTTGGTAAAAAGATCTGGATCCTTGAACATTTTAGGTAATGACTCTCAACTTCTTGGGTCTTTTCTTATTTGGGTGTTGCTAAAAACTGAGGTCATTACAAGTTCCATGTACATCACACACAGTAATCCACATGTGTCACGATGCACCCAAGCACTAGTTGTATGTAAACCCTTATTTAAGGTCATGTTGGGTAGTGTTAAATTACACCGCACAACATATGATCTTTTAATGACTTCAGGACTAAGGACCACAATCACCACATTTGCATGAGATGTGATTCTAACAATCATTTATGACTTCCACGTATCAGACTCAAGTTGGTACTATCCAATACAATTGTTCATAACAAGTACCTATGTGTTTGACTTGATATACGATATCATGATTAATCAGATGTAGTCATTAGTTAATGCACATACTAATCTCAATATTATTGTTGTCCTAATTTCCACAATAATATATGACTAGGAACCTAGAAAAGAATGATACCCTTAGGTTACACATGATCTCATGTTCAGGTGCTGAACTTAAAATCACATGTCATTGAGTCATTCACTGTGAGGTCATTACTATATATATTCATTATCTCATACTGAAGCAAACATAACAATCATAATCACCTTTATTAACATTCAAACCAATCAAAAAGTGTGCCATTATAATCAACATATGATTAGATCTCAGGGGATACTACCAACAATCTATGTGTACCTTATGTCTCCTGAGTGTATTAAATTGCATATATTGTATATAGTCCCTGGAATATTTTGAGAAACACAAATAAAGAAAGAAAGGAAATGAGAACATGTATTCCAAAAAGTTTACAAATGTCCTTCCACCTAGAAATCCATGCCATCTTTAAACTTATGTTAAGATCGAGTTCAACATTAACTTTGTCATGGATATCTTTCATGCTCATACCAATACTCACCATCAAGATATGCATGATCATCTAAGTACAATAAAACATTGACAATTTTTGATGACATGCCTTCAATATACCATGATAACTATTATGTTCACAATCATTTATTTTAATTTTCCAAAAATGTACAACTCATTTGCAAACACGAGCATGCAACCTCCAAGGATAATTGTCATGTACACATACCAAGGTGAGTCTGGTGACCAATCTAGTGTTATAATGACGGGTCTTATGTTGAACAATCAATAATCGTTTTTCATGATCGTGTCTGTAACTTCTATAGTAATTATACTTTTATCTAAAATGTAAGACCTTTAGAATGTCATCGATAGAATAGGATGATTGATGAATATCATTTGGGAGTAAAAAATCCAAAACTAATTCATTATCCAAAAATAAAGTTGGAAATCTTTTACATCTTTATCCACTTAGTCATTTGCAAATAATCTAGGGCCACTCAGAGTGGTATACTAGAACTATTGATGTATTGTATTGTCCCAAGGGTATCAAGTAGATCGATTTCAATAAATGACATATTTCCTATTTACGTTGTCAAGTAATTATTTTATTAAGTATTTAAGGAATATTTGAGTTATAACAATAGAAATTGACTTATCACATACCACAAAAAATATCATTTGGGAGTCTAAAATCTGAAACTCATTCATTATCCTAAAATAAAAATAGTTATCTTTTAAATCTTTATCCACCCAATAATTTTCAAATAATATGGGACCACTCAGAGTAGAATAACAATACATTTACGTACTATGTTTGCCTAAGTGTATTAGGTAGACCAATTTTGAATGAAATATTTTCTATTAATGTTGTAAATGAACTATTTTATTAAGTTTTTCAGGAACATACGAGTTATAATAATGGAAGTGGACTTGTCACATACCATTAGTTTACTGTTGAGTAGATACAAATTGTCTTTAGCATCTATTCCCCTTGTCCAGATGCTATCTTCAGTTGGTATTACTGAAGGTCTTCTAGGTACCTTAAAATAAATCTAGAATCATGGGTGACAACATTGTAAGAAATCTCAACTTGGATGGGATTGCAAACAAGCTAAGTTATATATGAGAAGCAAGATACCAATGAAATGAATTCTCAACCTCCTCTCACAAATAAGTTGTAAGTAAACAAGAAGAAGATATCATTCTAGCTTTCTACGTTGAAAAGAAAAGTGAAAAAGATTTAAATGAGGTGAATTTTACTTGATATTCTAAAAGAAGAATTTATTCATATGCTCTCTACTACTAGAGATAAAATTCTAGGCTATACAGAGTATTTATAATAACTTATACAAGTTAGGGGAGAACTTACATGAGAAAATTGAGGAATTTTTTTTATTGAGCTTCATGACTTCAAATATGTTCCCTGCACTAGTGATGGTATATACTCTCTCAAGTCAAATTGATTCTATACATAATGATAATGCTTTCTTGACTAGACATAATACCATTCTTGTACATAAACTACATACTTACCAAACTCAACATATCATATTAAATCACAAAGATTATGAACACATATACAATAAAATAGACAAACTTTTTCTAGAATATAAACACTACAAACCACATGTTGTGATTAGCGAAAGAAGAAAATACAATATCCAAAATTCTAAATGGGAAACAAGGCTTAGAAAATTTTATTAATTATTCCTTTGAACAAGAGGGTAGAAGTTGTCTTGGTTACAAAACCAATATTTATGCATTAAAAAAGAAATCCATTAAACTGTTTGTTTAGACAACCACTCAAACAAAAAACAAAATATGGTTCCTTTAGCAACCATTTTAGCATCTAATTTATCACCACTATAGGAAGGGTGACCCTAGGAAGCTAGTTTGGATACCCCAAGATTTATCCACCCATGTAAATCATCCATTCATTCTTGACATCAAAGATGTGATCTAATGCTAATGATACTGTAACTTTCATTTATGTTATATACCTATCTTATTACTGGATATTCTTATGGATAATTTAGATAAGATGTTTTCATAAATTTTTGACCTTTTCATGTTCAGTAGTAACTTTTTTGGTCCAACTCATAGTTATGCTAAAAAGTTAGTCAATAAGACTCAAAGTTTGACCAGACTAAAGGCTTTACACAAGTATGTAAACCAAATATTACTATCTTAGATACGGTACATGGTTTATTTAAATATGTATGAGTATTTTTTAATTTAAAATGACTGAAAATCATAAAAAGTCAAAATTTGTGTAATTTGTTTCATTCTAACCCATAAGGATCCACACCCATATGCTGAAATTTAAACTTGCAAGATTAGGTATTTGATAGTGTCTATTCCAAGCACACTACTAGTGGCAAGAAGAAGTTAAAGAGCTACAATATTAGAAAGGAGGAGCATAACCTTTGGAGATCATAGAAAAGGAAAATGTATTGGAATTGTGAGTATATGTAATTATTTTTAATGAAAAATTGTAGTTTCAGTAGATGGATTGCATCATCATCTCATTAGTGTCAGTCGACTATGTGATAATGGTTTTGATGTCATCTCAATTAATGATACATGAACACTTATTTCTCAAAGTACCTGTAACATATTCATGTTGTATGTTAAATGATAACATAAAAAACACTTTAACCAAATTCAACTAGTCCCATCAAGGTAAACACTTCATAGACAATGAATAAAATGAACTCCTTTGACATAGAAGACTAAGACACGTGAACACGAATTTGATTCATATATTGGTCAAACTGGATATAGTTAGCGATCTTCCTAAGCTTCCTTTTCAAAAATAAGTAGAATGTGAACCTTGTATAAAGGGAAAATTAACCTAAAGCTCATTAAATCAAGTTTAAAGAATCTGATCCAGTACCAGACATGCTAAACTCATTATATGTGTATTTTTGTATGGGTGAGAATACAATCTCTTGGTAGAATAAGAGACTACTTCGTTTTATTGATAAATAATCTAGTGTTACTTGGGTCCATTTCTTAATTTTAGAACATAATACATCACACATTCAAAAGTTTATGAATCAGAGTAAAAAAATGAGCTTCAACAGAAGATTAGAACCATTAGATGTCACCATGTTGGGGACCTCAAAAATAATGAGGTCAAAAGGTTTGTGACCAAGAAGTGTATGGACTTCCTAAATAAAACCATTTGGGCAAAAGTAGTCCACACATCTTGCTAAATCCAAAATGTATTGTTCATCCATCCCTATTTCAAGAAAACTCTCTATGACATTGTATGTAAAAAGAAGTCAAAAGTAGATTACTTCCATAACTTTGGCTCTAGACACTATTCCTAAGCACAAAACATGATAGAGACAAGTTTAATGCCAAATCCTTCAATTAATTATTTCTAGGATAATTACCAATGAATGTGGCATATAGAATAGATAATTTGATTTCTAAAGAGGTCAACCAATCAATTCATGTGAAAGTCTACCGAAACATAATATTGAATATTTGATCACAATTTGAGGAGCTCAAACCAAATCCTCTAACTTTATTAAATCAAGAAGATGATAAAAATGGAAAGTTTTTCAACTTTAAGAATGCCCCACCTAATTAATCCACTCCTAGGATAGTTAAGGGTCATCCCCTTAATGTAATTATTTGAAACTTATGAGATAAAGTCAAAACTAGGTCTCCACTTAGATAACAATCCAACATGACATTTTTATATAAATTAGAGCCAATGACCATTTATAATGTTCTTGGTGAAAACTATTAGATCATATAAATATAGGAAGAACTAAACCAATTTGTTAGAAACAAAATATGGGATCTAGTTCCAAGACCTCCCAAAAAACTATTATTACAATTGAATGGGTCTTTGAGAATACAAGCTCAATGAATCTACTAATTAGTTTAAAAAAAAGTGCATCAATGGCTTAGGGATATAACCAACTAGAAGGATTTTATGAAACTTACACATGGGTAACTAGTCTTGAAATATATATATATATATATATATATATATATATAATGTGTGTGTGTTTCTGGAACTATGTATGTGACACCCTGACATGCCACAAAGTGAGATTACTCAAAACAAATCACATAATTAACACTAATCAACCATGTTAATAGAGAACACAAGAAATTAAAATCGATATCACTTAAGCTTAAAACTTAGAACTTATCACATCTGAGTCCTCATGAAGTCACATGTATATATATCACATGCAAAAAGATTATTACATGATACTGTTCACTGGACACAACATGTTATAAGAGGTAACCTATCCACATCCATACATGCCATATATGTACAACAACAACATATAGTCAAAACCTTGTTTCGATGTACAAGCCACAAACCTCCCCAAGGACCTGTGAGTACATGTAAGACACATAGGACTCCACTACAAAACACTAGCAACATGTTCAACCTTCCAACAACTACTGCTCCTCTAGTTTCTCAGCTTCAATTGTACGATCTCTACCTCGTCGTGCATGACCACCTAAAAGATGTGGAAACCCACAGGGTGATACCAAAAATCCCAGTGAGAGAAATAACTCCTAGCCAATGTATATTATAAGAACAAGTAAACTAAAGTAGATAATGACCATTATTATTAGGTTGAGCATATTCAAATAAAAGATATGTATTAAAATGGTAATACAAATTAAACAATTTAGGCAGTTACCACTGAATAGGAGAACAATTTAAACTTTAAGAAGGAATATGAAGAACATGTGTAACAGTTGATTTATCATACTGCATTATAATTCAAGAAATTTTACAAATATAAGGCAAGGGGTAAACCGACGTGAATCATATTTGACCCTAAGAAACTAAATTAACTGGCTGTATAACATCTTTTAATAAGCCCTGAGGATTTGAGTCGTACCACCCAAATCCAACTGACCACTGCGAAGTCAAAATTGATGCCATACAAGATCAATGGAAGAGCTAGAATCCATTATCTTCTCATACACTACTCGGTCAGTTCTAGTATGTACCGTAGTGACATATAGTCAAACTACAAATCCATCAACTCATAGTCAAATCTATAGTCCTGTAAAGACAACAAATCATAGTCAAAGCTATGGCCCTATAAAACACCTAACCCACCTTTGTACAAGTCACAAGACTAGAAAATAGGGTATATAACCCAATCAATGAGGTACAACTGTAGTTGTCCTCTATCAGATCATATCACATGATCATCAATGAGACCCGACCGTAGTCGAAAACACTTGGGTTCAAGATGTCAAGGACACATAGTCACTTGCACCTCACATACTCAATAATATGTGCTCCACATTTCCCTTGGGAATACCCATTTCACCATCCAACAACTGAAGATGGATCTATGGCACATTACACCTACATAATTAGGGTTTCACTTGATTAGTTAAGCCAAATGGGTATCTTTTAGCATCAATAAAGTTACAACATATAAACCCTAAACAAATTCGACAAAGATAAGGGGGACAACACAACTCCAGAAGATATAAAATGTATAAAGTATATCTTATCACATCATCACTTGATATCACTGCCAATTCAAGGCCATCAACATCATTACACAGTCATATTAGGCTATCACCACGATTTTTTTTGGGCGGTAAAAAACTCACGTTGCTATTTTTGTATTTTTCTTTAGTGTCTATACAATGCTTTCTATCTTCAACAATGAAGATAGAAGAAAGAGGATGAATAACTGTACAAATGCTAAGTACAAAGGATAAATAATTTGTAGGGAATAGAAACCATTCTACCTAAAAGAATTTCCAGGAGATAAAGAGTAGATGGAGCCCTCCTCAATAGCAAAGAGCCTTGAAACAAGACCAAGAGTCAGTAGAGACCCATCATAGGTATCCACCATATGAACATCCAGAGAAGCTAAACCGCAAACATAGGAAGATCAAACACATATCTGTGGATATGTTAGGGTCCCATGATCAAGGGATAGGAGAGAGACGGCCTTCCCAAACTATTCAGGAGTACTCACCTTCACCTCGATGCTAATTACCTAAACTGAAGCTCGTAGCTAGAAAACACCAGAATGAGCACTACCGATTCCAACCAGGAGAAAATGGAACAAGCATGCTTTTTCACAAACCAAACTGTCTATAGAGATCTCAAGAGACTAATCATGAAGATACTCTCATCAGATACGTGAAGCTTCAAATCCAGAACCACATCTAAAGGGAAAACATCAGAAAGAGAAACCATGGGGACTCTACCATCACCCATAAAGAACAAGCATGAACTCCAGATCACCAGAAAGAACCACATCCAAAGAAAATAAGTAGAGTTCTCTAGATCCTTCAAAATGAACAACCAGAAGATATAGCATGATAGGGACATCCAACACCAAGCCATAGATCAACAAGCCTATCAAACCATCTCAAGATCATGCCATCATCTGAAGGAGACTGACAAAGACACAGTCTACATCCAGACCTACGGAGAAATGAATATTCTAGAAAGATAAAGCCTTTAGCCAACAGAGCATCTGAAAAAAACATAACAAGCCCTCCACATTGATCAAGACAAATCCGAACATCAAAATGGATCCAGAAACCACAACCACCATCACAAAAGGAAGAGGGGGCATCAACACCCATTAGAGAAAGAACTTCAACCATCACCATATACTCCAGTGAGAGGGGAGCATTGACACCCACCAGAGTGGGGACTCAACCATCACCAGTAAGCATGCGGGTGAAAGAAACAAGATATGCAAAAAAAAGAAAGCCACTATATGAAAGGACCAAAAATATATAAATAGAGCTCTCCTAAAACTTCACAAAGAACTTTAAGAATTTAGCGTGATAGAGACATCCAGCACCAGCCATAGGGAGCGAGCCAGATTAGAAACTCCAAGGAACTCAACCATCACCAGTAAGTAGAGAAGACTGCATGATGGTGAAATCATTAGCAATAAACCTCCAGACCTCATCAGGACTCTCGTGAATGTTATCATGCACCCTCCTATTCCTCTCCAACCAAGCATGATATAGAATGAGGGGGCTAATGATGTTTTATTTCCATTATTTAAGCAGAATGATCTCATCCCAGTCATTGAGAATACTAGGACTCCAACTTTGATTCAGAGACTTGTTCCACAACTCTTTAGTAAATAAACAACCAAAGTAAATATGATGTGTATCTTCATAATCATGCATACATAGGACATAGAGAGAAACCAATGAAATACCCCTCCTCCTCAAGTAATCATTTGTGGGGAGCTTGTTATGCATGGCCTTCCACGTGTGGTATTTGATGTTCAAGTGGGACTTACTTTCCCATAACCATGAGAACTTAGGCATATCATCTCTTTTGAATCTGATATTGTCCCAAATAGATTTAAATCAGCTTTCTTCCTTCCCATAAACAACCAATGGTCATCCTATTCATCATTGCATATGGCCACACTCTTCAGAGTGTCAAGGAGATTTTTAGAACATCTAAATTTATTAATCGTCCACCTGCTATTGCAAATGATCACACTGAGGTAGGCGTCTTGAGGTAGACCAGCCCTGATGATAAGATTCCTGTCAACCAGTTCATGAAGAAGCTTTCCATTAAACCAGGGGTCTTTCCATAGCATAGTGTTCTGACCCAAGCCAATCTTTAGTACAGTAAGACACCTAAGAGTATCTCTACATCTTAACATCGAGTTAAACATCCATGAGTGGTTAGGGGATAAATCATAGAGCCAGAGGGTATCTTTTTTTAAGTATTTCTCACCAATCCATTTCACCCTGAGTGAATCCTTCTTTCTAGCAATGTCCCATACATTAAGGATAAGGAACACTTCAACAACCTCCTTGCTTTTTCTAATGCCTAAACCTCCTTCAACCTTAGGTAAAGTGACAGAGTCCCATTTGATTAGGTGAAGGTTCTTCTTGTTGTACGAGTAACCCCAAACAAAGTCTCTACATAGCTTATCAATCTCATCCAAAATAGAATTAGGGACTGGAAACGCCATAACCCAGAAAAGGTGCATGGTTGATAGGGTTGACTTTACCAATTCTACTCTGCCAGTAAAAGAGAGTAATTTCATTTTCCAACTTTCTAGTTTCCTCTTGATTCTGTCCACCAATTTCTCACATTGCTTCTTTCTAAGCTTTCCAGAGAACATGGGGAGCCCCACATATTTGGTATCTTCATAGTTTTCATATTGCATATCCAGAGATTCAACTACATCTGTATTGTTATTGTTAGGACTTGCAAAAATAGTACTTTTATCCTTATTCACTTGAAGCCCTGACATCCTCCCGAACCTGTCCAGTAGAGACTTTATACCAACATCATTCTCTATAGAATTTTTAGAGAAAATCATCAAATCATCAGAAAATATCAAATGAGAACAATGGCTATGTTTGGAGACCATAATAGGAGAGATGGTTCTTTCATCGATGCAAACTTTCATCATCTCAGTGAAGCCTTGCATAAAAAGCATGAACAAATATGGGGCAAGGGGATCCCCATGTCTAACACCGTTTGAAGGTAAAATCAGCTGAGACAGTTCACCATTAACAAGAACCTAATAAGTTGTTGAGTGAAAGATAACCTCAATCCATCTGATCCATCTAGTCAAGAACCCCATCTTGAATAAAATAGAAAACAAGTACTTCCAACTGACTGAGTCATATGCCTTGGAGATGTCAGCTTGGATACAAATATAGGGACATCTTTTCTTCTTGAAATCGCTCAAGATTTCATTAGTGAGGAGCACAACATCTTTTAGGCTTCTGCCTTTGAGGAATGCACATTGATTCATGTCAATAATGCCGGGTAATACCTGCTGAAGCCTATTTTCTAGGGTCTTTGAGATAATTTTATAAAAAACATTACACAAAGCAATAGGATGCCAATTCTTGATGAGAGTAGAATCATTACCCTTTGAAAGGAGGGTGATGTATGTCCTGTTAGCTTCTTTGAGGAGATTACCATACAATTTCAAAAACATCATCCCCAATCATAGGCCAGGCATATTTGTAGAAGAAACAATTAAACCCATTCAGACCATGACACTTGTCTACATTGAGATCTTTAATAATGTCATCAATTTCCTTTCGGGATACCTCCTTAGTTAACATTATATTCTGAATACTAGAAATCTTGGACCCCTTCCACTCACCCTTCCAGACTTCTCCAATGTCATTCTTATAGAACATACCATTATAAAACTCAGATATAGCTGACTTGATCTCCTCTAGATTCCTCGATATAGTCCCATTGATGTTAAGATTATTAATCATGTTTCTGACCCTCCTGGTTCTCAAAGAAGAGTTAAAATTTTTTGTATTCGAGTTTCCTTCTCTCAACCATTACACCCGAGACTTCTGTCTATACATGTTTTCCTCAAGATCAGCAACAAGCTTGGCATCTTTCCTCTTCACATTGGCATCATGCTTGAGTCGGCAGTCACTTGGGTTAAGATCAACAACTTTTTGAGATTTAGAGGCTATCTTCTTGAGAATTGCATAATTCTCATGTATATCACCATATACATCCTTATTCCACTTATGAAGATTCTTCTTCAAACCATCCAACTTTCTATATAATCTGAACATAGCATACCCTTCAGACTCTAACTTCCAACTATTTGACAAAATACTATCAAAATCGTTATGTTTGGTCCAACCATTTATAAACCTAAATGGAGACCTCTTCTTCAAATGTTCTCCCAGAAACAAGCATAACCTCCTGTGATAACTTATAATGTTGGATACACATTCACCATGAAAATCAACGAACTTGGATTGGAACTGACCATTAAAAATAATCTTGTCAATCTTCGTGGCAATAAACCTATCACCCTCTTGCTTGTTGTCCCAAGTATAAAGGGGCCATTAAGATCCAACTCAAATAATCCATTGTCTAAGACGAAATTGTTAAAATCAGCCATAGACTTGATTGAAGGTGGTTCATTCCCTATCTTCTCTTCAGCCTTTCTCACAACATTGAAATCACGCATGATTAACCAGGGACCATTAATCATATTGGAAAATGAGTCTAGGTTATTCCAGAGACCAACTCTATCATAGTCACCATTATGACCATAGACCGCAGAAAGATAAAAACTGTTGTTATCCTTGACGATCTTGACAATATCACCAAAATTTCATTGCTATGGGATATTAATTCCTCATCAAATCACTGGAGGATAACACCTCTTACTAGTCATAAAGCCTCTACCAACTCGTAAGGCCCATCACATCATTACAATCTCAACATGTTTCATCAAGGCTCAAGCCATCACCCTATATCATGTGATTACCACCATAGTAATTCACAAGCTATAACATTCAATCAACTAGCAAGCTCAGAACCATACAAGTAGGAGACGGAAAGTATAATCACATGCTAGTTATCCAAACAAGCTCAAAAAGTATAGCATGCCCTAGAATTAGGGTTAGAGTCCCACATACATAGCCGATTAGGGTTTCCTTGCATTATTCAATCACTAAACCCTAGTTTCATCACCTCCCACATGTTTAGAGACATTATTGATTATGATTATCATTCATCTTCACATCAACATGTAGGTATTTACGCATGGTGTAGCAACCCGATTCAACTAGGTGTAGCAACTTCTTTATGTGAGGAGTTGTAGCGACCATGGTCCACTTGTAGTGACCGTGTATTCCGACCCACCTAGCTAAGCATGTGTCTCGACCCGTCATCATACATGGGTCTCAAGCAACCATTAAAATAGATGTCTTGACCAAAACACAACATCAACCAAAAAAATTTGTAAAGACCCTTAGATGTTATGAACATCAAACCATTAGGGTTAGGGCTGCGACCGTTACCAAAGGTCTTAACATGTATAACGATCCACAACACATCACTAAGAAATTGAACCCATCCAAGGTTTCTCATGTCACGATAAAAAAAACAAGAGTAGAGACTAGATCAACCAAAATAGGTGTGGAACCAACATGACAAAAGTGTAACAACCTGTTCACACAAGGACATGTCTTTTGACCGAAGCAAAAACCAAGAACAACAACTGTCACCCAAGATCAAGGCGTGTCGAATGAAACTAGATCAAACGTGTAGCAACCAACAAGGTCAAGCTATCACAACAACACTTAACCATACTCAAGATAGAGATAAATCATGATTAAAATAGTTAGTTAACATCAAGGACACTAAGCACTACCAAGAAGGGAAAACTACATGCAATATGATCATCAAAACCCTAAAACATGTATCATAGAAATCACCATAAAGGAACCTTGTTAAGAGAGATAAAACTCATGTTCAAAACATGTAAAATAGAACAAAAACTCCATGCAACACTAAGGTACTCGAACAACATGCATGTTGATAGAAGTCATTGATCAAAGGCAAGAGAAAACCATCCATCTCATAATCACCAAAAAATCGTGTACCAAGAATTAGGGTTTAGGATTACAAACAAATCACATGTGATTATCATCCAAAATTTAAGTCTTAGATTATGGTAACAACATCTAGCATATTAGGATCACATCTTAGAGGTTAAATTAGTAACATGCATGAAAGAAAATGGTGCAAATAATAGAAGAGGGAAAAGAGTTATATAACCCTCCTTAAATAGGGAACCCATCTCCAAGATCTCAGTCTCCAAGAGGGAAGAAGGAACTCCACCCAAGAGAAACTTTCAGCCACAAGGTCACCTCAAAAAGGAGAAAACATGCCAAGGTAATGAGATAGCTCAAGATGAAGAAAACACCATATCCAGGCCAATGAAGAAGAAGAAGAAAAATGAGAGCTCCATCTCTCTTTGGTATCAATCATGTACAAATCATAATCTGTGGCTTTTGTGGAGGGGAATTTCTCCAGAGATATCCACCATGGATGAACCATAGCTTTTGGCTAAGACAAAAGAATAAAGGTAGGGTTCCAAAAAAAACGTGATCAAGGAGATAGAACCACTTACCAAGAAGAGAAACCACCAAGGATCACCACAAGGAAGGTGATCAAGCTCAAAGACACCACATGAAAAGTTGCTCATCCACCAAAGCTACAAGACCAGTTCTTCTTTGCTCCTTAAAGCTTCAAGGACAAACACAAGAGAGTGGAGAAGAAGGAGGGCTGAAAAGAATACTTGCATAAAGAGGAGAGGGGTTATATACTTAAGGTAGGATGGAAGCAAGGTAGGTATGAGGTGTCAACACATGAGGGTATCAAAGGGACATTTGTCCCCAAAGGAAATAGCCATGCAACCACTAAACACATGTGTGCAACATATGGTGATACAACCTAGATGGGGTATTGACCCCATGGGTCACCACCACCAAAACATATCAAGGAACCATGTAGCAACCGCTACAATATATCACCAAACAAAACATGGTCAAAACACATCACTGAAAGACAAACCATTTCGACCAAACCACCTCTAGGTCACCAAAGTCAAAACAAACATCACCTAGAGCAAGTGTTACAGTCACAACACTCATCTAAGAGTGGTGTTGTGGTTACAACACTCACAAACCTTTGCAAGGTCGATACACACCATCAAAGCCAAAACCCTAGAAACCCTAATATTACCATGTGATGTCACAACATCAACCATAGTCCAAACAAGGCACCCCATATCATCATTCTCTCTCTTATATTATAAGGCACAAAGTACACACTCTACATGTGACCAATTGCAATTCAAACCCTCAACATGGATAAATTGCAACTTGGTCCAAAATAAAGGTACATAACTCAAACATCAGCCAAACATGACCAAACTAAAAACATACGATTGTCACATGTTATAAAAGCATCTCACGAGATTAGATTAAAGTTATATGCATTTTATTAAGCAAAGAAAACATACTCAAGCACTAATCTAGGCCAGGGGTTTTATAACCATAAACCCCTAACAAGGATTTTTCTCCCAAAGTCCTACACGGAAAGGGATGGATACTTCCTACACATCTATTACTCAAGCTCCCACATGGCTTCTACACTATGATGATGCCACAAAACCTTAAACAACATGATGTCCTTCTTCTTAAACTTCTTAATCCTCCTATCCAGGATCATCAGATGACCTTCCACATAAGATATATTCTCATGTTGCTCAACCGCTACTGGATGCAACACCAACTATGTGTTAGGGTGTCATTTCCTCAACATAGACACATGGAATACTGGGTGTAACCTGTGCAACTTAGGTGGCAACTCCAACTTATAAGCCACCTTCCCAACACGTGGCACCATAGGGTAAAGTCCCATAAATCAGGGAGCCAACTTACCCTTCTTCCCAAACCTCAAAACACCCTTCCAAGGAGAGAATTTGAGATACACTCTCTCTCCCACTTCGAACTCCAAGGGCCTACGACGGTTATCAACATATGACTTCTGTCTGTCCTGGGCTACCTTCAACTGCTACTGAGTCACCTTGATCTTTTCTATCATCTATTGCACAAGCTCAAGACCTAGAAGATGATACTCACCAATCTCATACCAGCACAATGGAGATCTACAATGTCCCCCATACAAAGCCTCATAAGGATCCATATCAATGCTCCTAAGATAACTATTATTGTAGGAAATCTCTATCAAATTGAATTGCACATCCAAACTGCCAAAAAACTACAAGACACATGCTCTCAATAGATCCTCCAAGGTCTGAAGCTCTATCAAATTGAATTGCACATCCCAACTGCCAAAAAACTACAAGACACAAGCTCTCAATAGATCCTCCAAGGTCTGTATGGTCCTTTCAGACTATCCATCTATCTATTAGTGAAATGTCAAGCTGAATTTAACTGCGTACCCGTAGCTGTGGGCAGATGCTCCAAAAAACAATTGGTGAACCGAGACCTCTATATGACATGATGGTAGCTGAAATTCCATGCAAGCACACTATCTCATCAATGTATATTTGAGCAAGATTCTCTGCTATGCATGTCGTCTTTACTGGAAAAAAGTTCCCTATATTTTTTAACCGATCAACTATCACCCATACGGAGTCATTACCTTTGGCTGTCCTAGGCAGACCAACCATAAAGTCTATTGTAACATGATCCCATTTCCACTGTGGTATAGGAAATGGTTGGAGAGTTCCCACAAGATTTGATGTTTTACTTTAACTTTCTGGCACACATGACATGTTGCCAGAAACTCAACCACATCACACTTCAATCCAGGACACCAATACAAATTTTTAAGATTGTTATACATCTTGGTGCTAACTGGATGCATAGCATACATCAAAGAGTGAGCCTCTTCTAAGGCCATCTTCCTTAGGTTATCAACATTGGGAACCATGACTCTACTGTGGTAGCACACTATCCCATCCTCTGTATCATGAAAGGCATCATGCTTCTTATTGCCAAACTCTAATAGAATCTATCATATCACAATATCACTCTATTGTGCATCTCTAATCTGTTGACTCAACGTAGGCTTCACCTGCAACTGAGCCAATAAGCCTGCCAATAAGGACACCTCCAACTTCACATTCATCTAAAGCATGGAGACCAACATGTATCTCTTAGGGTACACCAAAGAACATACCCATTCCTTACCAAAAAATGATGATGAAGAAGACTTCCTACTCAAAGTATATACAACACATTCGCCTTCCCTAGATGGTAATCTATGGTGCACTCATAGTCATTGATTAACTCCATATAGCAACACTACCTCAGAGTCAACTCCTGTTGTAAAAAGATGTAATTGAGGTTCCTGTGGTTAGTGAAGATCTGACACTTCTCACCATAAAGGTAGTGCTTCCAGAACTTCAAGGCATGAACCACTACTACAAGCTCCAGATTGTGAGTGTTTTACTTCTCCTCATGTTTCTTCAAGGCATCAACACACAACTCAAACCATTCTTCAAGGCATCACAAAAGATAATAAAAACTTTTACCTATTTAGGAAGCACTAGCACTGATGCACTAGTCATCTTCTCCTTTAACAAGTGGAAAGAACACTGGCACTTGTCATTCCAAACAAAAGGTACAAACTTCCTCATAAACTTCATCAGGGGTAACACTATGGCTGAAGTTCTTGATAAACCATGTAGTATCCTGCCAAACCCAGAAAATTGCGGACTTCTATCGGCGTCGTCAGTTGTTCCCACTTCATCATAGACTCCACCTTCTTGGGATCCACATGAACACCCTCAACAGACACACATGTCTAGGAAAGGACACCTCCTTCATCCAAAACTCTCATTTGGTAAACTTTGTGTACAACTAATGCCGTCCTAATAAGGTCAATGCTTGACGTAGATGCTGTTCATGTTGTTGACTATCTTGATTGTATATCAGGATGTCATCTATGAATACCACCACAAACTGGTCAAGACACAACCACAACACTCTATTCATTAAATCCATGAACGCTATCGGCCAAAAAGAATACTTGCATGAAGAGGAGAGGGGTTATATACTCAAGGTAGGAGGGAAGCAAGGTAGGTATGCAGTGTCAACACATGAGGGTATCAAAGGGACACTTGTCTACCAAGGAAACAACCATGCAACCACTAAACACATGCATGCAACAATTGGTGATGCAACCTAGGTGGGGTATTAACCACATGGGTGATCACCACCCTTGTTGTGGTCAAAACATATCAAGGAACCATATATCAATCGCTACAAGAGATCACCAAACAAAACATGGTCGAAACACATCACTAAAAAAACATTTTGACCAAACCACCTCTAGGTCTCCAAGGTTGAAACAAACATCACCAAGTGCAAGTTTTAGTGTTGGATCACTCATCCAAGAGTGGTGTTGTGGTCGCAACACTCACAAACCCTAGTAAGGTCGATACACATCATCAAAGCCAAAACCCTAGAAACCATAATATCACCATGTGATGTCACAACATCAACCATGGTCCAAAAAAGGCACCCCATAGCATCATTCTATCTCTTATGATGCTAAGGCACAAAGTACACACTCTACATATGATCAATTGCAATTCAAAAACCCTCAACATGGATAAATTACAACTTGGTCCAAAATAAGGGTACATAGCTCAAACATCAACCAAACATGACCAAACTGAAAACATATGATTGTCACATGTTATAAAAGCATATCAAGGGAATAAATTAAAGTTCTAAGAATCTTATTAAGCAAAGCAAACATACTCGAGCACTAAGCTAGGTCAGGGGTCTTACAACCATAAACCCCTAACAAGGATTTTGCCCCCAAAATCCTACGTGAAAAGAGACAAATACTTCCTACACATTTCTTCCTCAAGATTCCACGTGGCTTCCTCTATGCCATGATGGTGCCACAAAACCTTAACCAACACGATGTCCTTCATATTAAACTTCTTGATCCTCCTATCCAAGATCAATAGATGGCCTTCCACATAAGATATATCCTCATCTAGCTCAACCTCTACTGGATGCAACACCAACTTTGTGTTAGGGTGGTAATTCCTCAACATAGACACATGGAACACTGGGTGTAACTTATGCAACTCAAGTGGCAAATCCAACTTATAAGCCACCTTCCAAACATGTGCCACCATAGGGTAAGGTCCCATAAACCAGGGAGCCAATTTACCCTTCTTCCCAAACCTCAAAACACCCTTCTAAGGAGAGACCTTGAGATACACTCTGTCTACCACTTGGAACTACAAGGGCCTACAACAATTATCAACATACAACTTTTGTCTGTCTTGGGATACCTTCAACTGTTGTTGAATCACCTTGATCTTTTCTCTTGTCTACTGCACAATCTCATGACCTTGAAGATGATACTCACTAGTCTCATACCAGCACAACATAGATCTATAATGTATCCCATACAAAGCCTCATAAGGTGTCATATAAATGCTCCTCTGTTAGCTATTATTTTAGGAAAACTCTATCAAACTGAGGTGCACATCCCAACTACCCAAAAATTGCAAGACACATGCTCTCAATAGATCCTCCAAGGTCTGTATGGTCCTTTCAGACTATCCGTATGTCTGTGGGTGAAACGCCGAGCTGAACCTCAACTACTTACCCATAGCTGTGTGTAGACACTCCCAAAAATGACTAATGAACTGAGGACCTCTATTACACATGATGGTAACTAGAATACCATGCAGGCTCACTATCTCATCAATGTATATCTGAGCAAGCTTCTCTACTGTATACCTCATCTCTCTACATGCAAAAAGTTCACTGTCTTCATTAGCCGGTCAACTATCACCCATATGGAGTCATGAACTTTGGCTATCCTATGTGACCAACCACAAAGTCCATTATAACATGATCCCATTTTTAATATGGTATAGATAAAAGTTGCAAAGTTCCTGTAGGATTTTGATGTTCTGCTTTAACTTGCTGGTACACATGACATCTTACCATGAACTCAAGCACGTCATGCTTCAATGCAGAACACCAATACATATCTTTAAGATTGTGATACATCTTGGTGCTACCTTGATGCATAGAGTACATCGAAGAGTGAGCCTCTACTAAGGCCATCTTCCTCAGATTATCAACTTCGGGAACCACGACTCTGTTGTGGTAACACACAGTCCCATCCTCTATCTCATGAAAGCCATCATACTTCTTGCTGCCAAACTCTGATAGAATCTATCGTATAATAGTATCATTCTATTGTGCATCTCTAGTCTGTTGCCCCAATGTAGGCTTCACCTGTAATTGAGCCAATAAGCCTGCCAACAAGGACACCTCCAAATTCACATTCATCTGAAGCAAGGAGACCAACATGTTTCTCTTATGGCACACCTAAGAACATAACTGTGCCTTCTCAATAGATGATGACAAAGAAGACTTCCTACTCAAAACATCTTCCACCACATTCTCTTTCCCTAGATGGTTATCTATGGTGCAATCATAGTCCTTGATTAACTCCATCAAGTGACACTACCTCATGTTCAACTCATGTTGTGAAAAGATGTACTTGAGGTTCCTGTAGTCAGTGAAGATCTGACACTTAACACCATAAAGGTAGTGCCTCTAGATCTTCAAGGAATGAACCACTGCTGCAAGCTCCAGATCATGGGTGAGATAGTTCTCCTCATGTTTCTTCAATTGTCATGATGCAAAAGAGATCACATTCTTGTCTTGCATCAACACACAACCTAGACTATTCTCTGAGGCATCACAAAAGACAATAAAGCCTTTTCCCTACTATAGCAGCACCAACACTTGTACACTAGTCAGCTTCTCCTTCAACAACTGGAAAGCACACTGACAACTTCTCATCCTAGATGAAAGATACATCCTTCCTCGTCAGATTCATTAGGGGTAATACTATGGAACTAAAGTTCTTGATAAACCTCCTATAGTATCATGCCAAACTCAGAAAACTACAGACTTTTGTCAGTGTCTTTGGTTGTTCCCAGTCTATCACAGACTCCACCTTCTTGGGGTCTAAATGAACACCCTCAATATATATCACGTGTCCAATAAAGGACACCTCCTTCATCCAAAACTAACATTTCCTGAGCTTTGTGTACAAGTGATGCCATCTCAACAAGGTCAACACCTAACGCAGATGTTGTTCATGTTGTTGGCTATCTTGACTGTATATTAGGATGTCATCTATTAATACCACTACAAACCGGTCAAGTTATGGCCAAAACACTCTGTTAATCAAATCCATGAATGTTGCTGGTGCATTGGTTAGCCCAAACTCATAGTGACCATACCTCATCCAGAAAGCTGACTTCGGTATGTCATCTATCTTAATCTACAACTGGTGATATCCCAACCTCAGGTCTATCTTTGACAACACCGTGGCACCTCACAACTGGTCGAATATAGATCATCAATCCATGATAAAGGATACTTGTTCTTGATCGTCACCTTGTTAAGCTGTTTGTAATCAATGCACAACCTCATGGATCCATCTTCCTTCTTCACCGACAACACTGGATCACCCCATGGAGATGTGCTCTATCTTATAAAGCCTTTATTAAGTAGCTCTTGCAACTGTTTCTTTAAATTTTCCATCTTAGCTGGTGCCATCCTATACACTTTCTGAGATATTGGCATCTTCAAATTCACAGACAACTAGCACCTCTTGTATGCTCAAACTCCCTGCCTTAGTATCTACCACATGCACAAAGAACATATCACATCCCTTCCTCATCAGCTTCTCTGCTACCATCGCCGATACCAAAGAGGTTGGAAGAATCTTCCTATCTTCTTGGAAGACCCACATCTCATCACCATTGACAAACTTTGCCACCTTGGAAATACAATCCATGACCACTCAATACTTCTCAAAAGTATCCATTCTAAGGATCACATCGAATCTGTGGCGTACAGATCACAAAAACAAGATCTACTTAAGTGGAAACATTCGTTAGCAGTGGATTACCAAAAATCACTAAAAATTAAAACCATTTTATAGAGAGATCCACAGATATGACAAATTCTTTCATAAAGAACTGAAGTAATTTAATTACATACTATTTCACAAGTACATGGCCTATATCATCTTTTTATGAGAATTACAAGCATCAACTGCCCTATTAAACTATATACAGGCAGTATAAAATCTCAAGGCACTAAGCCAAAATCTCAAAAGCCCTAACTATTACTCTGAGGACCTGAGAGTACCAAGACGACACATAGGACTTTCTATACATATATACTAGATGTGATAGCTAGTGGTTCCACCTAAGAAATCACTGCCGTTCTCTTCTACTGCTGTTGTTGCTGTCCTTCACCTACTGAAGGATTCCTGCCTCCTCGTCCGCATCCACCTAAAAATGTGGATCCCACAGGGGTGAGACAATTGTAAATTGCCCCAGCGAGAGATATAACTCTCCGCCAAAACATTATTATTGGAATTTAATTGAATAAAACTATGCAGAGGAATTATATATTCAACAATAGGTAGATCAATGTCAAAATAGATTAGAGTTGTATTCTTATTCAGAGCATTTCAGCTATAACTTGATAAAGCAGCATGATACTTATTAAATGGGGAATTAAAGTACATGTATAACATTTATCCTTCTAGGATTTGCTAATTAGAGTAACATCAACCTTCTCAGTCAGTACGAGATTATATGGTAGAGACATCATGTGTCAAACTACAATTAGCTTGCCAGGGTATATTGACATCTTTGCTATAGAGTTATAGCCATAGCATATACTCTCTTCAGGCTTAGATCACACAGCTAATGACTGGTATTGTTTTGTGGAGTCATGGCCTGTAGTCATACTCTTTTCAGGGTTATGGCAAACAACCTATCCTGTACATAGGTGATAACACACAGTCATCCCTACAGGGCATAAGGATATAATTACTCAATTAACCCACATATTCAAGAATATGCGTTCTGAGTTTAACTTGTTTCACCATTCAACAAATTTTGACACTGATGGATCTATGGCCAGGGCAACTACATTATATGATATCACTTGATTAATTAAGTGTATTACCATATTCTTTTAGCATCAAACAAGTTTCCAAACATTAAATATTATGACAATTGCTACAAAGATTGGGTAATACTTTCATCAAGTATTGTTCAACTCTTTAATAAAGTATTTGGATCTTAATCCCTCATCTTATCAGGTACATTTCCATTTCTTAACAAGTTCATCATCATGATTATAGAATATGGGTATTCAAACCCTCAATTCATCATAGAATACTTGTTACCACTTATCAGGTAACTTAATACCTTCAGATCATATGACCAAGGTAATCATGATTCTTACTACACAAGCATTCTACATAGCTCACAAAGCTCATTTCACCTCTTGTTACCTCTTAGTAGGCAAAAAGGCATATTATGGCTCATTAACAACTTTAATAAAAGAAACATTATAGCTCATACCTGGCTATGTTCATCTTCTCATGATACCTGCATGATTAATCCTTCATGATAATAGTTATAATGCTTACATATCAGCACCATGCAACACAAATTAATACCACTATTCCCTTTTTAGGGTTAGGAATTCTCTTACATATCATCACTCTCCATTAAGGTTTTCCATAAATAACCATTTAGGTTCTCAAGATCATATTATTAATGATCAAGCCCTATTTCATTGCTTCACACAACTAGGAGCCAACATTGATAACATAATCATTTAATCATGCTTATTTATTCTCATCACTCATCATTGAATGAATTATCAACACAAGATATAAGTTCCTCTCTCAACTTTACCAGAATATGATTACATCATACTTTATTGATTTGGATTAACATTTTTATAAGGCATGTTAGCCTACACTTATCAAAGTGCATTACATCTCAATGTAGCAATTGACACGACACACTTCTTGTATTACTCGTCCAAGTATATTGGATTTAAAATACATCAAGGTGTATCAATCTTGAGGTGCTGAATGTGATATCTATCATATCTTGATGTATCACTTCCCTCATCACCTTTATTTTACTTGAGTTCATCAACTTAGCTTGTATTAGGGTATTTCCCCTCCTAATACTTTATGCACCAGTTCATCACATTTATCATGTAATGTATTGGTCATAAATCACTTATTTAGATTATGCAACCATTGCTAATGATATGGACTCATCTTGGAGTTAAGGAAATATTGATATAAGGCCATCCATTACCAATCCCTTTAGGTGTTTCACTTATCAATAAATTAGTCACTATTCCATTATTAGGAATAGGGGTTCCCATCTTTATCAACTAGGGTTTACATAACATCACCCTATATTAGGATTTTACATAATGTCACCCTACATTAGGATTTCACATAACATCTTCCTTATATTAGAATTTCACATAGCTTTACCTGAAATTAGGGTTTCTCAACCCATGGCTCAAAATTGGGGATTGTGGTTTATCTTCATATTGTCCAAGATTAGGGTTCATACACTATTAACCCAAAATTAGGGTTTTACATACCTTCACCCTATATCAGGGTTAGGATTTCATATCAAGGTTTCACATATCATTACATAACATCACTTTGGGTTAGAGTATCACATCACATAACCATCAATTAGGGTTTCACCTAACATTACCCTTAATTGAGATTTCTCACATCATCACCATAGATTAGGGTTACACCAAGCATTTCCCTAAATTAGGTTTGGGGTTCATCAACCTTCTCAATTAGGGTTTCATGATCTCTTTATCAAGGATCATACCCTAATTACATATTCTATTTATTTTGAATGTGTTGAGGCTGGATTGCTACATGATTATTATACATGTATGAATTTCTCTCTCTCATCCTCTCTAGGATGTTCATTACTCCAATCTTGATTAGATTGAGTCAATCCTTTATTCAAATACATACATTTAGGGTTAGCATAGTGTATTGAGTCATTGCTTCCATAAGCATCAAAGGTTAACCCCTCTAAGGGTACCAATCATCTAAGTACATTAGGGATTCAACCATTGTACTTATCTTTGATAATCATCATTATCAATCATGGGATCAACTAATCTTTCATCACTTTAATTCTTCAATCAATTTTGTATATATTGAACCTCCATTCGGTTTTGACCTTTGAATCTCCAAACGGTTTGAAGTCAATTTCCCTCCAAATGGTTTTGAAACCGTTTTGGAATCTAGGGTTAAGACCATGTGCCCTCCAAATGGTTTTGAAACCATTTGGGCACTTAACATTAGAAACTGTTTGAACAATTCATCACTAAGATTGATTGGACAAACCAATAGTTGAAACCGTTTGAAAATTGAAACCACTTGGTCATTCAAACAGTTTTGAAACCATTTGATTCCAAAAGGTTTCAAGACCATTTGGATTCAAATGGTCTCAAGACCGTTTGGTCCAAAACATCTTGAAATCAAATGAATCATAATGGGGTTTTCATTAACCAATCGATTTAGGGTTACCAACAATGAACCATCCATCAATGGGATCTTCAACGAACAACCCTTATATTTCCATTTATCATCATAGATCTTGACCACCAAACAGTCTTGAGACCGTTTGGTCACCAAACGGTCTTAAGACCATTTGGGCCAATCAACCCTTAATTTGATTCAATTCAATTAGGGATTCAACACTCAACCCGATTAGGGTTTGCAATTGATGGAAAATTCACAATTGGAACCATTAAGATCAAATCAATTGTAACCAATGGATCAACCTTCAACTATATAATCACTTATCCTCCAAACGGTCTTGAGACCGTTTGATCCCAAACGGGCTTGAGACCGTTTGAGTCCAAACGGTCTTGAGACCGTTTGGTCTCAAACGATCTTGAGACCGTTTGGTTTCAAGTCCTTTGAAACCGTTTGATTTATATATTATAGAGGTGTGTGCTTGGGATGATTTCATCATCTTCAAGCTACGTTTCTTAAAAACTTGCTGTGATTTTCATGGTGATTTCATCAATTAACCAAATAGATTTTTGAGAATAAAGAAAGAATCAACAATTGATAAAGATATGTAATCAATAATAACATTCAAGGGTTCAAGTTATATAACCCGCCTTAAAAGAAGCTTCAAAGATCCAAACTCCACGTCTCTAATGGTGGAAGAAGCTTTCTCAACTATCCCAAGCTTCTTCTCAAGTCTTTGAGTGAAAAGAATGGCCAAAGTTGAAGATTAAATCAAGCTTTGATTTTTGATTTCCACCATGAAATCAAGGTGAAAGGAAATCATGGAGCTTACCTATAGGTTGGGGGTAGTCCTCCTATTTCTCCCAAGATCCCTTGGTCGTTTTGCAAACAAAGAGTGAAAGAAAATCTGAAAAAGAGTCTTTGGTTGAATGGGAAATGAAGTGTTTATAAAGGAATTTCAAGGAGAGAGAAAGTTGAAAAACAATCCTTCAACTCCCCAAATTGGTGCCACTTAACCCCCTATACTACTTGCATACGCAGGCATCCTCCTTTGCCTTTAATTCTTCTTCATTATCCACAATTAAAGGAAAGGCAATTAAGCACCTTAATTCATATAATACTAATATCCCATTTTTAGTGGATATTACTTTTAATTAAGTAATGTGAGTGGGCTCTCCACTCACTTTGAGATATTTTCGTGCCATTGAAAGGCACATGGTCGTTCATCCTTGTTATAAAATCAACTATCACATTTCGGTTGAAGGCACTTCAATTAGCATATTTATTTTTGCATTAATTTGAAGTAAAGTACCATTTATGCTTAAATCTTGATTATTTTACTATCAAGATTCTCTCTCTTCCAAAATGATTTAAATGAGGCACCCCTCTCAAATTATTTTCTCTATATGATGCCAAAAATCATGAGGGACCCTATTGAAGTGGTATTTTGCATATTGAACCCTAGGTTTTGGGTAAATTGCACATTACACCAAAACTAGGTTTTAATGCACAAAGATTGCTCAGCAAGCTCTATCTTGGTGCTCAAGCTTTTGGAAGCCATACCACTACATCATACTCATTACTATGATTCTTCAACATCTGAGGAACATTTTATCATGTAAAATTTGCAAGTTAACACCTCAACTTGGGTAATTTTCACTTTAGTCCAAAACTAACAAAACATTGTTTCAACATTATTCAAAAATGACTAAAATTGAAATATAAGTCCCTCTTGAGCTTTAATTACTTTTCAAAAGACAAGAGCAAGCATATAATCAACCTCATTAAGCAAAACATCTAGGGTTAACACATAACCCAGGTCAGGGATGTTACAAATTATCCATCCCTAACAAGGATTTTGTCCCCGAAATCATCAACGAAAACATTTAGAGAAAAGAGAAGGGTACTTCATCCTCATATCTTCCTATAGTTCCCATGTAGCTTCTTCAAAGTCACGATGATGCCAAAGAACTTTTACAAGACATATGTCTTTATTTTTGTTAAATGCACATATTTTATCTTTGGAATCAAAATCCTAGATGAACTGATACTTTATCAAGCACCAATAGAGCACTTTTTAACTCATACACATCAAGTGTCATAAGACTCATTTGATTGCCATGTCCCTAAAGGAAAGGATACAAAGGAACATATTCCTTTTATCATCCCCTCATTCCGCAGGGTTATTTATCAAAGAAGACACATGTATTCAGTTGAGGAAACCCACTTAGTAACTCTTATTTAGTTGGGAAAGTTCACTTAGCAATCCCTATATAGTTGGGAAAGTTCACTTAGCAATCCCTATATAGTTGGGAAAGTTCACTTAGCAATCCCTATTTAGTTGGGAAAGTTCACTTAGAAATCCCTATTTAGTTCATCCCTTTCTTTGTTATTATCTAACATGTTCATGAACATTTTTTGGTTTTATCACATTTCCCATTTCCACATCATGGGAAAAGATCTTTGTTATTCACACATGCTTTATCAGACAAAGATTATCTCCCTTGTTCTTATTCTTATTTCATAAGGATCATATTCTTTTTCTTCCTCATGCACACAGATTGATCTGAAATTATCTTAGATTCCTCTTTCTCATACTTAGGATATGATAAAATTATCCATACCATATTTTCAATTTCATTATACTCATTAGATTTTCTCATAATGACTACTTGATCAGAGTAATAAGAAAGATAACAATCTAACAGTTCCATACTAACCCTATCCCCAATAATTATATACCTAGCCAGGGTATACAAGTACTGAGATTAGGTGGCATGCACTTTATGTACTATTATGTTCCTTACTTTTAGTATCATCATCATCACATGATTTAACATTCCTGGACTTCCTCCAGGTACCACATGTATAGCTCTTCCTTTTTCACACAGATAAGAGAAATTATAAAGCATTTAAAAGAATACTGAACAAAATATAAATCCTCATCTTCCTTGTGTCCTCATAGGACTAATCAAAGGGAGCTCAAAATAACTACTTTCTTATTTTTAACACATTGAATCATGAAATGAAATATCAGAATGAATCTATTTCATCTGACTAGTCACAACCTGAGGGTTGACTATTGCATCAGATTGATTCATTGCATAGAACCTCACAGTTGCTTATTGTTGACCCTGTGCTTGATTATTGGGTGTTGATGAACCATCTTGGGACACTTGTCCACGTCCTCTAGTGTTACTAGAAAACTGCCTCCTTTGTGAGCCTTGCTGACTCTACCTCTGGGGTTGAGTCACCATTGTATTCCCAACTGGACAAACCTTTGCTAGATGTCCCATTTGTCTACATAGGTAACAGACCCTGGTCTCAGAATAAGGTCTGTGAGGTCCAGTCACCGATGTTGATGCTGTACTGGGGGCTTTATTCAGAACAAAATGACAGCTCCTACCCCTACTTGACATCCATTGCATTTGGGTATTGAATCTTGATGGTGCTGCTGGTGCAAAAAATCTCGACTTCTTAAAACTTTCAGATCTTTGTCCTTGAAATTGAGTGTACACCTTCTTACCACTAGTCCATCATTTCTCGATTTCATACCTTTCTATCCTCCTTACCGACTCCAAAAAAGTGGAAAACCTCTCCCTGTTATCTAAAGTAGACACAAGAGTGGTCAGTTCAGCGTTCAACCCCTTCTCAAAATGCCGAATTCTTTCCTCATCATTAGCTGCCATATGCGGGCAAAACTGCAAAAGCTCCATGAACTTAGCTTCATACTCGCTAATGTTCATCTGTCCTTGTCTGATCCTCTCAAATTGAGAGATCTTCTTGTTTAAATACGTCTTAGGGAAGTATCTACTGACAAATTCTCATCGGAACACCTCCCATCCAACTTCTTCACCAGGCCTCTTGCCCTCCTGAATTGTCCACCAATGGCCAACACTCCCCTTTAGAAGGTATACAACATGTCTTACCTTCTCATCTTCAGGAATATCAAGGATCCTGAAAGCCTTTTCTAGCTCCATCAGCCACAAATCAGCATCTATTGGATCAACTATACCAACATAATCTATGGCTCCAACCCAACGAAGTCTTTCAAAAGTCTTGTCGGCTCCATGCCCATCATGGTGGGCTGGTGCCCTAGGTGCATATGATGACATGCTATCAGCCATGTGTGTAATAGTCACCATAAACAGGCTGAACAAGGTATGGAAGGCTGGATTTTCTATCATAGCTGGGTAAAACTGGGGATGTTTAGGTACTGGCTCCTCCCTAGTTTGATCCCTTACACCTCCTCCTGGAGCAGCAACGCTGCTCTCAGCAGCATGTTCTTCATGTGATCCATACATCTTCAAGTTCTTCTTCTCCTATATGAGCAGAAGATACTATCAGATGAACTGGAAGACACTTAGATCAGACTTAACAACCTTAATCATATGTCTCTATAGACTTAGCGAACCTAGAGATCTGATACCACTAAATTGTGGCGTACATATCACAAAAACAAGATCTACTTAAGCAGAAACATTAGTTAGCAGTGGATTACCGAAAATCACTAAAAATTAAAACCATTTTACAGAGAGATCCACACATAGGACAAACTCTTTCATAAAGAACTAAAGTAATTTCATTACATACTATTTCACAAGTACATGTCCTGTATCATCTTTTTCTAAGAATTACAAGCATCAACTGTCCTGTTAAACTATACACAGGCAGTATAAAATCTCAAGGTACTAAGCCAAAATCTCAAAAGCCCTAACTATTACTCCGAGGACCTGAGAGTACATAGACGACACATAGGACTTTCTATACATATATACAAGATGTGACAGCTAGTGGTTCCACTTGAGAAATCACTACCGTTCTCTTCTACTGCTGCTGTTGCTGTCCTTCACCTCTTGAAGGATTCCTGCCTCCTCGTCCGCGTCCACCTAAAAATGTGGATCCCACGAGGGGTGAGACAATTGTAAATTGCCCCAGTCAGAGATATGACTCTCCGCCAAAACATTATTATTGCAATTTAATTGAATAAAACTGTGCATCGGAATTGTATATTCAATAATAGGTAAATCAATGTCTAAATAGATTAGAGCAATATTCTTATTCAGAGCATTTCAACTATAACTTGATAAAGCAACATGATACTTATTCAATGGGGAATTAAAGTATATGTATAACATTTATCCTTCTAGGATATGCTAAGCAGAGTAACATCAACCTTTTCGGTCAGTACGAGATTATATGGCAGAGACATCATGTGTCAAACTACAATTAGCTTGCCAAGGTATATTGACATCTTCGCTATAGAGTTATAGCTGTAGCATATACTCTCTTCAAGCTTAGATCACACAACTAATGCCTGGTATTATTTTGTGGAGTCATGGCCTATACCCATACTCTTTTAAGGGTTATGGAACACCACCTATCCTATACATAGATGATAACACACAGTCATCCCTACAGGGCATAAGGATATAATTACTCAATTACCCCCACATATTCAAAAATATGCGTTCCGAGTTTAACTTGTTTCACCATTTAGCAAATTCTGACGCTCTGTGGCCAGGGAAACTACATTATATGATATCACTTGATTAATTAAGTGTATTACCATATTCTTTTAGAATCAAACAAGTTTCCAAACATTAAATATTATGACAATTGCTACTAAGAATGGGTAATACTTTCATCAAGTATTGTTCAAATTTTTAATAAAGTATTGGGATCTTAAACCCTCATTTCATTAGGTACATTTCCATTTCTTAACAAGTTCATCATCGTGATTATAGAATATGGGTATTCAAACCCTCAATTCATCATAGAATACTTGTTACCACTTATCAGGTAACTTAATACCTTCAGGTCATCTGAGCAAGGTAATCATGATTCTTGCTACACAAGCATTCTACATAGCTCACAAGGCTCATTTCATCTCTTGTTACCTCTTAATAGGCAACAAGGCATCTTATGGCTCATTAACAACTTTAATAAAAGAAACATTATAGCTCATACCTGGCTATGTTCATCTTCTCATGATACCTGCATGATTAATACTTCATGATAATAGTTATAATGCTTACATATCAGCACCATGCAACACAAAGTAATACCACTATTCCCTTTTTAGGGTTAGGATTTATCTTACATATCATCACCCTCCATTAAGGTTTTCCATAAATAACCATTTAGGTACTCAAGATCATATTATTAATGATCAAGCCCTATTTCATTGCTTCACACAGCTAGGAGCCAACATTGATAACATAACCATTTAATCATGCTTATTTATTCTCATCACTCATCATTGAATGAATTATCAACACAAGATATAAGTTCCTCTCTCAACTTTACCGAAATATGATTACATCATACTTTATTGATTTGGATTAACCTTTTCATAAGGCATGTTAGCCTACACTTATCAAAGTTCATTACATCTCAATGTAACAATTGACACAACACACTTCATGTGTTACTCGTGCAAGTATATTGGATTTAAAATACATCAAGGTGTATCAATCGTGAGGTGCTGGATGTGATATCTATCATATCTTGATGTATCACTTCCCTCATCACCTTTATCTTACTTGAGTTCATCAACTTAGCTTGTATTAGGGTATTTCCCCTCCTAATACTTTATGCACCAGTTCATCACATTTATCATGTAATGTATTGGTCATAAGTCACTTATTTAGATTATGCAACCATTGCTAATGATATGGACTCATCTTGGAGTGAAGGCAATATTGATATAAGGCCATCCATTACCAATCCCTTTAGGTGTTTCACTTATCAACAAATTAGTCACTATTCCATTATTAGGAATAGGTTTTCCCATCTTTGTCAACTAGGGTTTACATAACATCACCCTATATTAGGGTTTCACATATTGTCACCCTACATTAGGATTTCACATAACGTCATCCTTATATTAGAATTTTACACAACATTACCTGAAATTAGGGTATCCCAACCCATGGCCCAAAATTGGGGATTTTGGTTTATGTTCATATTGTCCAAGATTAGGGTTCATACACTATTAAACCAAAATTAGGGTTTTAAATACCTTCACCCTATATCAGGGTTAGGATTTCATATCAAGGATTTACATATCATTATATACCATCACTTTGGGTTAGAGTTTCACATCACATCACCATCAATTAGGGTTTCACCTAACATTACCGTTAATTGAAATTTCTCACATCATCATCCTAGATTAGGGTTACACCAAGCATTGCCCTAAATTAGGGTTGGGGTTCATCAACCTTCTCAATTAGGGTTTCATGATCTCTTTATCAAGGATCATACCCTAATTACATATTCTATTTATTTTTAATGTGTTGAGGCTGGATACTACATGATTATTATACATGTATGAATTTCTCTCTCTCATCCTCTCTAGGATGTTCATTACTCCAATCTTGATTAGATTGAGTCAATCCTTTATTCAAATACACACATTTAGGGTTAGCATAGTGTATTGAGTCATTGCTTCCATAAGCATCAAAGGTTAACCTCTCTAAGGGTACCAATCATCTAAGTACATTAGGGATTCAACCATTGTACTTATCTTTGATAATCATCATTATCAATAATGGGATCAACTGATCTTTCATCACTTTAAGTCTTCAATCATTTTTGTATATATTGAACCTCCATTCAGTTTTGAGCATTGAATCTCCAAACAGTTTGAAGTCAATAGCCCTCCAAATGGTTTTGAAACCGTTTGGGCATCTAGGGTTAAGACCATGTGCCCTCCAAACAGTTTTGAAATTGTTTGGGAACTTACAATTAGAAATCATTTGAACAATTCATCACTAAGATCGATTGGACAAACCAATAGTTGAAACTATTTGAAAATTGAAACCACTTGGTCATTCAAATGGTTTTTAAACCATTTGATTCCAAATGGTTTCAAGAACGTTTGGAATCAAACAACCTCAAGACCGTTTGGTCCAAAACATCTTGAAACCGAATGAATCATAATGGGGTTTTCATTAACAAATCAATTTAGGGTTACCAACAATGAACCATCCATCAATGGTTTCTTCAACTAACAACCCTTAGATTTCCATTTATCATCATATCTCTTGACCACCAAACGGTCTTGAGACCGTTTGAGTCCAAACGGTCTTGATACCGTTTGGTCTCAAATGATCCTGAGACCGTTTGGTCTCAAGTCCTTTGAAATCGTTTGCTTTAGATATTATTGAGTTGTGTGCTTGGGATGATGTCATCATCATTAAGCTACATTTCTTCAAAACTTGCTGTGATTTTCATGGTGATTTCATCAATCAACCAAATAGATTTTTGAGAATAAAGAAAGAATCAACAATTGATAAAGATATGTAATCAATAATAACATGCAAGGGTTCAAGTAATATAACTCACCTTCAAATAATCTTCAAATCTCCAAACTCCACGTCTCTAATGATGGAAGAAGCTTTCTCAACTATCCCAAGCTCGTGCTCAAGTCTTTGAGTGAAAAGAATGGCCAAAGTTGAAGATTGAATGGAGAAAAGAAGAAATCAAGCATTGATTTTCGATTTCCACCATGAAATCAAGGCGAAAGGAGATCATGGAGCTTACCTACAGGTTGGGGGTCGTCCTCCTATTGATCACAAGATCCCTCGGTCGTTTTGCAAACAAAGAGTGAAAGAAAATCCGAAAAAGAGTCTTTGGTTGAATGGGAAATGAAGTGTTTATAAATGAATTTCAAGGAGAGAGAAAGTTGAAAAGCAATCCTTCAACTCCCCAAATTGGTGCCAATTATCCCCATCTACTCCTTGCATACGAAGGAATCCTCCTTTGCCTTTAATTCTTCTTCATTATCCGCAATTAAAGGAAAATCAATTAAGCACCTTAATTCATATAATACTAATATCCCATTTTTAGTGGATATTACTTTTAATTAACTAATGTGAGTGGGCTCTCCACTCACTTTGAGATATTTTCGTGCCATTGCAAGGCTCATGGTCGTTCATACTTGTTATAAAATCAACCATCACATTTCGGTTGAAGGCACTTCAATTAACATATTTATTTTTGCATTAATTTGAAATAAAGTTCCATTTATGCTTAAATCTTAATTATTTTAATATCAAGATTCTCTCTCTTCCAAAATGATTCAAATGAGGCACCCCTCTCAAATTCTTTTATCTACACGATGCCAAAAATCATGAGGGGCCCTCTTGAAGTGGTATTTTGCATATTGAACCCTAGGTTGATGGTAAATTGCACATTACACCTAAACTAGGTTTTAATGCACAAAGATTGCTCAACAAGCTCTATCTTGGTGCTCAAGCTTGTGGAAGCCATACCACTGCATCATACTCATTCCTATGATGCTTCAACATCTGAGGAACATTTTATAATGTACAATTTGCAAGTTAACACCTCAACTTGGGTAATTTGCACTTTAGTCCAAAACTAACAAAACATTGTTTCAACATTATTCAAAAATGACTAAAATTGAAATATAAGTTCCTCTTGAGCCTTAATTGCTTTTCAAAAGATAAGAGCAAGCATATAATCAACCTCACTAAGCAAACCATATAGGGTTAACACATAACCCAGGTCATGGATGTTACAAATTATCCACCCCTAACAGGGATTTTGTCCCCGAAATCATCAACGAAAACATTAAGAGAAAAGAGAAGGATACTTCCACCTCATCTCTTCCTCCAGTTCCCACGTAGCTTCTTCAATGCCACGATGATGCTAGAGAAATTTTACAAGACATATGTCTTTCTTTTTGTTAAAGGCACATATTTTATCTTTGGAATCAAAATCCTAGATGAACTGATACTTTCTCAAGCACCAATAGAGCACTTTGTAACTCATACACATCAAGTGTCATAAGACTCATTTGATTGCCATGTCCCTGAAGGAAAGGATACAAAGGAACAGATTAAACAATTACCAGAGAACATAGGAAATTAAAACCAATGTCACTTAAGCATAAAAGTTTGAACTTATCACATCTGAGTCCTTATGAAGTCACCTGTATATATATATCACATGCCAAAAGATTATTACATGATACTTTTCACTGGCCACAACCTGTTATAAGAGCTAACCTGTCCACATACATACATACCATATCTGTACAAAAACAACATAAAGTTAAAACCTCATATCGATTTACAAACCAAAAAACCTCTCCAAGGACCTAAGAGTACATGGACGACACATAGGACTCAACTACAAAACACTAGTAGCATGTCCAACCTTTCAACAACTACTACTCCTCTAGCTGCTCAGCCTCAATCGCATGATCTCTACCTCAGTGTGCATGACCACTTAAAAGATGACCCATGGGGAGAGATCAAACGTCCCAGAGAGAGATATAACTCTTCACCAACGTCTATTATAAGCACAAGTAAACTAAAGCAGATAAAGAACTTTATTATCAAGTTGAGCACATTCAACTAAAAGCTATGTATTAAATTGGTAATATAGATTAAACAATTTAGGTAGTCACCACTGACCAGGAGAACAATTTATACTTTAAGAAGGAATATGAAGAACATGTATAATAATTGATTTCTCTTACAACATTATAATTAAAGAAATTAGTACAAAGATAAGGCAATGGCCCAACCAATGTAAATCATATTTGACCCTAAGCAACTATATTACACAGTTGTATTATGTCTTTTACTAAGCACTAAGGATTTTAGTCGTACCACCCAAATCCTACTGACCATTCTGAAGTCAAAATTGGTTCCATATAATATCAATGGAAGAGACATAATCCATGATCTTCTCCTTTACTACTCAGTCAATTCGAGTCTGCACCACAGTGACATATAGTCAAACTGCAAAGACAACAACTTATAGTCAAAGCTATAGTTCTATAAAGACAACAACTCATAGTCAATGATATGGTCATGTAAAATACCTAGCCCGCCATGGTATAGCTCATGATGCTAGAAAACATGATATATAACCCAATCACTGAGGTACAACCACAATTGTCCTCTATCACATCATATCACATGCTCATCACCAAGACCCAACTGTAGTTGTTCTCAAAACACTTGGGATCAAGATGTCAAGGACAAATAGTCACTTGCACCTCACATACTCAATATTATGTTCTCTGGGTTTCCCTTGGGAATACCCATTACCCCATCCAACAAAGAACTAACACTGAAGATGGATCTATGCCCCAAGGCACCTACATAATTAGGGTTTTACTTGATTAGTTAATCCAATTGGGTATCTTTTAGCATCAATCAAGTTATAACATATAAACCCTAAATAAATTCTACAAAGATAAGGGGGATAACACAACTCTAGAAGATGTAAAATGCATAAAGTATACTTGTCACTTCATCACTTGATATCACTACCAATTCAAGGCCATCAACATCATTACACAATCATACAAGGTTATCACCAAAATTGTACTTCTATGGGATATTAATTCCTCATCACATCACTAGAGGATAACACCTCTTACTAGGCATAAAGCCTATGCAAGCTCGTAAGGCCCATCACATCATTAAAATCTCAACATGTCTCATCAAGGCTCATAGCCATCACCCTGTATCATGTGATTACCACCATAGTAATTCACAAGCTATAACATTTAGTCAACCTGCAAGGTTAGAACCATACAAGTAGGAGAGAGAAAGTATAATCACATGCAAGTTATGTTGGTAAGGTATTCCCAAAGAGTCAATCATATGATGGTTGACATGGCATATACCATAAAGAATTTTATTAATACTCATAAAGGAAAGATTCCAATGCATTATGTGTCATTCAGTTATGAGATAATGAGGAAACATTATGGATGTCTAAAGAATGACAATACTCAATGCCATTTGTCTTCATATACATGACTAAAAGAATGAGATCATATGAATGATAAGAGTATGTACATTCTTATGATGTCCCAAGATGGTTGTTACTATGGAAGGTAGACAGACACCGGTAACACATAAGGTTGGAGTGTGGGTTGGTTGATGGCTCAATCTCATTAGTCATGATATGGCAATATCAAACCAAGCACACATATACATGTTAGGGAACAATGTATCAGACAGACCCACCTTGAGAGTGACAGATGTAAACCATCATTGGTAGTCATAGTCATCTCTCATAGTGAAGGTGGTGGTTGTGGTTCTTAAACCTAATATCACTACACTCATCACTGCATTCATCACTTGTCATTGGGTATATTTTGACATCATCAAATGTAATCCTGAAATACGGGTTGCCATAATGGTGATGATTGGGTAGATTCAACACATGGGAATAGAGTATGAGCGATAGATATGTGATTTGTCCCTCCTACTGGAGTTTGATATCCTAGACACTTGATAAACGAGACTAAGAAATGCATGCACATGCACATGTGAATCAATATGTGATATTGAGGTCACTTTATATTAGATAGTCTACACTTGGTTCAAGAAACATTAGATGAATGTTGAGAGGATAAAGAGTCCATGCCTCAAGTTCACTCTGGATACCAGAGACAAAGGAATTATACAATCACTACAACACCTTACATAGATTGTAGGTTGAAGTTGTTCTCCAACTTTCCGTTCACTTGGGTAGCACTGATGTGCGACTAGGCATCACTCTCTACTTGTGATGTCATTAGTTAGTTAGGGACATCCATTCCTAATGTGATATGGGACCTATAGGGTCACACACAAAGGAACTCATCCAAAAGTGGAGTTTAATCTTGAATGCTGATTGGATTGATTACTAAAGTGTTTAGGTACTCAATTCACACAATAGATCAACTAACTGCACCCCATCTGTAACGACCCCGTCTCCCGGTAACCCCCACTTAAGGGAGACCAAGAGATTAGAGCCGTTATCTAATAACCCGGATCAAAGGTTCGACAAATAATCAATAACAATTAATAAACCTTACCAACTAAACTGAAAACTGGTATAAAATAAAACTTTGCTTACCTTTTAAAAACTAGGATTTCTAAACTTCTATCCATGAAGTTACTAATCTAACTAATCCTCCCGTGCACATTAATTCTCATTTAATTCCACATATGCCACTTTACTGTTTGTTCTTTTCTTTTGTACCTAAAACACCGAAAAACAAAATGTCGATCAGCAAGAAGCTGGTATGTGGGGGAAAACAATAATCATGCAACTATAATAACAAAGTAATCAGCCAATTATCATTTAACAACCAAGATTATGTTTTAAACCATACTACTCAATCCTTTCCTATCCCCTATCTCTGTACTATCCCTATAGTGGACTAAGATACTACCTCTCTCTAGGTAGATCCTTGTTAAACCCCGCATGATCCTACCTAACATGTAGATCAATATCTAGGGTTGAATCGCATGGCACTACCCATAGGTAGTCCAATTATCTGACTCCAAGGTACTTGATGGCCCTACCCCATTGGTAGCCATGTACTAAGTCATTCGATGACCTGATGGGCCTACCCCATTGGTAGCCATGTACTAGGTCAACCCATTAAGCTACAGAGGGGACTAGGATCTGAGCTAGTAGGCACATCTCTTATGTGATAGTCATATTCACATTATAATTTGCAGGAATTAAATTCATCCAACAATTAATTCAAGCCACGATGTAAACATTGATAAAATCCTCGGAAAACTAATGCGGGATAATCATAAGCGTAACCACATACCTATCAGGCAGACTCAGATGCAGGAATAGTCCAAACAAGCAAGTAATCCAGAATCAAGCAAGTACACAGTTCAATCCTGAAATATACATCCAAATCGTTTTTATAAAAAACTATCCAAACCATCTTGCTACTTATGGTTTCTATTCCTTTTTAGGGTTTCTTCCTCTTTTTAGGGTTTACTTTGCAATTAGTGTTTTACTTCCCTTTTCTCTTTTAAAACCCTAATTTTTCATCTATCCTTCACGAAGGTTATTAAGGTTACCCTTTTACAACCCCATAACCTTAATTCCAGATTAATGCACAAATAACCATCAATTAAGTCCATTAAGCTTCTTTTACATTAAAGCTACCATTTTTATCCTTTTTAATTTATGACAAAGTCATTATGCTCATTTATCATCAATTCGTAGTTCATTATGATATAATTCACATATGAATGTTATTTATCATTAATTCTACCTTTTATCCACTAGGAAACCCTAATTTCTATATTAAGATTATTCATTCACAAATTAGGAACTTTACTGCTCAAAATAGCTTATAACCATGAAAACTCAGTTGTATATATGAAATCAAATAATTAAAGCCATTACTAGTCCTAATTACCAACATTAGGGTCTCAAGGCCCATTAAAGCCTATTTATGCACATAAACTCTAAATTAAATGAATTACGTGCAAAGTTCATCCTTTTTATTCTTAATTTTCCTTTTTATCATTAACATGCTAATATCAACTTTAATCATCCATTAAACCCTATTAAATATATTAATCAACTCAAAATAGGGTTCTTTAAACATTAAAGTATTAAAGTTTCTATCTTCTATTACTTTTCAAATTACAAGAGGAATTATCTTGTAACTATATTTTTATTAGATTCCCCTCGTTATTCTGAACAAGATTCATGTATAATATGTTCCTAACCGAGCTACCGTTACAAAGTTATGATTTTTGTAAGACTTCACTTACGAGAGCCAATCAGAGCACACCAAGTGTCCTCTCCATGCAACGTAGATGCGGCTTGTCTAGGAACATTTCGAAATTACATATTTGCCCCCATTTAAGTTAGCAATTCTTCACCCCACAGAGGGGTAGATCCGTTCAACCCGACATTGGTCGTCTTCCACCTCTTGACAGTGCAACACGATTGCCCTAGGCACGTTTGGGCGTGGTTCTTCTCCTCCCCCGGACCCCGATGGCGACTGGAACATGCTCCATCCTCTTGAGCTTCCTCCGCCGCACCTACAGGTGCCCTAAGATGCATCCACGATGGTAGAACATGGCCTGGGCAGACCTTCAACATGACCCCCCAATGTAGCCGTGCTGCTGCTGCCACGACCAGCAGGGGTGAAAGGATACCCTCCCAAGCACTTCAGGTCGTTGTGGAAGCAGCAAGGCTCCCTCGAGACTCCCTCATGTAGCCTCGTGGCTCCGAAAACACCCAAATTTACTTTAGTTAGGGTTTATGGATGAAACCATGGAAGAAGAAGAAGAGATATGTGGGGGATCTTCTGGATTCGGCCCCTAGGTATTATCCCTTATATAGGGGGGGTGTAGTACTGCCCTGGGGTGCTTGCCCACGAAGCAACCAATCCCTCTACCAATAGGAAAGTGATTCCTTCATTAAGAAGTTAGTCTCTCTCTCTCTCTCTCATATTTCTATAATATTCCTTCTTCCTTTGACATTAGGATTTCGAAAATCATCTCTCTTATTTTCTTTGTTCTTGCTTTTTAACCCATTGACATGAAATCCTATTTTCCTTTAATAGAAAATACTTTCTTTTTAGCAATACCACACAATCCATTAATAACATATTCACATGATATTCTTATTTTCTTTTATAGGTATTTTCTCTTTCCTCTTTCTTCATTGGGACTCCTTGGATCCCAAGAAACTCTATTATTTCGAAATCCTTTTTACTGGATATTCATTATCCTTCTAGATGCATCTAAATGCATTATTTCACATTATCTTGTTTATTTCTCATTAAAATATCTCTTTTTGAGGTTTTCTCTTTATTTCTCTTTTATGTTCCTCATTGGTATTCCTTTCAACATTAGGAATCCTTGGGATACGAAATTCCACCTAGGATTACTCAATTATACCTCTTTTCACTTATTTTCCACATTTCATCAATATTTTCAATTTCTTTCTTAATAAAGAAATACTTAATTGATCTTTTCTTTTCTTATTGCTCTCTTTATGCAACTTTGGACTCCTTGGAACCCAAGGAACCCAAGAGGCACGAAATCCCTCTTTGGATTTGCCTTCTAGAGGTTTCCACATTTTTCTTTTCTTAAATATTCAATTATTCATTCACTAATTGAATTTTCTTGTTATTTGGGCCCAATAGCCAATAAAGCCCACAACACAAACATCAAGGCTATTGTAAACAAAATCAATTTATTCGAACCAAATTATATCATTATTTTTTCAAATATTCTTAATATGAGAAATTACATTTCTCACCAAATAAACCCAAAAATTGGGGTTGTAACATCCTTCCCCTCTTATAAGAATTTTGCCCTCAAGATTCCATCAAGCAAGCAAACAAACATGATAAGTCTTTCATATGTCCATCATGGATCCCATGTGGCTTCACCCTTTCCATGGTGCTTCCCAAGAACCTTCATCATCTCATATTCTTCCATCTGAGTTCTTTCTCACCTTGGTATATCATACCCTCATAGGTGACTCAGGACATTTCATCCTCTCAAAAGCTGAATAGGTTTGGGGCTCAACACATGACTTGGGTACCTCACATAGTGCTCTAGACCGGACTCATGTAATACATCATGTTATACTGAGGGGTAAGTCTAAACACAATCTTCTCCACCAATCCATCTCAAATTGATCCATATATCGGGGACTCAACTTTCTTAGCTGTAGCTTAGAGGGGTCAGATTTTCACATCACATATTCTCCCACAGTGAACTGCATGCCAGTCTACTTTGCATCAACTCATGACTCATGTCACCACTGGGCTCTCTCTCAGCCATTGCATGATCAAAGCGACTTCATTTGCACACACTGTGGTTCTTTTCTGACCTTCGCGAGGCCTCCTTCACCAACATTATTTTAATGAAGTGGTGACTGACACAACCTCCTTATGGAAATTCTTACATCCCAATAAAGTCTATGGTGGTTAACATCACATCTTAAGAACTATCACTATGTATCACCCTGAATGAGCACACATGCTCTCATCAGACCCTCTAGTCTGGATCATACTGTCCATTAGTACGAGATGATAAACTCTACTATTTTTGAGTTCTTCATGTATCTGCTTCCACCTTATAGAAGTGAACCTTGGTTATACCCAAGAACTTTTGAACTCGCATCATGGTGTGGTTGAACCATCTTCTCTCTTAAGTAGTTCAACCAAATCTGTCTCGTGAGAGTACTCTTCCTTCCTCATGTCATCTAGGTAAGGCGTTCTACCATAACCCATATTGGATATCGACCTTCCTTGGTCCAGGGGAGTCTCGCAACATCCACAGTGAAGAACTCCCATTCCCTCTTGGGAACTCTTTATACTTTATATCCATGTACTGGGTTACTGATGTTCATCCTTCGCCTCCTAGGTTGTATGGCCACATCTACATGCAACTTTGTTCTAAACATCCAAAGTGCTACTATCACTTACTATGTTTGTAGTTTCACGGTGTGTGGCGATCTTAAAATCATGATTTCCTATATATCATGGTTCCTCAAGATCGATTCCTCAGAAACCCTAAACCACTCTCATCAGGGTTTTATTACCTTCCTATCCAAAGAAGTGTATGCGAGGTTCTACAACCATCCTTCGAACACATCAAGGACTAGGCTGGATAACCCAACAACCACTAATCTTGTTCAATAGATCTCGTTGTATCTGAGTGTTAGCCAAACTTATCTCTTTTTCTCAACTTAAGATGAGCCTTACAACCTCAACTTCTTCTATCTTCCAACTAAACTAGGCACTATATTTCAACCTGAGCATTCATCACCACTTATTATCCTTAGGTGTTAGGTAACATACACCTCCATGTATTATACTTATCATCTCATCTCAAACCCTAAATTGGTCTTCATCGAGAAGCTCTGAGCTCATCCTCATTGTGATCAAACCCAACCTTGGTTAACTTGTAAATTCCACATAGCTCCTAATAAAACATCCTCATAAGCTGATTACACTACTTTCTCTTAGTGTTTGTAAACCATCCATGTATCATTCACTCCACCAAGGTATGTTATCATCTCTGTCCTCATACCTTATAGCAACGTTCCAACTCGCATCATCTTTTATCCTTGGTGTATGGCGTGCGTACTATCCCATCTCTCCCTCCCATAACAAGAGGAAATAAGAATTTGGCAGCCATCCAAACACAAAGTTCTTCCTATTCCAAGAGTAGATATGATACATCCCACATCGCCAGTACACTTTCAATTCTAAGTTGAAACATGCAACTTATGTCTCTACATCATAAGCATCATGATATCAAAGTTACTTCCATGGAAAACTGGTCTCGATCCTACTTGGGTTTACACACAATCCTTGGTCATCTCCTCTAGGTCTATAGGGTGCCGACACTTTTGGGGTCACCCCTCTTCCCTTATGCAACCAGAGAGTGCCCTACTCATCTACCCTTTGGGTCCCTTGAGATCATGAAAGTGATCAATATCCTAACCCATGGCCCTCATACAATGATAGCTGTTACCTCCTGACCCTATGGTCATGTGCAACTAGGGAATTAGGAAACTCCTACTTCCATCAGTCTTATCCCTACCTGACCCTAGGATAGACTTAGGATTTTGTTATAGCACATGTTCAACTTAGAACCTTACCCAAGCCTTCATCATCTCTCTCTGCATTCATGGGCCGACTTTCATCCCTTCATAGGGGTCATGGTGTCCTGTCTTCCTTGGTCAGGCCCCATACCGGTTACCTACATGGTAACACATCCACATGCACTTAGAGATGAATATCTATGGGTCTACATGTTCGTTCTCATACCGTGTACTTTTCACTTAGCTTCTAAAGATCCTATGAGACCTCTTTAGGTTACCTCAAAACCAACAAAACTGGTATACACCCTACAAAAGGGTCCCTCTCCCAAGATGGGAGGAAACTACAACTATTGACAACAAGGTCACAACCGTCCCTAGGGTTTACATTCACATGAGCATGCCTAACCCAACAACCACTAGGGAACAAGAAGACCACCTATTAAACCATTCTAGGTCATACTTGTTCTCTTTCCTCAACATTAGATCAACTTAGTCGTGAGGGGTTCATCAAACATACCATTAACCTAAGGGGTTTCCTTTACCTCTACGCATGAGGAGTACCATGCTCGAAACTATAGAGACTCAAATCTCATCATGAGTATTGGGTACACTGCTTCCCCTCTTAGGCCTAGGAACCCTAGGTTCACCTTTGGGTGTCCAACTGCATGCTCAAACTATTAACCATGAATCCAGCATGTATAAGACATGACATGCACTCCCTATCATCCTTCAACTTGAGCAACACATCATGGTTGAGTCCTCCTCAAGGACAACCAACAAGGTACAAGGCCTCACAACCTGTTACCAACCCTCTCCACGTCTAAGGAACTCTTCTTCCTGTCTCAGAAGGTAAACGCCTATACCACAGGCACATAGGTACCAGAAGCATCATCCTCGCTCTAGGGTTTGGTTCCTCTAAAGGTAACCAAGATATCATCAGCATCTAGGGATCATGCATGAGGCAACCACTATCATCCACTTAGGTTGCATCATTCTCATCTCCCCACTGTTCCTCACATCTCGGGGTTTTAGGTTTCCAACCTTCTTACTTGGTTCCTTCTTCCTCTCTCTAAAACTAACTCCACATCTAGTCATACTACTAGAGGTCATCTCTCCATGAAGGATCAAGCTCACATGCATACCCCTATGTAGGTGAAGCCTATTCTCAAACTTATGTTTGCTCATGATTATCCATATCTCTTTATGCTTATCTCATAAGCCATCCATTGTGCCCTTCTGGCCAGGGTTTCAACCTACTACTATACCACTGACGTTCTCTGGGTGCATGCTATCCCTTACTTGCATAAGCTCCTAGGGTTTCTATAGGTTCATCATCAATGAAGGAGCTATCCTTCACTCTAACATGCACGACCCTTTCCAGGGTAGGATCATCAGAGGTACTAGGTCATCTAACCTCTCATGGCTCATATGGCATCCCAAGGTGTGTCCATCCAAACACTCGGTCAACCATGACATGTAACTCATCATGTCATCTCTCTCTCGTACCTTCACTTAGGGTTAGGGTTAACATCATCCTCAAAGGATGTGCTAGGTCTCTACTTTTAATGGAGGTCTCCACCTCCAAGACTAACACTCTCAACTCATCCTCCTGACAAAGAGGTCTATCCTTAGGTCTCTCCTAATGTCGATGACAACTCGTGTCATATGACCTAAGCATGTATCTATTCTTTAGTTGGTGCTTAATCTATTAAGCTTATGTCCATGACATCTTATTTACATGCCTTTCATTAATTTGGTGGAGGATTCCTTAGACCTTATTAACCTTACCCATACCTCAAGAGGGTGAGGAGAAGAGAAAAACCCTAATCCTTACTATCCTTAATAGAATTTGAGTTGAGAAGGGATGAACAAGATGAGAGAGTCCTAAAGGTATCTTATTTCGAGTCATATCCTAAGACATCGGCCAGGCAGTCACACAATCTGGGAGTCCTCGTATTTTGACTAGCGGTGTTGAGGAAAATATTGCCAGCCCCCGGACATGATCCTTTTCTAGACACCTCAGTCTTTCAAACAATCCTCTAATAACTCCCTCAGTTCTATGGAATTTTTAAAATTTAATAATTATTAATGATTAGATGAGGAACCTATGCTCTGATACCAATTGTAATGACCCCGTCTCCCAGTAACCCCCACTTAAGGGAGACCAAGATATCAGAGCCGTTATCTAATAACCCGGATCAAAGGTTCGACAAATAATCAATAACAATTAATAAACCTTACCAACTAAATTGAAAACTGGTATAAAATAAAACTTTTCTTACCTTTTAAAAACTGGGATTTCTAAACTTCTCTCCATGAAGATACTAATCTAACTAATCCTCTCATGCACGTTAATTCTCATTTAATTCCGCATATGCCACTTTACTGTTTGTTCTTTTCTTTTGTATCTAAAATGCCGACAAACAAAACGTCGGTCAACAAGAAGCTGGTATGTGGGGGAAAACAATAATCGTTCAACTATAATAACAAAGTAATCAGCCAATTATCATTTAACAGCCAAGATTACGTTTTAAACCATACTACTCAATCCTTTCCTATCCCCTATCTCTGTACTATCCCTGCAGTGGACTGAGATACTAACTCTCTCTAGGTAGATCCTTATTAAACCCCACATGATCCTACCTAACAGGTAGATCAATATCTAGGGTTGAGTCGCATGGCACTACCCATAGGTAGTCCAATCTCTGACTCCAAGTGACTTGATGGCCCTACCCCATTGGTAGCCATGTACTAAGTCATTCGATGACCTGATGGGCCTACCCCATTGGTAGCCATATACTAGGTCAACCCATTAAGCTACAGAGGGGACTAGGATCTGAGCTAGTAGGAACATCTCTTATGTGATAGTCATATTCACATTATAATTTGCAAGAATTAAATTCATCCAACAATTAATTCAAGACATGATGTAAACATCGATAAAATCCTCGGAAAACTAATGCGGGATAATCATAAGTGTAACCACATACCTGTCAGGCAGACTCAGATGTAGGAATAGTCCAAACAAGTAAGTAATACAGAATCAAGCAAGTACATAGTTCAATCCTGAAATATACATCCAATTCCTTTTTATCAAAAACTATCCAAACCATCTTGCTACTTATGGTTTCTATTCCTTTTTAGGGTTTCTTCCTCTTTTTAGGGTTTACTTTACAATTAGCATTTTACTTCCCTTTTCTCTTTTAAAACCCTAATTTTCTCATCTATCCTTCACGAAGGTTATTAAGGTTACCCTTTTACAACCCCATAACCTTAATTCCAGATTAATGCACAAATAACCATCAATTAAGTCCATTAAGCTTCTTTTACATTAAAGGTACCATTTTTATCCTTTTTAATTTATAACAAAATCATTATGCTCGTTTATCATCAATTCATAGTTCATTATGATATAATTCACATATGAATGTTATTTATCATTAATTTTACCTTTTATCCACTAGGAAACCCTAATTTCTATATTAAGATCATCCTTCCACAAATTAGGAACTTTACTGCTCGAAATAGCTTATAACCATGAAAACTCAGTTCTATATATGAAATCGAATAATTAAAGCCATTACTAGTCCTAATTACCAACATTAGGGTCTCAAGGCCCATTAAAGCCTATTTATGCACATAAACTCTAAATTAAACGAATTACGTGCAAAGTTCATCCTTTTTATTCTTAATGTTCCTTTTTATCATTAACAGGCTAATATCAACTTTAATCATCCATTAAACCCTATTAAATATATTAATCAACTCAAAATAGGGTTCTTTAAACATAAAAGTATTAAAGTTTCTATCTTCCATTACTTTTTGAATTACAAGAGGAATTAATCATTAGATTCCCCTCATTATTCTGAGCAAGATTCATGTATAATATGTCCCCAACCGAGCTACCGTTACAAAGTTATGATTTTTGTAAGATTTCTCTTACCAGAGACAATCAGAGTGCGCCAAGTGTCCTCTCCATGCAACATAGACACGACTTGTCCAGGAACATTTCGAAATTACATATTTGCCCCCATTTAAGTTAGCAATTCTTCACCCCGCGGAGGGGTAGATCCGTCCAACATGAAATTGGTCATCTTCCACCTCTTGACAGCGCAAAACGGCTGCCCTAGGCACGTTTGGGCATGGTTCTTCTCCTCCCCCAGACCCCGACGACGACCAGAACCTGCTCCATCCTCTTGAGCTCCCTCCGCTGCACCTACAGGTGCCCTAAGATGCTTCCACGATGGCGGAACGCAGCCTGGGCAGACCTGCAACACGGCCGTCCAATGCAGCCGTGCTATTGTTGCCACGACCAACTGGGGTGAAAGGATACCCTCCCAAGCACTTCAGGTCATTGTGGAAGCAGCAAGGCTCCCTCGTGACTCCCTCATGTAGCCTCGTGGCTCTGAAAACACCCAACTTTACTTTAGTTAGGGTTTATTGATGAAACCATGTAAGAAGAAGAGATATGTGGGGGATCTTATGGACTCGGCCCCCAGGTCTTATCCCTTATATAGGGGGGTGTAGTATGCCCTGGGGTGCTTGCCCACGAAGTAACCAATCCCTCTACCAATAGGAAAGTGATTCCTTCATTAAGAAGTTAGTCTCTCTCTCATATTTCTATAATATTCATTCTTCCTTTGACATTAGGATTTCGAAAATCATCTCTCTTATTTTCTTTGTTCTTGCTTTTTAACCCATTGACATGAAATCCTGTTTTCCTTTAATAGAAAATACTTTCTTTTTAGCAATACCACATAATCCATTAATAATGTATTCACATGATATTCTTATTTTCTTTTTATAGGTATTTTCTCTTTCCTCTTTCTTCATTGGGACTCCTTGGATCCCAAGAAACTCTATTATTTTGAAATCCTTTTTATTGGATATTCATTATCCTTCTAGATGCATCTAAATGTATTATTTCACATTATCTTGTTTATTTCTCATTAAAATATCTCTTTTTGAGGTTTTCTATTTATTTCTCTTTTATTTTCCTCATTGGTATTCCTTTCAACATTAGGAATCCTTGGGATACGAAATTCCACCAAGGATTACTCAATTATACCTCTTTTCACTTATTTTCCACATTTCATCAATATTTTTAATTTCTTTCTTAATAAAGAAACACTTAATTGATATTTTCTTTTCTTATTTCTCTCTTTATGAAACTTTGGACTCCTTGGAACCCAAGGAACCCAAGAGGCACAAAATCCCTCTTTAGATTTGCCTTCTAAAGGTTTCCACATTTTTCTTTTCTCAAATATTCAATTATTCATTCACTAATTGAATTTTCTTGTTATTTGGGCCCAATAGCCAATAAAGCCCACAACACAAACATCAAGGCTATTGTAAACAAAATCCATTTATTCGAACCAAATTATATCATTATTTTTTCAAATATTCTTAATATGATAAATTACATTTCTCACCAAATAAACCCAAAAATTGGGGTTGTAACACCATCCAATCGTATCACAGGGTGAGACGACCGTTTGGTGCACCAGATCATCGTCTCATAGGGTGAGATGACCATTTGGGTTGTCAGGATGATTAGGAACTAAATTTGTTGGAGTTCTACATGAATAAAACACAACCAATCGACTCACTGGGTGAACCAATTGGCCTAGTTGAGCGAGATGACCAGTTGACCTCGAGAACCGATCAGCCCGGTTGGGTCGATGGAAGGTTCTAGTAACTTTCCAGAATTTGTGAGAAAAATTTGATCATTTGATTGCACAAGTCTTATGATGCAAGGGATTAATGTTTAGCATTAATCGGAAATGAGCTGCCAATTTTGTGTGTGATTGAGAAACTAAAAAATGACCATCTCGCAGTGCAAGATGACCATATTGCATGCCAAATGACCGTCTAGGTTGCCAAATGACCATCTCGTGGTTCGCAAGTTGCAAAAATTCAAGATCTTCTATTCCCTTCCACTCACACACAGATCCCAAACAAATTGGGAACCCTGGCCCTAACCCTACCTATAAATATAGGGGTGCTGGGGGCTTCCCAAAATACAACACAATACAAATAATTGAGAATCAGTTGCTTTGAAAATTATTGTCCTCTCTAGTTGTGGTAACCAAGAGAGCCCAAGAAAGTCCTACCCAAATAGGGAGGGATAGCATTGGTGAGAATAACTGAGGATCATTGTTGTGGGAGAGCATGTTGGTGACTAGTATGCCAACGGGAGGGACAACTCCTTCCTGTATGCTCTAGCAGGACAACGAGAGTTCTAATTGATCCCCGTGGACTACTCTAGAGGTAAGAGTCCTTAGGCTACCTCTAGGAAAGAAATGCCAATCTGTAGTCTATGGAAAGACCGCATGAGTCACTATAGAAGCTATTTTGTTTACTATTTGTGGTGAAGACCAAGAGATGCACAACCACAACTAGAAGATAGTTGCAACATCAATGAGTTGTAGTCACTAGACTTTCTAAGGACCATGTATAAACTCGTTAAATCATCCTTCCTATTTCATAGTAGTTAACATGCATGATCTTTCTATTATGGGAATACATATAGATAAAATTTTGTTTCCACTACTATACAATATATATATATATATATATATATATATATATATATATATATATATATGAATTTTACACACGTCACCCTAAAATTGGTTTGGTTGGTAGATGTGTAGCATGGTTATGACCTAAACACAATATTTGTGTGTGGTTGGATGGTTTGGTTTTATTCCTATTTTATCTCGAGTCTTTGTAGTGAACATCTACCTACTTATTCTCAATATAAAGTTAATTCTTTACTACCTTTACTCCCCTCAAATGTAACTTGAGGTTTCTCTTTAAATAATGTAATATAGTAGTAATAGGATAGTTTCCTTTGCTTGTAACTACAAAGAGGATGGTCATCTCCAGATGAAATGACCAATTTGTGAGACAAACAACTATTTGGAGGACCATGGAGGACAGAACGAAGGAGCTAGATGACCGTATGGGGAACCAACCAGCCGTCTGGAAGGAGTCCAGACATCAATTGGACAGGATGCCAGAAAACCGTCCCAGAGGGCCCAAACAACTGTCTGGAAGGTGTCCAGGCATCAGTTGGACACGAGGCATGAACTGACCGACTGGCGGGTCCAGCTGGCCATTTGGATGGAGTCCAGACATTAGTTGGATAGAAGACTGACTGATCATTTTAGGAGACCAACTGACCAGCCAAGAGGGGAGACAACTGGTTCAAGGGTTGAATCGATCTACCCAGATTGACAAGCACATATCTACACCAACAACATGTTTATACATGTGGTGTGATGATCGACTTAGGTGGTGGTAGTTCCTTGTGGCTCCAAGGAATTACAATAGACATGGCCATAACCATCACCTTTTGTTTTATATTGCATGTTTATGTTGTGGGATATATCATGTATATAATACATACTATATATGTGGTGATTAGATACAATATATGCATATATATTATATATAAATCCCTCAAAACAAAATATATTAAGTCTAAGATGCTTTCCATTATAAATACACATGAAAAGCTTGTTTGACTAAGAGCACACTATGCCTTCACACGGTGCACTGTCTACCTTGTAGAATTGTGATGGTAGTAATGTAGGTTCCGCCTTTGTGGGATGCATTATTATCGTGTTAGCTATTGGTTCAGGCTTAACTGGTGATTGTTAGAGTGTCTAATCCCAGAAGCATGAAAATGATTATGGCAAGGAGTTGTGCATATCGTCTATCAAGAATTTCATATGATGCAATTGGAAAAAGTTGCCTACATTGACAATTGCCTGTGTATTGCGGCGTTGGTTGGGACATAGTTGGATTGTCTTAGATCTTGCTCATTAGAAAATTGTTCACTACATTTTTTTGAATTGACACTTGAGAGTTATCAATTTGAACAAAATATTGAAAACGACAATTAATTAAATACCCAATTATTATGGCCCAAGTTTGAATCAAATCAGATCAAAAATGAGTTTTTGACAAATTTGCAAATTTCTTTGTAGAAACAAATGGCAACAAACAACAATCACTTTTCTCTACGATCGGTCCTTGAGAAGGACAAGCTAAATGGGAACAACTTTCATGACTGGTTCAGAATGCTGAGAACTGTTCTCACATAGGAGCGCAAGCTCTATGTCCTGGACATGCCAGAACTAGATGAATCCCTTCCAACTACACCTAGGGCTGACAGGGATGCTTACAAGAAGCATACTGAAGATGCTATAGATGTCAAGTGTCTGATGCTATGCTCCATGAAATATGAGTTGTAGAGGCAACTTTAGAACATGGATGTGATTGAGATGGTCACACATCTCAAGAACATGTTCCAAGATCAGGTAAGACAAGAGAGATATAATGTCTCCAAGGTACTATTCAAATGTAACATGGCAAAAGGAGATCCACTAGGTTCTCATGTGCTCAAGATTATTGGATATGTGGAGAACCTAGATAGACTAGGATTTTCTTGGGTTAAGAGTTGGCCACTGATATGATTCTACAATCTCTGCCAGAATCATACAGTCATTTTATCAAGAACTACAACATGAATGACTTTGACAAATCATTGATAGAGTTGTTGTGCATGTTGAGAAAAACTAACAGACATATGAAGAAAGACAAGCCCAAGTTTGTGATGTTGATCAACAAGACAAAGGGGAAGTCTAAAGGCAAATGGAAAGATAAGAAGAGTTCTAAAGCTGGACAAAAGGCCAAATATTTAGATCTCAATGCAAAGGGAGGAGTGAAGAAAAGAGACAAATGTCACCATTGTCACCGACATGGACATTGGAAGAGAAATTGCTCCCTCTATTTAGAGGAACTTAAGAAGAAGAAGGAAGGCATGAAGGCCTCCGCTTTAGGTATAAATGTTATAAGATATTTGATTACTTATTCATTTTGGTACGTGATACCAAACAGAGACCTTCCATACTTGATGTGCAGGATCTGACAAGAAGTAAAAGCCCTCATGGAAGGACACAGATGGATAAGGCGGAGCAAGAGTTGCTAGAGATTTATTCTACATTTAAATTTATCTTAACCCAATGACATGTAATGGAGTTATTTGAACTGCTATTTCTTTATGCCAAGAAAATAGAGATATTTACTTTAAGCATCTTGTATGACAAGAAAGATGAATTACTAGAGTGAGACATTAATTTTTATGTTTCAATAGTTATGATCTTGCATGGCGTATGCCCAATTATTTGATGATATTTGCTTTGAAAGAATCTTAGATAAAATATATACCAAATGATTATAATTGATAACTCAAGATTATCATCAACAATAGTAACCTTTCATGTATATATGAGGAATGCATGTCTAGAATACATATTGATGTTAATCTAGATTCCCTTGGTTAGCGAACCTAAGGAAACATGAAAAGTCTTATTTACGCACAATATGACATGACTTTCTTCACTCAATGTAGTGGGAGGATAAGTCTTCCACCAGACCTCATACATATGATGCATGAAGATCTTATGGAATGAATGCTATATATAATTACTCATACTTTGTTTCAATTACTGGCAATATGGTGATATGTAATCAGTAAAATAGAAACATAAATCTCTTGAAGTTTTCAAGAAGATTATAAATGAAGTATGACTTTGATCAATACCTTGAGAACCTTCAAATAAAGATCCGTGATAATGTATCACAAGTCAAATCCATCTGAGCATGATGATGTGTCAGAATGAAGGAACTATACCATGATGAGTCATGATATAATTATCAATTAGTTTAATCTTTTTATATCCTCATAAATATAAAGCTATCACTAAATGATGTACCGTCTAAATGTTTTATAAGACATCATATATATGATATGATTTGGGAATGTCCCAATATGTCTAAAAGATTGAAAACTACATTAAGAAAGTGGTTTCTTGAAAAGGTTTATCCACAAATGGATAATTATTGAATGTTACTATTAATCACAATCCAATAGCAATAAGTTTGTTGATAGGATAATTGAGTTCCTGAAGAATCAGTGGGAGTAAAAGTAGAATCAAAATGTTTGAGGACAACATAGTGGTACAATGAGAACTAAGAGAATCACAAGTTGTTGTGGAATCTCAAGTTCATCATGTGACACAGAACAAAATAGTTCTAGTAGAATACATATGAAATTGGAGGATTTTGAATCCAATGACAGCCAACTAATCAACTAGAAACTATTAAGAGCCAAATATGAGAAGTGGATTAAGGCCAATATGAATCCATGTAAGCTATCAAGGTATGACCTTGATATTACTACCTAAAGGGTAAGACCCAAAAGGTGAAATTGGGGTCTTAATTTAAAATACCTACATGGATAACATAAAGGACAATTTGGTTGAATAGTTTTTCAAATATGTTCAAGTTGTTGAACATAATAGAAATTCCTTTACCAGTTGTCATGCTTGTTGTTGTAGTTAAAATAGACTATGATATTTTGCATATGAAGATAGAAACCAGATTCCTTAAAAGGGAATACATCATGGGATGTGCATGTGTCACAACCTAAAAGGTTTTATAACTTCAAGAACGCAAATAAAGTATATAAACTACAAAGTTCAATCTGGGATTGAAACAAGCATCTCAGAGGAGGGATCTTTTGAGTTGACAAGATAGTCAAAGAGTTTGACTTGAATCAAGATAAAAGATGAAATATGTGATTACAAAAGATTTAGTGAGAGCATATATGAATATTCCACATATGATGAGGAATAACATGTCAATATTTTTTTTTGAGTCTTAGGGAGACCCCTCTCCCCCTCCTCCTCAAACAGGTGCCAGAGCCCAGATGACCCAAGGAGTTGGAAATTAAATAACATGTCAATATTGTGAATATTGAAAGATGATTAAATGAAACATCTTGTGAGATAAGGATCAGGACCTATAGAGATAGTTCTTGAATGTGTCACAATGAAAGTTTGAGCACACACAATAGAAATGTATTGAAGGAGTTCAACATAGAAAGGATTCAATGATAGAGAATATGATTTAGTCTCTCATGAACCGTATGTTCCAATTCTTGTGAAGAATGGAACTGACATGATTAAGATACCATAGGCTGTAGCAATGGATCTATCATGAATGCTATAAATGTACTTATCCCATACAATCTTGTATGTATTGAACATGGCAAGATGATATTAAATTCCAATAAGGGTTATTGGAAAGTCACTAAAATGTCCACTAGTACTTGAGGAGTACTTAAGGAAAAATTGTTAATAATTAAAGATATTAATAGAGTAAGAGTTGGATGTAAAGGGTTACATCGATGCAAGATTCTAGAAAGACAAAAATGATAGTAAACTAAAATATGTTCAATTTAAAAGGAGAAATGTTGTTAGTTGGAAGGGTTCCAAACTAATAGCCATTAATACTATTCTATGATAGAAGCTGAGTATACTTGTGTTACAAACACAGAGTGATATTATATGGATCTAGAAGTTCATATGATGAACTTATAGATGTTGCAACCATTGATGACTCAATAGTAATACTGTTACAAACAATGGAGCTACTTGTTAGGCAAGGAGATACCGTATTACGAAAATTTCATCTCACAATGAGGAGATAACAAACATGCAATATACTGACTAATAGAAAAATGGTGCTGACCCTCTGGATTAGCACTTGCACAATAGAAACATGGTGGACATGTTTAGATCACTAAAAATGAAATTCATGGGTGATTGACTCTAAGTGCAAGTGGGAGTGTTTTGGCAAGGTATTCCCAGACATGCAATCACATGATGGTTGACATGGTATATATCTTAAATTATTTGATTAATACTCATAAAGGCAAGCTTCCAATTCATTCAGTTATGAGATAATGAGGAAACATTATGAATGTCTAAAGAATGATAATACTCAATGACGTGTGTCTTCAAGTACGTGACTTGTAGAATGAGATCATATGAATGCTAAGAGTATGTACATTCTTATAATGTCCCTAGTTGGTTGTTATTGTGGAAGGTAGATATACACCACTAACACATAAGACTGGAGTGTGGGTTGGTTGATGGATGAATCTCATTAGTCATGATATGGCAATATCAAACCAAGCACACAGATACATGTTAGGGAAAAATGTATCAAACAGACCCACCTTGAGAGTGACACATGGAAACCATATCAAATAGTCATAGTCATCTCTCATTGTGAGGTGGTGGTTGTGGTTATTAGACCTGAAATCACTACACTCATCACATGTAGTTGGGTATACTTTGACATCATCAAACATAATCCTGAAATATGGGTTGCCATAAAGGTGATGATTGGGTAGCTTTGACACATGGGGATAGACTGTTAGTGATAGGGATTTGTCCCTCCTACTGTAGTTTGATATCCTGGCCACTTGATAAGCGAGACTGAGAAACACATGCACATGCAAATGCACATGTGAATCAATATATGCTATTGAGGTCACATTATCTTAGACAGTCTGCTCTTGGTTCAAGAAACATGAGATGAACATTGAGAGGATGACAAGTCCATGCCTCGAGTTCACTGTGAATATCAGAGACAAAGGAATTATACCTTACACAAATTATAGGTTGGAATTGTTCTCCAACTTTCCATTCACTTAGATAGCATTGATGTCCAGCTAGGCACCACTCTCTACTTGTGATGTCATAAGTTAGTTATGGACATTCACTACCAATGTGATATGGGACCTATAGGGTCACACACAAAGGAACTCATCTAGAAAAGGAGTTTAATTTTAAATGATGATTGAATTGATTACTAAAGTGTTTAGGTACTCAATTCACACAATAGATCAACTGAGTGCACCCCAAACAATCATCTCATAGGGTGAGATGTTCGTTTGGTGCACTGGATGATCGTCTCATAGGGTGAGACAAATGTTTGGGTGGTCAAGCTGATCATGAACTGAATTGGCTGGAGTTCTGCATGAATAAGACCCAATGGATCGGCTCACTGGGTGAACTGAAGGACTCAGCTAAGTGAGATGACTGTTCACCTGGTGAACTGATTGGCTCAGTTGGCTTGATGGAAGGTTCTAGCAACTTCCCCAAATTCATGAGAAAAACTCGATCGTTTCGAATACACAAGTCTTGTGATGTAAGGAATTAACATTTAGCATTAATTGGAAATGAATTGCCAATTTTGTGTGTGATTGGGAATCTGCAAAATGACCATCTCGCATGCCATATGACCTTCTGGGTTTCCAAACAACCATCTCATGGTTTGTAGGTTGTTAAAATTCAATATATTCCAGTCCCTTCCACTCCCACACAGATCCCGAATAGACTGGGAACCCTGGCCCTAACCCCACTATAAATAGAGGGGTACTGGGGGCTTCTCAGAATAGAACACAACACATACAATTGAGAATCAGTTGCTCTAACAAATATTTTCCTCTTTGATTTTAGTAACTAAGAGAGCCCAAGCAAGTCCTCCTTGACTAGGGAGGGATAGAATGGGAAAGAAAAACTAAGATCATTATTGTGGGAGAGCACGTTGGTGACTAGTACACCAAAGGGAGGGAAAACTCCTTCCTATCTGTTCTAGTAGGATGACAAGAGTTCTAATTGGTCTGTGTGGACTACTATGGAGGAAGGAGTCCTTTGGTTCCTACTGGGAGAGCAATGTCAATCCACAGTCTACAGAAAGACTACATGAGTAACTATAGAAGCTATTCTGTTCGCTGTCTGTGGTGAATACCATGAGTTGCATAGCCACCGTCCAAGAGCAACTAGAAGATAGTTGCAACAACAATGAGTTTTAGTCACTGGACTTGCTCTAGGACCAAGTATAAACTTAATAAACCATTCAACCTGTTTCATAGTAGTTGAGGCGATCTTGCTATTATGGGAATACAAATTGATAAAATTTTGTTTCTGCTGCTATACTATGTGCTCGTATTTCCCAACAAGTTATCCATGCAAGCTCAACAAGTATAGAAAACCATTGAATTAGGGTTAGGTCCCACACACATAGCCGATTAGGGTTTCCTTGCATTGTTTAATCACTAAACCCTAGTTTCATTACCTCTGACATGTTTAGAGTGTATGAAGGTTAAATATTATCGATTATGGTTATCATTTGTCTTCACATCAACATGTAGGGATTTACACATGGTGTAGCAACCCAATTCAACTAGGTGTAGCGACTTCTTTAGGTGAGGGAGTGTAGCGACCATGGTCCACTTGTAGTGACCTTATGTTGTGACCCACCTATCTAAGAACGTGTCTTGACCCATTATCATACATGGGTCTCGACCAACCATTAAAATAGATGTCTCGACCGGAACACAAGATCAACTGAAAACATGTGTAACGACCCTTATATGTTACGACCATCAACCCATTAGGGTCAGGGTTGCAACCATTACCAAAAGGCCCAACATGTGTAACGATCCACAACACCACTAAGAAGTTGAACCCATCCAAGGTTGCTCATGTCACGACCGAAACAAAAATAAGAGTAGTGACCAACTCAAACAAAACAAGTTTGCAACCAACATGACACAAGTGTAATGACTTATTCTCATAAGGACATGTATTTCAACCGAAATCAAAACCAAGAACAACAACCATCACCCAAGATGAAGGTGTGTCGACCAAAACTAGATCACAGGTGTAGCGACCAAGAAGGTCAAGCTATCACAACCACACTTAACCATCATCAAGATAGAGATAAACCATGATTAAAACATGTAGTAAACATCAAGGATACTAAGAATTACTAAGGAGGGAAAACTCTGTGCAAGATGATCACCAAAACCCTAAAACATGTATCATTAAAATCACCATAAAGGAACCTTGTTAAGAGAGATAAAATTAACATTCAAGACATGTAAAATAGAACCAAAACTCCATGCACACCAAGGTACTCAAACAACATCCATGTTGATAGAAATCATTGATCAAAGGCAAGAGAAAACCATCCATCTCATAATCACCACAAAATTAGGCACTAAGAATTAGGGTTTAGGAGTACAAACAAATCACATGTGATTATCATCCAAAATTTAAGTCTTAGATTATGGTAACAACATCTAGCATATTAGGATCACATCTTAGAGGTTAAATTAGTAACATGCATGCAAGAAAATGGTGCATAATAGAAGAGGGAAAAGAGTTATATAACCCTCCTTAAATAGGGAACCAAGCTCCAAGATCTCAGTCTCCAAGAGGGAAGAAGGAAATCCACCCAAGAGAAACTTTCAGCCACAAGGTCACCTCAAAAAGGAGAAAACATGCCAAGGTAATGAGATAGCTCAAGATGAAGAAAACACCATCTCTAGGCTGATGAAGTAGAAGAAGAAAGAGGAAAATCTCCATCTCACTTAGGTATCAATCATGGATGAACCATAGTCTGTGACCTTTGTGGAGGGTAGTTTCTCAAGAGATAGCCACTGTGGATGAACCATAGCTTCTGGGTAAGAAAGGAGAAGAAGAAAGGTTGTGTTCAAAATGGAAAATGTGATCAAGGAGATAGAAACACTTACCAAGAAGAGAACCACCAAGAATCACCACAAGGAAGGTGATCAAGCTCAAAGACACCACATGCAAAGTTGCTCAGCCACCTAAGCTCCAAGATCAGTCCTTCTTTGCTCTTCAAAGCTTCAAGGACGAACACAAAGAGTGGAGAAAAGGGGGGCTGAAAATAATACTTGCATGAAGAGGATAGGGGTTATATACTCAAGATAGGAGGGAAGCAAGGTACGTATGAGGTGTCAACACATGAGGGTATCAAAGGGACACTTGCCCACCAAGGAAAAAACCATTCTACCACTAAACACATGCATGAAACATATGGTGATACAACCTAGGTGGGGTATGAACCATATGGGTCACCACCACCCTTGTTGCGGTCAAAACATATCAAGGAACCATGTAGGGATCGCTACAAGAGATCACCAAACAAAACATGGTAGAAACACAACACTAAAAGACAAACCATTTTGACCAAACCACCTCTAGGTCACCAAGGTAAAAAAAAATATCACCTAGGGCAAGTGTTATGGTAGAAACACCCATATAAGAGTGGTGTTGCAATCACAACACTCACAAATCCTAACAAGGTCGATACACACCATCAAAGCCAAAACCCTAGAAACCCTAATATCACCATGTGATGTCACAACATCAACCATGGTCCAAACAAGGCATCCCATAGCATCATTATCTCTCTTATGATGCTAAGGCACAAAGAAAACACTCTATATGTGTACAATTGCAATTAAAACCCTCAACATGGGTAAATTGCAACTTAGTCGAAAACAAGGGTACATAGCTCAAACATCAACCAAACATGACCAAACTGAAAACAGACGATTGTCACATGTTATAAAAGCATCTCAAGAGATTAGATTAAATTTATAATAATCTTATTAAGCAAAGAAAATATACTCAAGTAGTAAGCTAGGTCAAGGGTCTTACAATGTAGCCAAATTATGATAAAGGTTTACTAGATGTACATCAAGACTGACATTTATATGGAAAAAATAAATCACAACTTTTAGGTTCCCAATTACCTAGTTTTGAGGATGTAAACATGATTACTATGTATATAAAGTAAATAATTCTTCATATGATTTAAACTAGCTCCAAAGACATGGTACACGATAATAAAAATGTTTTTGTTAAGCATTGGGTTTTATATTGAACTAGCCAAATGTATACTATATATATTAAGATTGTAGATGTATCATTCAAATTTGTACAATTTTGTGTCGATAATATTGTTTATGGATCTGATGATGACACACTACATGATGATTTTGCTTATGTAATGAAAAATGAATTTGAAATGGGATTATTTGGTGAATTTATTTTCTTCCTTTGTTTTCAAAATAAGCAGATGTCAAAAGGAAATTTTATTTTTTAAAGAAAAATATACTAAAGAATTGCATAAAGATTTAATATGGAAAACTGTAAGCCATGAACTAATCATGTGACCACATACGCTAAAACTAGTACAGATGAAGAGGTAGAATCTATACATACTTATGTAGAGGCATCATTGGTAGTCTATGTTACCTCAACAACCACTAGGCCTAACATATCCTTTTGGATAGTGTGCTAGGTTTCAAGCTATTCAAAATATATCATATCTATTTGTAGTCAAAAGAATTATAAAACATCTCACCACAACCATTCACTATGGTTTTGGTATCCATAAGGTGAGGATTTTGAATTCATAGCCTATAGCGATTTAGAAAATTTTGGATGTAGAATCTGAAATTATAGTGCATGCTTTATATTTACAGACTCACTAGTATCTTGGTTAAAAAAGAAACAAAATCTTGTAGCACTATCAACAATGAAATCCGAATACATGGTTGTTAAAGGTTCTTATGCTCAATTTTTTTGGATGAACTAAATATTGAAAAATTTCCTTATAAAAGGAAACCTCAATATATATATATATATATATATATATATATATATAGTGATAGCACAAGTGAAATAGTAAGATTTGATGTATAAATACACCAAATAATTGGTATGACTCTACTTTGACCTTATAAAATCTTCCTAGGAGTATAATATGAAAGAAATGAAATTATTATGAAATATAGTGTCACAATTGATTAACTGGGATAAATAAATAAATGCATCAGGTGTACACTTGACATACATGTTACAAAATGTAACATTAAGGTATTCAAAATATACAATGGATGCTACATTTTCATATCATAATTAGGTTACCTACAAAATTTTGATTCAACTCGATATTAAATGTACCCAATATAATTAAAGAAAGAGATGAGTAAAGTGGAATAATAATTTAATTAATTACAATGTTTTTTGCAATTGAATGACTAAAGTTTCTGATATTTTATCCATTGTGCGACCATGATGCAAACCAAGTTATATGATGGTTGACATTGAGGGTCTTATCTAACATTCCCTGATCCCTCTCCTTCCTTTGTTCTTTCATCATAAGGCCTCTAAAATCGAGAACTTCCTCACATGATTTCTCCCTACATGGTTCTAAATCCTCATGATTTCTTCACTATTCAACTTTTCTTCTCCTTATGTTTCATTTGATCCATGACTATTTTTTAATGGTAATCAAATAAATAATACCATCCAAAACCCTAGCTTATCTACCACTATGTTTTTACATATGAAGCATCAACTCTCCAAACTTATTACCCACCACTACTTTACATCCCAGAAACATTTAGTTTACCCCACTCTATCAATTTCCCAATAAATTGAGCATAGAATTCTCTACGTTGTGCCACTAGTACTGATCACCATCTCTGAGCAGCACATGGGATACCCAACAAATCCAATCACCACTAATTAATTAACCTCATAGTAATATTCATCATGCTTTGTTCTACATTCATACACACTAGTTTTGACATGCTATTTACTCAGTTGTCTTCTCCAAATCCTCTTCTCTGTGACATCACTAGATTTGGATATTTATGGTAATGGAAATCTCTAGATTCAAGAAAGTGCTTATTGGATCTATCTTGGTTCCACATAGCTAATAGGATCATCTCCCACTCACAAGGACACAAGGCAAGTGGTCTAGAACTCTGAGTTGAGTAACCATGTGCAAGAAGGGACCAATCCCCTCTAAGAATTCCCTCCTCCACCCCTCAGGATCTTATTTACTTGAACCACAAGGCCGATTAAGCCATTTCACACATTTGACTTTGATGGTACCATGTGGATTTTGTCTATTCTGATAGTGAAACTATCGTATGATACTTAGTTAAATAATAAGAAAATGCATGTCCAAGTAAGTCATTTTGTAAGATTATTTTATCAAAAACTATAAATTGATTTAGCTTCTAAAAATGATAATTAATTATTGGAAAATCCATAAATCCAAAACATATGTTTTTAAAATAAGAAAATCATCATGGTTTATTAATGATATTTTAGACACCAAATTCGAGCTTTTCTAGTAAGGTCATGCATCAAGGCTTATTAAATTAATTAGACTAACTAGTAATCCTTTTGCACACACACATATACATATATTTATATATTTATTTACACACACACACACACACACACACACACACACACATATATATATATATATATATATATTCATATATACATATGTGTGTATACAAGTATGTATATATATGTATATATAAATAAATAAATAATAAATTATATGTATATATAATGGTGTTTTTAATACCCACACATGTAGGTACGAGCTCTAGAAAACAATTACTTATCTACAAATTTTTACAAAACCCTAGAATAGGGATATATTACCTTGTAAATCGTTAAATTACATGCATAATAGTTACAGTTATTATAGATGTATAACTACATCTTTTTTCTATTGCTTTGGCAAATATTACTGTGTATTTTCAACATGTGTACTTTTTCACTCTAATATTACTTTTTTGACCAAATAGTTACTTTTATAGATGTACAAGTAAGTAATGCTAGTTACCCACACGGGCAACAAATGAATCCCCTATATATTCATACACATATATACATATATATGTGTATGTATATATGTATATAGACACACACACAATATATATATATATATATATATATATATATATATATATATATATATATATATATATATATATATATATATATATATAGGTTAGGAAGTGTGTACTGGCTGGTACATGTAACTTACATGTACCGACCATTAAAATAGCACACATGGAGTATGTTTATAAAATCCAACCATATGGATTGATTCAACACTATATAGATTACATGTGTTTAAAAAATCATAACTATATCTCATATAGATCATGGGATATAACAATACATCATTCAATGGTTTCTACAATTTCTGCAACTTACCGTTGATTAGAAAATACACATTTTCTTTTGTTAAATGATCTATGAATGTTAGATTGTGGTGATTTTTTGTACACATCTTATCTGAGGGGTATTCATTACATCCATAAGGTTGGATTATTTAGTTGAATTTTACAATCACCATAAATGAAGGTGGGTACATGTAAGCTACATGTACTCGGGTACACAATTCTTTTAGCCATATATATATATATATATATATATATATATATATATATATATATATATATATATATATAAGACACACTTTTACCGTGCGTAGAACGCAAGTGTACGCATCAATGTAGTATAGGCCCTTGTGAGGCTCGAGTCGAACTCAAGGACACTAAACTATCAGTAGACTACTACTAACTGTTCGTGATCAGCTAAACCAATTAAAAGAGTTTGAGAGTTGTTGTAAAAAGAAAAGAAAACAAAATAAAATAAAGCAATCGATTAAATGTTTAGTTTAATCAATTCATATGGGAATCTTAAGGATTGCGGTTTCATCGCGGGTTTTCATTGTATGAATTTCCATATAATAATTCATGTTTATCTCTCGATCCAGGTAGTGGCCTGTAGTCAGAATTGCCCATTGTCGTGGTACAATTCACTACCTATGTCTAGGTCAGTTCCACCATCATAGTAGCCTATACCCTAAACTAGGTGCATTAAAATCAACCTCTGGGTTTCCACCATTAACCGTACATTGCCTTGTTCGAGGGATTTGTTTATTAATGTGAATTTCGTCTCTTTTCAACCATTAGTTCTTCTTTCAAAGTAATTAAGGGCATTAGATTACCATTATGGTGATCAAACATAACAATATTATTGAGAAAATGAAATTATACCACAGATTTAAGAGATAGATGATGAATTACTATGATAAAAATGTCATACAATGCTTCCCCGGGCTACTCCCGGTCCTAAAGACAAAGGGGATTAGCCCCGCATGTTCATCTCAAAGCAAAACATGGTAGAGAAAAGGGGAAACATGGAGAAAAATGCGAATAAGTATTGAAACCCCTGAATGGAGAAGATCCAAGCATTCCTCGGCGTGGAATGCACGATCTACAACCTTTCGGTGGTGGAAAACGTCTTCTTCGGCTTCCGAAATGGCTGGGGCATACTTCTGGCTCCGTTCTTCTCTCCACCCTTATCGGGACGTGTGCAGTGGCTAATGACGTGATAGATTTCTCCTGGTCGTTGTCATTAGGTATAATCACCGAGTTAGGTTGCAAAAATATCATAGCCATCAGATTTAGATCAATCTGAAACAAACTTGCATCTGACGGTGTCGATACCATCGACTCACGTCGATGGTATCGACCCTGCGCGATATCGACAAGTCTTCTTTTCTTTTCTTCATTGCGCCTGCTGCTGACCCGATACCATCGACGAGGGTCAATGGTATCGACACCCTTAGGCGTCAGTTCTATCCCTTTACCGTCACTAAATCTTCTGGGGTCGATAGTATCGACTATCTTCTCACCAGCAACCTGATAGTAACTCAATACCATCGACGCAAGGGTCGATGGTATCGACTCAATGCTACTCCTTGCGGCTGGCTACCTGTAGCTGTGTCGATGGTATCAACAACTGTCGATGGTATCGACAGCTACAGATATGCATTTTTCCTGAAATTGCAACACAAAACCACATAAGTCGAAATAAAACGTATTATTGTAATCATTTATTCTCAAAACAATAAAATAAGGGAGAATTGATGTTGAGAAGGCTCATAGACCAAAGTAAATGAATTATGCAATATTAACCACAAAAATGACCAATAAATGCATAAAACACAAGTAAAACAAGTCTATAAATGCGACTCAAAATCATCGCATCAAACTCCCCTAAGCTTGAACATTGCTCGCCCTCGAGCAACAAAACCTTAGAATAAAATTGCGAGGGTCAACTAAAGAACATATAATCACAACAAACATCACCATATGATCCCCACCAGACATTCACAAACCATCCCTCACTAACCATGGAATGATAATTACCCTAAAGGCGACAGTAATCATCCATAAAAGATATCTACCTCAAAATTGATGAACACTATCATATAAGGCAGTTAACATAATGAAATTCTCTGGTTCAGACTCGGTGCATCTTGTGATCTCCTATTCTACGTTGCTCGCCCTAACTACCATCTACATGGAAGCAGATCTCCTGATATTCACAAATGAGGAGAAAATCACGGTGGCCTACCAATTCGAGCAACGGGTGGATGGAATGGGTGGCTATGGAAGAAATGGAAGCATTACACGATTCTAACATGACAAATCAAAAATGGCCTAAATGATGCATATGCAAATGAAAATGCCCTAATGCCTACATTTGGGTGGAATGATGCATGCACTATCATTCCGTCTCCAGGTGAGATGGACTATCTAAAAGAACTACATCATGTACTTATTCTTCTTAAGATGCAAGTGAGAACATGTTCCTTTCTCCCTCTCATTACTACTTACTTCTCAATTCTTTTTCTAATTTTTTTCTCATTCAAGCCCTTATTTTCATAGCTGACAACGAATTGTTTGTTGGGCTCACTTATTGCTGCATGACTTATACATTTGAATCATTCAGAAGGTATGGAACAAGTTCATCACCCTTAATGTTTTAGAAGAAATAAGATGCATGATGTACTATATGCACAAAAATGTGAATGAAGCTACAAAATGATGATTATGCAACTAAATGACATGCACCTAAGGATAATGTGCATGTATAACTCATCTATATTTTTTTTTCATTTCATGCAAAATATGTGAAAATATCTGCAATGCAAGACCTATCTACATGGAATGCAATCAAAGAAATTAAAACCGTAATGTACTTCCAATTCTTATGGTGGAGTATGAAAACAATGGGGTGGATAGATCATAAGACTAATTGACTGAACCTTTGAAAATTATTATGTGTCCCTCCTTACTGACCTGTGTAGTAATTAAGAGGTTTCTCTCTCTTACTTCAAATTAGAGTCTCATTATCATTTGATCAGTTTAGGCTCAAACAACCAGTTCCGTCCACTTTTCATGAATCCTAGGCATGTATAGTTGTGATTTCCTATTTTAGAGTTGACAAACCCAATCATTTCCTTATGTGCTCAAAGTTGAACAACGCAAGCTTGCAAAACACTATTTTTTTTTTAATTTGCCCCTGATTCCCATGTATAAGAAAACGAGATGACACATGACTTAAGACATCCACAATTACACTAGATAGAGTGTGGATCCTACAAACAAACTAAGAACTAAGAAAAACAAATGACAAAAGACAAAATAATAAAAACTAAAAACTAAAAACTGAGAAAACTAAAGGATAGAGATGTTCCAACCCCCCCCCCCCCAAGCTTGAATTTGACTATGGCCTCATAGTCAAAAACAAACTTAAAAGGTGGAATAGTGATACCGATCATTCTTCCGGAGGAGGCGGGTACTGCGGGGCCGTGGGATCCCAAGACGGGTACTGCCCCTGAAAGCTCGGATCATACTGGGGCATTGGTGGAGGTTGTGGATACCCCCCAAAGTAATTCTGGCTCCAGTAATGATCGTAGAAGGGCTGCTGCTGCATCTCCATCCTATGCAACCTGTCGTGGATGTGATGTTGGTTGTCGAGGAGGAGGCACTCATTCTAAAAAATAGCCCTCTGGTTGTCAAGCAGCCGGTTCGTCGTATCCTGAATACCAATGTATGAAGATGTATGCTGCTGCTATGTCTGATGAATATCCTGCAGCATTGCATACATCCCTTGAATGGAGTAGACATCCTCGCTTTGCTGTGGTGGCAGAGGCTGCGAAGAAGAAGATGCACCCGGATGCATGCGAGGATGCTTCCTGGGTGCCACTCGTGCGCGAAGAGGGGTGAAAGCCTCCTCTTCCTCTTCATGCTCGTCGCCATCGTTGTCGTTGTCGTTGTTGCCGCTGTCTTCATCCGAGATCTCGATGGTGATGATAGGCCATCGAAAATGCTGAGTGCCCTCAATGTTGAAGACGGGGTCTGGAAGTGAACACTCTTGATAGGCATGATTAACATGGCAATGTGCATATGCCAGGCCATCACGAAGCAGGATGAGACTGGAGCGATGCAGATGCTGCAGGTTGACTTTGCTCCGGTTGGAGAGGGGAGTAAGCTGGGAAAAATTTAACCCAAGATAGTGGGATAATGGTGTGATGAGCCCTCCAAAGTGAATTGGAGCCTTCCACGTACTCATCTTTACAACCAACACGCACGTCAAGAAAAACACGCCCAATTACATTCTTCTCACTTCAACAACTTGTGTAGGAAAACAAGTCTATCTCTTGAAACTTGTTGAGAGACAGATCACCACAAGCGAACAAGGTGGTGCAGAGCATGCGGTGAAGAATCCACACGAACAGATGTTCAAAATCTGCCACCGCCGCATTGTGGTAGCTCACGGATTTGCCGGGCGGCGCAGTCACTAACTCAGCAAAAATGGCATCGTAGTCTGTCCTGTTGTCTGGCCGCCGATACTGATCTCGCCCATGATTCCAGTTGTAGATGGAATTGAACTGCCGTAGGGTGAGAGTGTAATCATTGTTGTACAACCGGAAAGAAATGCGGCCTTTGATCCATTCCTGATCAGTGGCGATCACGTCGTTTGGCACGACGCATATGTCTAGCGATGCCATGAATTCTGCCACTAGCTCCTTGTATGTCGGCCATTCACCAAAGAATGGCTGGCCGTCGGCATGGAATTCCATCTCATCGGGCATCCTGCCTGTATGCCTTGCCTGCCCCTTGAGCACATAGGCCAGATTAGCCTCGAACCCCAGATTGCGGATCATGTCCCGATCGACATAGCGGGTCGGCTCAATCTTGCGCTTCATCAGTTCCTCGTAGTTTTCCGAACCTCTGCGGAAGGATAGACAATCCGCAGACGTGGAATAGATGTAGTAGGCGGAGGGATGAACTCGGGGATCTCCATCGGTGTCGTGCATGAAGAAGATGCACCAGCAGTATGCACCATCTTTGCAAAGAAAGGAGGAGTAGAAGACGGAGCTCAGTGAAGGTCGAAGAAGACAATCTCCGCTCGATGACGGCTCGAGGAAGAACACGCTCCTTGGATGCTCGTAGCTAGGCTCCGATCACTCAAAAAGACGCACGACACAAGTGGAGGAGGAAATCTCTGAAGGTGTGCCGTCATATGACGACAAACCATCCCTTTTATAACCGTGGCTGGCGCTGCTGTGTGCCCGTCGATACCATCGATGCGAGTCAATGGTATCGACTCCTGTAGCACAATCCGGCTTCCGCTAGTATCAACGGTTGTCGATAGCCTGATGTGGGGCCCCGGATCGATGACGTGTCGATACCATCGACGGGTGTCGATGGTATCGACCCATCCCACGGATCGACTCTCTTGATGCAGCGATCGCCGTTGATTTCCTCTCGCGGATCAGTGACGTGTCACATCAATACTATCGACGCGAGTTGATAGTATCGAAGTGAGTTGATACTATCGACTCTTCTTAGGGCAAACACCCTCGCGAGGCTCGGCCGCCGCTTTCTTCCTATAACTGGGTCGATACCATCGACAGGCCCGTCGATGGTATCGACTTCACTGAGACAATTTTTGTCTTAATATCTCCAGAGATCTCACGAGTATCGACGCCCGTGTCGATACTATCGACCTCTTTTTGGCGAGCAACCTGATGGTATGTCAATACTATTGACGAGGCCGTCAATAGTATCGACTCAATGAGATTTTTGCAGCCGCCTACCTATACCTATCTCGATACCATCGACACAAGGGTCGATGGTATCGACCTTGCCTCAGTCCTGCACATGGAACAAACGATCAAGGTATCATATTTACACTAAAAACAAAATCAAATCAAACCATAGTACTAATTGAAAGAAACTAAACGAAGCTACCAATGGTTGGGTTGCCTCCCAACAAGCGCCCTTATTTAACGTCTTAGGCTAGACAAAATCAAGTTCCTCATGCATCTGGAAGCGCAATGAGTTTGACCTCCACTTTTCTTGTGTAATCTTCACCAAAATACAAATTCAATCGTTGTCCATTAACCTGGAATGTTGTATCGCCATCACGAACCATGATTGCACCATGTGGCCTGACTTCCTCTATAGTGAACGGTCCACTCCATCGGTATTTCAATTTCCCAAGATGCATCTTCAACCTGGTTGAACATGAGTACACGATCTCCTTTCTTGAAGACATGCATCTGAATATGGTGATCGTGAATCAACTTTGTTCACTCCTTGTAGATTCACGAGCTTTCATATGCATTCATCCTCAGCTCGTCAAGTTCAATCAACTCAAGCAACCTCTTCTTTCCCGCTTAATCATAGTTCAAATTCAACTTCCTCATCGCCCAATGTGCTTTATGCTCCAATTCCACCGGCAAATGACAGGCCCGACCGTAATCCAACCTAAAAGGCGTAGTGCCTATATGTGTCTTAAACGCCGTCCTATACACCCACAAAGCGTCCGGTAGCAAGATTCTCCAGTTCTTTCTCGTGGAAGCCACAATGCACTCCAAGATCTTCTTAATCTCCTGATTGGAGACTTCCACTTGCCCCTGTGTCTGTGGGTGGTACAGGGTACCAATGTTGTGCTTTACCCCATACTTTCTCAATAGTACCGCGAACTTATGATTCCGGAAATGTGTACCTCCATCACTAATGATCATTCTTGGTACATCAAACCTGCAGAAAATGTGTTCTTTGACAAACCTGCACACTATGACGACATCATTAGTCCTAGTGGGTATTGCCTCTACCCACTTCGATACATAGTCAACAGCTAATAGACTGTACAAGTTAGAATTGGAGGACACAAAGGGTCCCATAAAATCAATACCCCACAGATCGAATACCTCGACCTCTTGGAAAACATCGAGGGGCATCTCCTGTCTTTCTGAAATGTTACCTGCTCGTTGGCAGGAATCACATTGTCGCCCATAGTCATATGCGTCCCTGAACAAAGTAGGTCAGTAGAGACCGCTCTCAAGTACCTTGGCTGCAGTTCTAGAACTAGCATGGTGGCCACCCGTCGGTAGAGTATGGCAATGATGAAGGACACTTTCATATTCCACCTCCGGTACACACCTGCGTAACACACCATCCCTGCATTGCTTCAACAGAATAGGGTCATCCCAAAAATAATACCGCAAAGAATAGAAAAATTTATTTTTCTCTTGGTATGTCCAATCATCCGAGATAATTTTGTAAGCAAGATAATTAACTATATAAGAAAACCAAGGATCTTTATATTTCACAGATAAAAGTTTCTCATCAGGAAATGTCTCAGTAATGGGTATATGCACGTCCTTCTCATCTACCCTTTCCAACCTAGAAAGATGGTCCACAACCACATTTTCAATCCCCGCCTTATCTTTGATTTCAATATCAAATTCTTGTAACAGTAGGATCCACCTAATAAGTCTAGGTTTGGCATCCTTTTTCTCCATCAAGTACTTAATGGCGGTGTGGTTCGTCCATACCACGACTTTAGATCCTACAAGATATTGCCAGAATTTTTCAAAAGCAAAAACAAAGGCAAGAAGTTCTTTTTTGGTTGTTGTGTAATTCAGTTGTGCTTCATTTAAGGTTTTGGACGCATAGAAAATCACAACGGGTTTATTTTCCACCCGTTGTCCCAAAACAACCCCCACTACGAAATCCGATGCATCACACATCAATTCGAATAACTTTGTCCAATTCAGTGTTTGCACAACTGGGGCTGAAATCAATTTCTCTTTAAGCACATTAAAAGCATGTAAACATTTTTCATTAAAATCAAACACAACATCCTTTTCCAACAACTCAGATAATGGTTTGGCGATATTAGAGAAATCTTTTATAAAGAGGCGATAAAAACCGACGTGACCTAGAAAACTCCGTACCCCTTTAACCAAATTCGGTGGGGGCAATTTGGAAATAACTTCGATCTTTACCGGGTCTACCTCCAACCCTTTGCTAGACACTTTATGTCCAAGCACGATCCCTTCGCTGACCATCATGTGGCATTTCTCCCAATTGAGGACCAAATGCGTGTCCTCACATCGTTGCAAAACCTTGTCCAGATTGTACAAACAATCGTCAAAGGACACACCATAGACGGAGAAATCGTCCATAAAAACCTCCAAACAACGTTCAACCATATTAGAGAAAATGGCAAGCATGCAACGCTGAAAGGTTGCTGGTGCGTTACACAAACCAAATGGCATACAGAGGTATGCAAATGTTCCGTAAGGACAAGTGAAGGTGGACTTCTCTTAGTCCTTAGGATCAATGGAAATTTAATTGTACCCCGAATAACCATCGAGAAAACAAAAATGAGATCGACCCGATAATCGCTCTAAAATCTGATCAATGAATGGAAGAGGGAAATGATCCTTAAGCGTAGCTGCATTAAATCTACGGTAGTCTATACATACACGCCACCCAGTTACCAAGCGGGTCGTGACAGGTTCATTTAACAAATTATGTGTAATAGTAATTCCCCCCTTTTTAGGGACTACCTGTGTCGGACTCACCCACGTCGAGTCAGATATAGCATAGATGATACCTGCAGAAAGGAGCTTGATCACCTCCTTCTTGATGACCTCCATCATGCTAGGATTTAGTCGACGCTGTGGTTGAATCACCGGTTTGACTCCCTCCTCAAGCCGGATCTTGTGCTGGCACAATGTAGGGGAGATCCCCTTGATGTCTATGACCGACCACCCGAATGCACCTCAGTGGTTCTTCAACACAATCAACAATTGATCTTCCTCCTCGACACTCAGATATGCTGAAATAATCACAAGCAGCTTCTCACCCTCAGTTAGAAATGCATATTTCAAGTGCGGTGGCAATGGCTTCAATTCTAAATCCGGCAGGCTGATCAAGGATGACTGAAGTGGTGGTGGGAGTTCTCCAAGGTTTTCATAGTACCTAGCGTAGAAACATGGCAACACCTGAAGCATCTTGGCACACTCTTGTAGTGACTTGCTTCTCATCCAATCATGTGTTATATTAACCAGGCAGGCTTCAAACGGTAATTCTGGATATGCATTGAAAACATAACTTGCTATGGCCTCATATTCAGTAGAGGGAGGGATGTCCTCCTCTTCATCATTGGGAAAACCCACAGCCTTGCTAAGAGACACAACCTTGGTCTGCTCCATGATGTCTACAACCAGTGTCCCTTTTTCTACTCTAGTCATCACATGAGCCATATCGAGAAATGGCTTCCCTAGACAGAGAGAGATATTTTGATCAAAGTGCTTCACCATGCGGCGTTGCTCCTTAACTTTAGATTGTGTGGTGCTGGAAGGCATGACCATCTCGAACCGATCATCAGCGATACCCAAGGTCAAACGACCTCTCCCTGTCTCAAGTATCATGTCAGCAGTGGCTTGGAAGGGTCGTCCAAGGAGTAACTCATTACCCTGTTCATCCTGCATTTCCATTACAACAAAGTCTGCTGGGAAAACAAACCGATCCACTTTCACCAACACGTCTTCACATATGCCGTATGGCTTTACCACTGAATTATCTACCAACTGTATTCTCATATTGCTCGACCGTGATTCTTTCAATCCCAATTTCTTGAACATAGAGAGCAGCATCATATTTATGCTTGCCCCTGAATCACATAGTGCTTCGCCAAATTTCACTTTACCAATGTAGCATGAAATATTGAAGCAGCCCGAAGCCTTTTAGGTGGCAATGTGCCCATGATGAAAGCATTCACCTGCTCCTTAAGAACCACAACCTCGGTATCTGGGATTTTCCTTTTCTTTGTAATGATGTCTTTCAAGAACTTCCCATAGGAGGGTATCTGCTCAATTGCTTCTAATAATGGAATATTGACAGGAGCTTTCTAAAACTGTCCAGAAACTTCTTGAACTGAGCATCCACTTTCTTTGCTTTCACACTATTTGGATATGGGACCGGGATAGCCTGTGCCCTTTGATGTGGTGGCACATATGGTGTCCTCTTCTCTGTCTCCTCCTCAGTAGTAATAGGTTCAGTTGTGACTTCCTCTACTATATCCTCAACCTGCTATGTGGTTGGAATCAGAACCTCTTTTGCGGCCTCACCTATGATCCGAGATTGGGGTTTGCTTGGTTCATCGGCCCTGGGGTTTAAAATCTTCTTGCCACTCCTTAGCAAGATTGCCTTCGCCTGCTGGTTTCCTCCTGGAATGTTTGTATTACTCAGGAAGCCTTGCTGCGCTGGCTTCTTCAGATTTTCTATCTCAACTGCCATTTGTGCCATAGACGTCTCTATCGTCCTCATCTGAGCCCCATCGCTCTGCAATGTCTGCCCAAACTGATTCATGAATTCCCCCTATTGCTTGATCTACTGGCTGAAGGTGTTAATTAGTTCTTGATTTTGCTTTATCAATTGGTTGAGAAACTCCGTGCTCTTACCCTCTGCCACCGGATGGGATTTTGCATCGGGGTCCTGCAAGAAGTTATTCTGATCTTTCCAGGAAAATTTCTTATCCTTCCTCCATGAGTAATCGTTGTTTTTGTACCCCTGCTACTGGCGCATGAATTTCACTTGAGCCTCATCATCTGATCCTGCATCTTCTTTTGTAAGCAGTTTCTTTGCGAGAAGGTCCATCTTGTCATTTAGTTCTTTGATGGCCTTCGACTCCCCCCACAGTGCCAACATGCTCTACGGCGTCTCTGTCGCCCCAGGATTGCTTCTTGGCCATGTTTTTCAGAATTTCCCAACACCTCGTGTCTGTGTTGTTAAAAAAGAACCCTGAACCTGCGGAATCCAGGTTACTTCTATCATGCTCGGAGAGAGCAAAATAGTAGATTTTGACCTGTGTCTCCTTGTCAAGCCCATGATGCGGGCACCTCCTAAGCATGATCTGATACCTTTCCCAGGTCTCAGAGTAACTCTCTCCCACCTTCTGGATGAAATTATGGATTTTCTTGATCATATCATTTGTCTTCTCAGGCGGAAAGAACCTTTCAAAGAACACTTCCACCATGTGGTTCCATGATTCTACATATTCATCGTCAAGATTGTGCAACCATTCTCGTGCATTTCCCATTAGAGAGCTCGGAAACATCTTCAGGTACAGTGTCTCCTACGGGAACCTATCTATTTTTATCATATCGCAGTTCTCTACGAACTGGCAAATGTGAGTCACCGAGTCTTCATTCTTTAGCCCGTGGAATGCATTTGAATTGATCAAGTTGATCAATGCAGGATCAATCTTATAAGTTGGAATGTTGATCGCCTGCTTCTTGATTGGCCCCTTTGAAGCGGATGAGGAAGAAGCTTTGATCTTCTCCCATATCGTTTGCTCTTCTGCCATGGCTTCTTGTTCTTAGTCAAAATCTATATCTTCCAGTTGGTCTTGATTGTAATCCTCCTCGTCGTTAGGTCCCGACAGTGGAACCTCTGGTGCTCGTTGCGCGTCGTTGGTGCTACGCGTCTGCACCATGCACAATACCTGCAAAAATGGTAATTTCAGTTCAATACCGTGCTAGACGATTGCTAAATATGAAAGGTAAACTATGAATTTCAAAAATGATTATTAAATAATAAAAATTAAAAAGTGGCCTAGAATGGCCGCTTGCAGCACTCGTAGTGCCGACAGTTGTCGTGTCCACGACAACGATGCCAAAAACTTGACATGCTTTTACAGTGCGTAGAATGCAAGTGTACGCGTCAATGTAGTATAGGCCCTTGTGAGGCCCGAGTCAAACTCAGGGACACTAAACTATCGGTAGACTACTACTAACTGTTCGCGATCAGCTAAACCGATTAAAAGAGTTTGAGAGTTGTTGTAAAAAGAAAACAAAACAAAATAAAATAAAGCAATCGATTAAATGTTTAGTTTAATCAATTCATATGTGAATCTTTAGGATTGCGGTTTCACCGAGGGTTTTCATTGTATGAATTTCCATATAATAATTCATGTTTATCTCTCGATCTGGGTAGTGGCCTGTAGTCAGAATTGCCCACTGTCGTGGTACAATTCACTACCTAT